>JAUEJJ010000045.1:330054-341302 GCA_032164275.1 Synergus coniferae | reverse complement strand
GTCAATAAAAGATCAAAAGGTTTTTTGTCAATAAAATTTGAAATGTTCCTTTAAAAAGAAAATAAGAGTTTGTTAAATCAAAGTTCTTTCTAGACTGAATATTAGTCCTCCGATGAGCTTTCGATTCACCAAATCATAAAAGCTCCCCAAGACTTGATTTTCTACCAATGATTCAAACTTCGAGTTCTCGAGAGCTTTCAAGTTTTATTTACTGACGTTGGTCAAAAGAAATACTATTGTGTGAGGGACAGACATCAGGCATTTTCATGCCTTCAAAGGGTGAAAAAAGAAAAAGTAAATGAAGAAAGGGAACAGATAGTAGATAGGAGATACTTGGAGAAACCTTTTGCTGATGTCACCAGCAATTCCTACATCGTCCCAGGCACAGTGCACATCTTGCAGTTTCGGTTTTTGCTTGGTTTTGCACGAGTTTATCCTTCTTTTCGCTCACGTTGCACACAGAATTACACAAACCAACTCACATTCATGAGCACAATATACATAAAACACATATATGCACAGATCTCACTAAAATACACATCCAAACAAAAATAGAGACTGATGGAGATGAAGGTAGGGAATACAGATAGAGTGTACAGACCCTAACTCTAACACACTCAGCATCCTCTTTCAAATCTACCTATTGAAGATTCTCGGTCTTTACTTCTCTTTTAACCGTGTGCACCCTTAACTTCTTCCCCATTTCTCAGACTCTTTCTCCTCATTTTCTCTTTTTTTCTGCCATTCACCCTTTCTACCGTAATCCCTCTCTTTCCTTTTCACCCTTGTATATTGATTATATAAGCGACTAAATATACTAACTCCGCTAAAAACATCCAACTGCAAACCACCCTCTCACCACCCTCTTTTCTATAAACACAACCCCAGGAAACTCAACTAGTCACGAGAGTATGCACTATTAATGATAGTGATCTAGGGAATTGCCTGCGACTCAGGAGTCACCGACGGTTACACATCGATCCCATAGTATGTATATTATACATTTTATTTCATCTGATGTAGTTGATAATTTTTTATAAGCCACGTGACTTCGAGAGAAGACCAGTTGAGTTTTTAGTACCCTGGGATAGGAACCATCGAGCCGCACTAGTAAAACAAGAAGGGCCCATTGGGATTCCATCAGGATCTCGAATGAAGTCCCACCAAAGTACCAGGTATCAAACGAACCTGTAATATTAAAGTACCAACGTATGTCCTAAAAAAAATTGAAAATAAGTGTTAAAAAAGTTTCTCCAAAAGTCCTATTTTTTAGAAGTTTTTTTGGCACTTCTGTCCTATTTTTTAAAACTACTTAGGTTCCATTTTTTGTAACCTGTCCGGTTTGAATTCGAACCAAGAATCCTAAAACATTGATATTTAGACTACACCATTAAATTGGACACTTAATTGATTTTTACCAAAAGAATTGAAGTTAGTGATAAAAAAAACCGTAAATAAATTTTTCGTCGAAGAGAAAATATTGAATTTCAAGAAATTAAAGGCAATTTCTTGTTATTATTGACAATTAAATTAAATTATTAATTAATATCTAGTACCCACGTGTAATTCAACCTAAAAGTAATGAATTCGCAAATAAATAGATTGTGTAAATTGAAAGGAAATATTTCAAAACAATGTTATTTGTTTGAATCTCTGCAGAAATGTGATATGCGTAAAACAACAATTTTGCTACATATATGTTATCTCACTGTAATATATATATTGAATTAAATTATAAGTTTCAGATTTCCACAATATATCTGAATAATACTCGCATTTATTATAACAAACAATTCCTTATATTTTACTACTGTAATTACATTCTCTCTTTTGAAAAAGAATAAAATTATTTAGTTTACAATAATGCACTTTACTCATTGTCTATAACGAGTTAAATGAAGTTACCTATTATTCATTTTAAACTGCATTTATGATGAAATTGAATTGAGCTACATAATTAATTTCGGTATAAAAGTGTGGTGTTTACGCTTCTCAAATGTTTGAAGCCAAATTCCTAATACGTTTGGGACCTATTTGCGACACAATGGATTTGTTTTTATCTCGTTTGCTCAAAGTGACACTATCTCAACTCAGAATGAATACGACGAGAAACTTACGCTCATGTAATCGAAAAATTGCTCGTGTCACAGCGGTGCTACGCGACTGGAAATCAGAATCTATTAGTACGAGCGAGCTCGCGAATCGTGAGAAATGCTGGATGAAAAAGAATTCCTGGGACGGAAACCGGAAGGAAGAAAAGTGAGATAAGTTTCCAGAATGAAGGTGCAATCTTCTTCATTCAGTCGGTAGCAAACTATCGATAATTCAGATTATCGTTGACAAATTTATGTAACTTTAACGTTTTGAGTGACTTCAAAAGACTTTTTCAAAGATTAGATTAAAAAAAACACATTTTTGAAACGTCTAATTGCATTTGAAAAAGAGTATTTCCTAAACATTTTCCAATTTCCAACATTTTCCAAATTCATGCACGGAGAAAAAACGTTAATATCTTTGATCTAAGATATTCACTCTAAGTATCTAGATATTCAGCCTCAATATCTTAAATACTCAAATAAGTGACCAATTATCTAAGATATTCAATCTAAATATCTAGATACTAATTTTGGGAAACGAGATAATAAGGATGAATAACTAGAAGTTTAGGATGAATATCTACGATATTTAGGATGAATATCGTAGATATTCAATTTTTTAACTATCTGGATGTTGTGTGAATATCCATTTTTCTCCGTGTGAATTTCGACTGCCCCAAGGATATTATATTGCAAACCTGTCAGCAATACAGGTTTGGACAAGGCGTTTTTCGTGGCGTTTTTGGTGGGTGTGAAAACTAGCGACCTGGCCGATTCGATTACAGGGGTCTTGTCGTCGTACCCTTTTGGGAATTGCGGGGTTTGACGCAGCCCTGTAACCGTGGTCTCTCATGGGCAAAACAATGACGAATGAGTTCCATCACCATGCACACATCTACATTCACAACCGCAAATTCCTCTCCCAGGGAATTTTCTATGTATTTGTATTATGTATGTACTATTCGCGATATTGCTGCAGTATTATCGAGCGGTTATGAGGAGTTGCATCACAGTCAACGTATTCTCATCTGTACCATTGAAAAAACGGAGAAATTCCTCCAGGGGAACGGAAAACTCCCTCGGGAAGAAATCGAAACGAGACAAAGTGTTTCTTTATTCCTGTCATTCTGCTTTAAAGCCGAACAAAAGAGAACTCTCTTAGAATAGAGAACACTTGCAGCAGTCATTTCTATATCTTCACACCAAAGGAAGAAACTTCTTGAAATCACTGGTACATTGAAAAGAATCTTCTTGATGTTCTCACACAGAAATACAAAAATCAGAATTTCAATTAAAAATCTAGGTTGATTTTGAGATGTAACCAAAAGAATCATTCCTCCATTATCTTTTGAAATATCGTGAAAATCATTCAAATTCGAGGAAATAACATTAAATCCCGGAAAATTGTTTGTATATATCGAAATTGTTAAATATTACAAAACTAAAAAAAGAGGCGAACATATGATTCAGAATATATAGATGAAAAATAATGTCCGATAACTATATATGAAGTTTCAAATATGGATTTCAGAAGTTCGGTCTTTAATGAAAAATCCATGTTATTTTTTCCCTCCTCTTTCTATGAAGAATAGGAATTCAGTTATTAAATGTAAGAGAGAGTGGTTCTGGTTATCCAAAAAATGAAAAGTACCAATCCCACTTTTCAACTAGAACTGCGAACAATACTCTCGCCACAATCCCTCAACTTGTCACTTATCTCGACCTTCCCTTTTCAGTCTTTTCGCGCACGCATTGCCAACCCTATCCAACTGACGATCAGCAGACCCTTTCATCGTCAAAGTCATTTGCAATGAAGGCAGTCCAGTGAGTGAAACTTCGTGGCGGTATCTGGACAATATAACAAAACCTTAGCGAATCCGAGAAACTAGACCATCTTGTGTCTTTTTATTCACTCCAGTCAATGTCATGAATGCTCTTCTCAGAAACTAGTTTTCGTAGTGAAAGATCGTATAACAAAAAATAAAGAATAAAAGCGATATTCTGAGATGTAAATTAAAGTTGAATTTTCTTCAAGTAGCGCGTGTGAATGAGAAAAAGTTTTGCTCAGTGGAAATTTCTAGTAGTCAGTGGAAGTCAAACAGAGAAGGGAAAATGGTTCTGTATTTTTGTCTTTATTTTTACGAAACTGGTAATGAAAATTGGATCCTTTATTAGCGTTTTATTTTTCTTCTTTTAAAGAAAATTCTCTTTCAGATTATATATATATATCTCGTTATGGCTTCACTAAGAGAAATATTAAATACCTCAACTTTCTCTCGTACTTATAATTTCAAAACTTAAACTTTAGCAATCGAAAATGTACACCCTGGAGTTTTATACTTCGAAAGAAACTCAATTTAAATTCAAGTAAATTATATAAATATGTTTGAATCTTCATGTCGAAATTTTACGTTCGAAAACTAATCAGAGTTGCACAAGTTTTTTGATTTCAACATGGATATATGTTTTTACGAATAAAAAAATGGGTTTCTGTATAAATTTGATGGTTAGGCAATTCGATTATTGAGATGCCAAAAGTGTCGAAGATTTATCCGAAATTGAACCTGACACTGTGGAAATAGGTCATCCGTATTTCGGAAGTGACGTGACATCAATCGGGATAACGAAGTGCCCAGAGCCTGGACGTTTCCTGTTCGTCGTCTTCTAGATCTACTCTTTGGCTACATATCGCCAGGGGCATTCGTGACACGTTACCGGCACGTTGCTACTGGATCTCTCTTTAGACGTCCCAGAGATTAAATGTCGTAGCTTACGGCGAATTTTAATATAAAACGACTCCACAAAAGGGACTTTCGGTCTTTACAAAGAAGTGGATGTATGTACCAAACAAACATTTACTGAGGGAGAGATGAAAGAAACTTATCTAAAATATTATTACTTGTTACTTTTTTAAAAAATTAATCACTCTCAAATATCACAAAACGTATACCAAAAAATCGATTTACGACATAATCAATAAATTTATCTAGCAGCTTGTAAACTTAACACAGATAAGAATCATCGATAGCTTTCTAGTGTCGGTAAAGCTAAAAACCCTTTTTACTTTCTGGAATGCAATGTAAAAATAGAACCGTAGTAATTAGCTGCTGATTCCAAGTAGTTATAATAGAAGAATGTGAAAAATTTGGATGAGTTGTGACGTTGCAATTTTTGCAAGTCACAAACATAGATTTTTTATGTTAAATAATTGATTCTTTTAATTTTGACACAGCTCTAGAAGTTGCACGTATTTCTTGGGTTGGAAATTGTTAGATTTAGTTAATTTAATTTTAGTTATTAATTCCGTTATTTTGTTTCATTTTTATGTACTTTCGCCTGAGTCCTGGAAGATTCCTGCCTTATCCTGTTTGTCTCGCCATATCCTGTATTATTTTGGAAATATCCTGCATTATTTTGAATCTATCTATATGTGTTTTTGGTAATGATGATTCTGTAGAATTTTATCATTTATTTAATTTCTATTTGTCTCTTATTGTTGGTTCTTTACATTGCATCATTATTATCAATAATTTATAGTAATTAAATTATTTAAGATCACAGAGTATAAATTTTCTACTATTCCCGAGCTTCGAAATGCTTCGTCAATCGTGTCATAGCATTTGCGATAACAGAATTATGCCAATTCTCCATCACTAATTAGCGCGTCTATCTGCCTCCCCAATCGTACAGCAGAGATTGGTTCGTCTGAGTTTTTTCCGCGCTGACATATTTCAGAGATAGTTATACCAGACATTTAAATTCGCATTCTGCTTTTTTTAAACTTAGGAAAAAAGAACATTCACCATTTCCGTATAAAATCTAGAAATATTTCTGTCTCCCTCTATCTGCTCTATTGTCATATTTCAATAAAGTTTTGAAACTCGAACTTTCTTACTCATTTCTTTTCAAACCATAATTTCTACTTAATGTGATAACTTTTAATTAGTTAAATCTGAATTTAAGGTAAATAAAGTAGTTTAAATTCAATTTCTCGATATTTATTAAGCCCACTTTAACGATGGATTCAACAAAAAAAAAACCATTTTTAGAAATGGTGAACTTTAGCAATACAACTTTCTTTCAGTTCAATTTTCTCTCCTTTAAACTTCCTGATTATCTATGTCTCCCCTCGCAAGTAAAAAACTTTTCCCCCTAATTTTCCTCTCTCGAAAAAGTCGCACAATCATTTTTCTTTATTTCAAAGAGGGAAGCTTAGAATACAAAAGAAAAAAACAGAAGATAGAAAAGGCAAGTTTGAGAAAAAGAAATTTAGCTCGACTGCCTATAAATTATTCAATCCACTCATTCTTGCCTCTTCGTACGTGACCATTACGCTGTTTAGATGAGTATTTAGATAAAAAAAATCTAGTTCCACCCCTAGAGCTAGTGGAAGCAAATAAAATTGTTGACCTCTTGAAAACCGTTGACTTTAATGCAGACACTGTGAGAAAAAGATAACACGGTGGAAGTATTTTTTTTGTCTTTTTCTGGCCCCTTTTTGTTAAAATGAGAATCTGCAGAGATTAGTTTAGGTCGAGCCGGTTGGAGTTAACTTGAGAAATCAAGTTAGTCCTGCAAACGATGAACGGTTTAGTGACAGCCGCTTTACAAAACCAAAGGAAGAGAACTGCTCCACGTTTCATTTAGCGAGTGAAAAACTCCGCAGAAAATGTTTACGCTAAACTGGCAAATTGTATTTGTCTAAAATTCAGCTCGCTGCTACCTGAGCAAGTCCCTATAATTGATCCACAGAACGGAGTTAAAATTTCTCGCTGCAACGAAAGAGACTCGATTTGTTAAAAAGCAAGAGAAATCCAGAAAAATTTGCTTCATTTTATTCGACCCTGTCAGCAGATGCTAATCAGGCTTCAAATAAAAGTTCCTGCCTTGCAAAATGAGAAGGCACTGCAAAAACTGAATCCACGAAATTTAATTCAGTTGGAAGCTTTTTAGTAGAATTTTTTTCCCTTATTACAGGCCTTCTATTTTTCTAATTAAGGGAATTCAATTTATTTTTATCCAAGCTTTCGTAGAGCCATAATACAAGCCGAATGTGACCTAAAAAAATTTCTCCCAGTCTAATTTTGTAAATTGACACTTGAATCGATTCAAATTTAAATTTTAATGAATTTCAAGAGTAAAAATTAGAGCTGTATGACATATTCCTGAAATTAATGATAATTCGGATATGTATATTATAAGTTATGAAAAGCTACATCCCAACATTTTTTTTCAAGTCTATACTTGGAAAAAAATATTTGTATCAAAAGTTGAGGTTGTTGAACTTTTTTTCTAAGTAATAGATTAATTTCACGCACATGTTTATAGGTCGTAAAAAGACTAACAACTTTGCAATCCAATTAGAGCCATTCCTCTAGTGCTTTTAAGTGAGGCGATCCACTCACAACGCGACCTTTCGTTTTGCACAGCGTTTACGATCCCAAGTTAATCGCAGAGTTGAAAACGACCACGAGGAACGAAAGAGGGTTTCTGACGCGCCATTGCGGTTTAACCCTTGACCCCACCCATCATGTCATTCACGTCTCAAATTCAGAAGTGTAGCATGAGTTACGTTTCCATTTATACAGTTTCCAGCACAAGTTCCATACATTTTCAACTTTTCCATATGGAATATTACTGCTTTTACATGCACTGCACAAAATTTTCTTTCAAATATTTCGAATATTTTTATTTTGAAATATACTTTAATCATGGTATGGTATAATTATTCTCTGTTTGAATTTATGATTTCATATTCATTAAAATACGATACGTTCGTTGTAATAGTAGAATTGTGAATATTGATGAATCATTAAACTGATTATGATATGGGAGTAAAATCGAACCGAATTTTCAATACTCTGCATATTTAATCGACATTTACAAGATTCAGTTGGTATTGAACGACTGGTATATTTAGGAGCGTATAAAATTAATGCATGCATGCCTGGGGGGAATTTTTGGAAATATAATTCAGTCGACGAATAAGATCAATTTTTTTGTAACTTAATTACTCATTAGCTGAAGCTCTAAAAAGGGGTTTAGTCAGTATCGCAATTTCCATACGAATAGCTAGATTTTTTTGGTACAAATTTCGAGGATAGAAAAGAGTTCACAAAATTGTTTATAATTATTTTAAATATTTAATAGTAAATTTATCTAGTTATTTAAATTTAAATTTCGTTATTTTTTGGTTAGTCCCTAAACATTATAGAAGAAAAATATATAATACAGTTGATGTTAGTTTTTGTTGGAATGTAAATTATTACCGAGATCTTAATTTTTTCTTATTAATTAATACAAAATATTACCTTAGAAAAGTTTATTTTATTCCTCCAACAATGTCAACATCTAGTATGATTTACAGTATTTTTATAAAAGAAATGCACACGAATCACTGTCGAGTTTATATCCTAGAGCTTAAATTCTTCAAGTAGTTTCAGTGCTTTTATGTCAGACAAGAAACTTTGTATCCCTCTCAGCTTCGAAGCGAATAATATTGTCAATGAGGTGCTTTTCCAAAGAAAAATGTAGTTACTTTTCCCTTACATAACAATTTCACATAAAAGTTTACAACTTTCATTAACTGATCTCGAATGAAATTAAATAAGGAGAAAACTGAAAAACATTGTTTTTAATTTAATAAAACCCGTTTCATAACAATGTAACTTCGACTCACGACATTTCTAAAATTTTCTTATTTCTACAAGAAAAGAACATTCTCTCGTAATACCTTTTTTCATTATTATCTGAAATCAAGTTTATCCAGTTTTTAAAACTTTATAGCAACTTTAAAAAAATTCAATTCTGTAATTCAACTTTAAGGCAGGATTTTTATCTAGATATTTACAACGAAGAAATCCAGCCACTAGTACGGAAATTGTGGTACGCCAAATTTGAAAAATTTTATTTAATTAAAATTTTTTTAATTTTACTTCATTATAATGATGTTAAAGCTACCGTAGTGAACTTGAGTTTGACTCGGATAATGAAAAATTCAGACTAGATTGATACTCATTCAGCAGGTTTTTTTTGAATTCATCAGAAAGTATTTTACAGCATCGAGCATTTATCGTACTTATCGAACGCGTTAGAAAACTACTCGTATTTTCAACATTTGACTTTTCCCATGTTATCGATATATAGGCATGTAGTGTGCACAAATGTAATACCGACGCGAAAAATCTCTCTGTGGATGAAGGAAACCGAGGCTGATGTAAAAATAAAAAAAATAGAAGGAAAGAGGGACGAAGGGGGAATATATTTATTCAAAACCAGTGCACTTTCTGCTTCTCTCTCTCTATTCAATAGAAAACGAAGAGATCGCTTTCTACTTCTAGATTTCGATCCCAAGCATTTTGCCACTGTGGGAAGCTTGCAAATTCTCTTTGCTGCGACCGAAAACCGGGTTTCAATGAAAAAAAAAAAGCAAAATAAGAGTGCTTTGATGCCTACAGTGTGCTAGGATGGTAAAGCGCTGCAAAGCGGTCAACCAGTAGAGAATATATCATATTTTTAAATCATGATGATATAAATACACGACCGGAGAGCTTAAGCTGAAGCACATTAATGTGAATGCTTTGAAATTTTTCTTTTATTCAACACCACATTGAGAGAAAGGTTTAGTGTGAAGAAGAAAATAAATAATATACTGAGAAAAAATGCTACTGAATTAAAAGTACGCACTTTCGCGCTTGGTCAAAAATAGATATTATTCATTCAAATGAATATTCAATGAAACAATAGGACATATTTCAGCTTGACAATGATTCTGTGAATTCGATAGTATATCTATTTGAATTATAGTATATTTATTTGAATCAATAAGATCTGCTTTTGACCTAGCGCGAAAGTGCGCACTTTTGATTCAACAGCATTTTTTTCTCAGTGTACGTAATTACTAAATTATCTCTAATCTAAACCATGGAAAGTGCAATTTCGCAATGTTTTAACACAAGTGTGGCATATAAATTAGGATTTGGAATCGCTCTCATGTCACATTCCTCTGAACAATCTCACTAAATTCTGTGGCGGTGGGAAGCGTACCAAGACCGGTGACTTAATTGCTTAGGGATTTGAACTCGTTATTTCAGGTGCCACAGGTACACTTATCCTGCCTTCTGGACCGAGATCAAGAGACCAAGGAAATGCTCTCGTATCCAGAAATTTCGAATTCTCCCACAAAATTTTCGTTCCAGTGTCTTCGTTTTATAAATTCTGCCCGACTCGAAGATTTGGTCATCTGCTCATCTGCTCATTTGGTCATTTGGTCATTTGGTCATTTAGTCATTTGGTCAATGGAGTGAAAGTCAGAATGAAAGAAAATGTGGGTAGTAAAACGTTGGAGTTCAAAATCGACAAGACAGAAAGACGGAAGTCGGAAAACCCACAGGAAAGTATAATTCGAGGTCGTCAACGGAATACGAATGCTTTTGCGATCATAAAAGTCGAAAAGGAACTCCAAACTTCTTTCGTCGAATAAAGAGAAAGCAGCGAACGGAGAAAAATGAAAAGCACTTGGTTTATCATCGGAATAAGGAGGCAAATATTTACGGTCCTCTCCTTGAACGTCTTTTCCTAACTCAAAAGACTGCTTCGCTTTTACGGCGTGGTACGAACAGTCAATCAAACTTTTATGGAATATCGACCCTTTATTGTTAAAAATTCTATTTTCTTTTTCCACTCTATTTATTTAAAACCCGGTTGATCTTTTTCTCTGTAAACACAACAATTTCCTGTCAGTTGAAATCCCTTTTACCTTCAAGATAAATAAGATTTTACCAGTTTGGGTAGTAATACACTAGAAGTAACTGCGATACAGATAAACTTACGTTATTTGTAACTTTTTAGGAACTCTGTTACGTTTTTAGACAATTGAATTTAAGATATCTACTTACTTATTATTTTATACATTTTTTATATATTATCTCTATTTTAAGAGCTGCTATTATGGCAAACAATATCAATATAACAATAATAAAAAAATTTATTTGCTCTCATAATTGAAATTAGTGAAACTCATCTGAAAATCAGTGACCTGTTTTCATTGATATTTGTATCAGCGAAATACTGAAAATTCCTGGAAATAAATATCGATTCAATGAAATTTTAGTCATTCTTCATTGATTTCTTAGTAGAAAAAGTTACTGAAA
>JAUEJJ010000045.1:317823-329954 GCA_032164275.1 Synergus coniferae | reverse complement strand
ATTCCTGGAAATAAATATCGATTCAATGAAATTTTAGTCATTCTTCATTGATTTCTTAGTAGAAAAAGTTACTGAAACTCCAGAACAATTTTTACTGAAAACCTCTGTGAAATATGAC
Organism: Synergus coniferae; assembly: GCA_032164275.1. Lineage (NCBI taxonomy): Eukaryota > Metazoa > Arthropoda > Insecta > Hymenoptera > Cynipidae > Synergus > Synergus coniferae. Next base: position 329,836 of record JAUEJJ010000045.1, on the reverse strand, counting down.
TAGAATTATTTCAGTGAATACTAAGCAGTTTTTTTTTACCAGATAAATTTTGAGTAATTTTAATCAACTAGAAATAGGACACTGTTTCTATTTCTACTGGAATAATGTTTTTATTAATCAGTTCCAGTTGATTTAATTTATTCAGTAATTTCTTTTTAAAAATAAACGTGAAAAAAGTATTAAGTGCAGGGCTGACTAGGCGTTGACCCATACTACTGAAAATGCCTTTTTACCGGGTTGGGAGAATAATAAATGGGACGAATTAAAAGGAAAGGAGATAAAATGGGGTAAAAGAGGGAAAAAAGGAGGTATGGTGAAAGAGATACTTGTATCTATATGTATGAATATGAAACATTTTATTTCATTTATTCAGATTGTTCTAGACAGTAAAATATTTAAAAAATATATATTTTAGAAGAGAGACAAAAAATAAGAGGAGTGTATGAAAAAAGGTGAGATTATCAGTAGTAGAGGTCAACGTATGGCTAGGCAGTGGATTTTCAGTAGTACATGTCAACGTAGAGACAGAAAATCGTAAAGACAGTGTTAGACTGGAAAGACTGGAAACGAAGGATTTTCAGTAGTAGAGGTCAATGTCCAATCAGCCCTGCAGTTAATATTCGTTTTTATGTTTTGTAACTGTTGCTCAGAATTTTCAAATATTTCATTTTAATCTTGTAGTACGAGAAAAAAAATGTGTAAGAGAATTCTCCCAGAGAATTATTTTTTCAAAATATTTCAATTATTTATTGAAAAGAAACGCAAAGATCGATTGAGATGGTGAGTGACGATGGTTGCAAAGAATATTTGCTGTCAAAAGTTTCTGGCAAAGATGTAGACTCGCTAGAGTCCCACGATTTTCCTTATCGCAAACGGGTATTTCAGGTAGAGTAGTCGAACGAGAACTTGCGCCAACTTCCGGAAAAGAACTAAAGCGAACCAACGAGTGGAGAGACCAGTGGATCAAACCGAATCCAATAACTCTCTGAGGATTACAACTCCAACCCAGAAAACCGATCGTTCTCCTAGAAGTGAAGGGGAAAGAACGACGCGGATTCAAGTTTTTGATACCTTTTCAGTCCTGGTACCTTTTCAGCCACCAAGAACAGTACATTTATACGATAAGATTAGAGGACGTCACATTGGCAATTTGGCATGAGCGAAAGTGGATAAAATCCCAAGATAATTCAACTTTACGCAAAAAAGTAACAATTTCTATTTCCTCAAACCTTCAAATCAAAACCGAAATTTGATCTTGCATGTCTAAAGAATAAAACTTATCCGGAAAAGTTGGTATTATTTAGAAAGAGAAAAATATTGCTTGGGAATTATTAATGATAAAAAAATAAGGACTGATTGATTTTCTTGCATGTCTAAAACAGTGCCATTTCATACCGCATGATCCCGTAAACTCTCAAGCTGCTAGTTGGATTTTGACAAATTGTTTGAGCTCGATCCCTCCCCCCCCCGAGCCCTCCTTCACCGTTTCGTGACCTGACCACCCTCCAACTCAGTGCCAACCCTTAAATCCACAGCGCTCGTTCGGAGAAACTTTCCTTTCGGAGTTTCTTGGACCGGCTGGAGGCAACCAGTTTTTGCGTTTCACCGCGCGGAATTCCGGGACCACGCAAATCGAGCGGAACGAAAGACTTAAAGTCAGACTCGAACCGAATTCGTATTCTCCAAGAAAATCAATGCCTGGCCTTGCACTGTGATACATCAAGGAAAATCCAACCATTCTTCCCGTTTTCTAATAATAATTGAAATCATGCAGATTTTTCATTTAAAATTAACTATTTTCCTAAAGATGGTCAAATCATTTAAGCTGAATAATTGATTTTCATTAATTGCTCATACTATTTCTGTAGCAAATTTAAGCAATAGCAAATAATTTTCTTAATTGTTTCCCAATTAGCAATAACGACTATTGACTGCTCCGAGTCGATAATTTACTTCAAGTCCTAAAAGTCCAGCTGACCGAGAAATATAATTGGAGACTTTTTATTTTTTAATTCCTGTACCTTTTTCCTATTGAAATATACCTCGCTGCTAAGTTTATTTCTGCTGAATTGCATGGAGTAATTAAATAATCGAATAGATTCACGGGAATATTTCCGTTTATCAAGTACATTTTCCCGTGTTGAATTGAAAACGATCCCGATCGCTCGTTTTAGAAAATACGGGTTCTTTCTATTCACAGCGAGATATCCCAACAGCATTTCGCTGATTGAAATATCGTTTTATTTTCAGCTAAATTGCCTCATGCACAGTTTTTGAATACTGGTTTGAATACTCACTGACTAAAGTGAGGTAGGGAGTGCTGCGTGGTTGATAGTGTGCAGGAAGGCAAGCATCTTCCGGCCTCGGAACTAGTTTTCCCGTTTGTAGTTCCACCACGTGACCATCTCTCCTATAGAATGCCATGCATACATATCCGCTTCGGCTGAAAAAAAAATATTAGTGTCAATTTGTAAATTTTTTTCACGTTCATTCATTTACCACGCTCGAAAAGATTTGGTCCATTTTTATAACTTTAATTCATCTTTTTTTTAGTAATTATCTCGGTAACTATTTTATATTGTTCTATGCAGCTACTGAACCAGCAACAACTTTCAAAAAATATTCTTTAGACTCACCATCCGTGCGTGTGATGGGCCACAATCATATTCATAGTTTCCGCAGTATTCGGATGTTTGATGGAGTTGCAAAGAATTTTTACATAATATTCTTCTTGGCCTGGAACATCTTGAAAGTCCATCGAAACACCCTCGTTCCTCGATGTACTTGCATTGGATCTAATCACGTGAAGTGACGCGTTGTGAGGATGAAAGGTATATGATCTTCCAAGATCTAGAGAGTGCCACGTTAGACCACCACTGCCATGGCCCGTTAACCATTGGGGAAATTTACAGTTTCCCGGCGAAGAAACTGCAACAAAACAATATCCAGAAATGCTATTTTATAACTTTTAGAAAATTTCTAGCTCACTAAATACGTACAAAGTGAAATAAAAAACTTAAAAATAGAACAATTTATATTTACATACGTTTAAAATTTATCACTTATAACTTTGAAGCAATTAAAATAAAAGTAACACTGTACTTTTTCTTTGAAAGTTCTATATAATCCAGATTTCTAGTAATGTTCGAATCAAATGAAACATTCAACTTGAAATTTTTACGTTATTGTTTCATCTGTTATCCACAAGTGATGAAATATTTATTTGCATACATTCAATATTCAACACAGATTTGATATTCAATATTCACTACCACATGTGGAACTGACAGTTTTCAAGTTTTGTTGATTTTTCGTGAGCCTGACCAAAGTTGATTTAAATGCAGATGTAAATACTTAAATCAGTTCAGAATATGATTGTTTAATTTGTTTTCAAAAATATCTAGATAAAATATTGAAAAATTGGAAATTGATAGAAAGGAACTCTATTTTGAGGGAAGCTTTTGTGTTTAATTGATTTTTTTTTCAATTTAATCTTTGTTTTCAGTTTGGAAAGGAATTTCTTGTTGATGAACATGGTGTGCAAATGAGAGCTTTTTCCAGTTACGTCCCATCTGGCACCATTTGCGTCAGCTTTGTCTATCCGTTCTCATTGTTCCATCACTGTAACGACTCATTGGTTCTCCAGTGACCTCGTTATTCCCTAATAGGACGTATTCCTCTCTATGCCTCTAGGCGAAATACCCAAATTGCTTATCGTCCTGTTCGCTAGGGAGGTGATTGAATTACACCTAGTCGTATCTTTCCACTGAATAAGCCTAAATACAGAAACTCAAATGAAGTTATGGCTTCTAACGTTAGAATTATCTTAATTTATGCAAGAGAAATACTGTAAAATCTCCTATGTTCGAACACTGACCTAATTTTCAGACGTATATTTTCCCTGGATTTGAATTATTTTTTTAAACTAAAATCAGCTTTTTAAGTCATCTCTGTTTTTGTGCTTTTAGTTTGTGTTACTGAGTAATCATTTATATTCTAAATTGAAAATACTGGAAAGGTTTGTTTCATTTCAAAAGTCTTTTTTAAATTTACATATTCATTAATTAAAATCTCTTTTTCGTGATCTGATTTAATTTCCACCCTATTTTAAAGTTAGAACAGACAAAAATTTAAAGCTCTGGTCAGATTAATTTTCAAGGTACTTACAAAATTGAAAGTTTTGAAAATTTCCCTAACAAACAATAATTTAATTACGGTGATAAAACAGGCTTTCTAAAATTAATCAAAATTTTCTAGCATTTTCTCTTTCACCGCTCATTCTTTTAAAAGTATTCAAACACACTAATTTTATTGCTCAGTCTCTCTATTGATCTTTGCTACTCTTAATCCTCCACTCTGAGCGTCAAAGATGCGATTACCTATTTCGAGAGCCGTTTTACATTTTCAATCCGCTTTGAATGGCAGTTTTCTCGTTTTATCTCGATAGATTCGTCCCTGTAGGGGTTGACACAACAGCCAATAAAATCGACACGTTGATTCGCCTCGACAAATTCGGTGGAGAAAAAGGTAAAGAGAGAACAAGGGACTATTCTCGCTTGTTTCTTTTTTCATATTGTTTTTTTCCCCTTTCTTTTTTAGGAGAGAGGAAGGAAAAGGGGATGGAGTTTCGTCCACTATGCCTGGAACGTTGGAGTGAACAGAAACGAACGAAGGATACGAAGTATCGCGCGTCAGTTTATGGCACGTAAAAGCATTGTTGCATCGCGGCAGGAAAGAATGAAAATAATTCAGCTACTCGCTCGATAAGTCCATCGTGAACGGGGACGCGGGTGAACTGGAGATACAAATTCCTTTAGTCGTAAAAATCGCATGGCTCTCTCGTAAGGGCGCTAATTCACGTTTTAACGCGAACGATAAAATCGTTCGTACTCGCTCTTGTGCTTCTCTTTCACCTCTTTTCACCCCCTTTTCACTGTTTCCGCCCCCTTCTTGCCCTCGAGACGCGAGAACGAAAAGCCGGGCTTAACTTTAGTACTACGCCAATACCAATTATCGTTCCTTGCCAGCGCTAAGAATATATATCTAGAATTCGAGAGAGTTCACCTTCAACGGTCACGGAATTCGACGGACTGGTCTGCAATCGGATAAACCAGAGCGAATACTCACTGCGGCCACTCAAAGATGCATGGAATCTTCCTTGCGTCTATTGAAAAATTCCATGAATCCAAAAATAGCCAAACGTGTCCTTGCTGATGGGATGGGAGCTCGGTATAAATTAATGCGGAAATTTCCTTTTAATAGATGACGGATTCCACTTCCAATTTACAATAGTTTAATAATCATCAAAGTTTCGAGTATTTTTCAGTTGTCATTGAATTTCTTTTAAGGGTATTGGATCAGGATTCGAAATTCGAGATTCGATCTCTTCATTTAAATTAAGAGAGTACAACACAGATTTCCAAATATTCTGGTTTTCAACTTGTCACGCTTTCAAAGACCAAAACAAGTAATGCGAAAACATTCCGAACTGAAAAAGGTTTATCTTTTGATCTCGCTGGATCAATATTGTGTTCAGCCAACCAATTCAGCGAAAACGTTTCTTTCGAGTGGTCGTTTTTACGCTATTCGCGCGGAAATCGTGAGGATTCCATAAGTCGTAATTAACCTTTCCCACTTTTCCAAGTTTAACCACCGTCCTCTCTTTCTCCCTATCTGGCGATCCACTGTTTTTCAGACTGACAGCTAAGATATTACTGTTTCACCAAGCAGATATGAAAACGCAGTCGAGTAATTTTCTTGAAATGTTAACTTTCAAGTAGTGGAGACTAATTGAATAAATCTCGAAGGGCAGCGAGTTTGAAATCCAGTCAAAGGCTCTACGGAAGAAGGTTTAATGTTAATTCACTTTCCACAATCTTGTTAAGTCTAGCAATATTAACTGAACTTTATTTACAGAGAATTTTTCTCATTTCTCTCCAGGTTCTTTTCACTACCATAAAGTAGTTGTATAAAATTATTTCTTTATCTTACTAACTCTTTCTAATCAGACTATTTACAATTTGTACATTCACTTCCCTGTGAAAAATTGCTTACCTTTTGTTAGTTTCATCGTTCTTGATCCTTCCATCGGACTGGAGAGACCATTGCAAGTGGCATCTCCACTTTGAGCTACATTGTAGATTTCTACTGATGATCCTTCCGTCACTGGACCATTGGACATGGGGACTTCTTGATCAGAATTTTCAAGGCCCATACCAGCTCTGTTTAAATTTCCTTGGACACTTTGATCAGCTCGTTCATAGACGAAACACCTGTAACGATCTTCGTTACTGGATGCATGATCATGATTTAATCGGCCAACTAGATAACGACTGCTGCCTTCTTTCCAAGTTGCCAAACACTCCAGTTCCTCCTCTGCAAAATATAAAAAATAAATAAATTAGTACTTGATTTTTACTCTGTCTCTCAGTAATAAAATAAAAATCACTTTTCAAATAAACAGACGTTTTTAAAAATGTTCTCCGATTTCGTTATAACGTTTCTGTCAGAATTTCGCCCTTGTGAATAGCTGTCAAAATATATTTAACTACATTTGCAACAAGAATATGCACTCAATTCAGAGTTTTAAATCAAAGCGCTCTATTCCCTCTATCAAAGTTTTGAAAGGAAGACGTCAATCAAATTTAGCAAGGTAAATGGAGGTATTTAAATTTAGTGTAATAAAACAGACGTCATTCTCTGACACATAAAAGAAGAGAAAACCCAACTTTAATTTAGAAGTGCAATTGAATAATTAATCATAAAGCACATTGAACTCTAAAATGGATATTTTTAACTTCGCTCCTCCTTTTTCAATAGAATTAGTCGCCGATTAAATATATTATTATATTTCTCAGAGAACATAAAGCAACACGTTCACTTTTCTGAACCGATTCTGTTTCTTACAATTAAATCTTTTTTATTCGTACTTCCAATAAATTCTAAATAGTCCAGAGATTCTCTTTTTCTCTCAAAGGATCAATTTGAACCAATTTTCTACGAATTCCACCATGGTGTATCGTTCGATCTCGTGCAAACGTGATCGGGAAGAGATTGGATATCAAGCAAACCAAGAAACCAACAATTATCTCGCCGTATCCCAAGGTAGCTAGAGGCGTGGCTCGAAGCCGTAAGTACCGATAGTATCTCCCTTTATTCGCGAATCTCTCCTCTTCTTCCGGGCCTCTTTTGCACCGGAGATCTCGAAAATCCAAGAAACTTGGATGGCTTGCAATCGCTCCACACTATCTAAATCACATCTCGAGAAATGGGTAAAGGGAAAAGGTTCTTCAAGAAAAGTCTTCCCGGTTTTTTGACAAGAAGTCGCTTCCTACGAGTAATTTGCGAGACTGAAAAACGTGACCGTCATCTCTTCTCCTGGAAAAGCCGTCAATGAGAAATAAAACGACAGGGCGTCAGACGTTAAGACCTTGGGTTTCGTTAAAAAGAAAAAATTCCACGCTTGGGAATGACTAGGCTGAACGCTCGTAAAGCATTTAGAGGGAACCCTCTTAATATAACGGGAACGAAAACTCGTTAATTTCGCATCGTTACTTACTCAGAATACCTCAGACACACTTGGTCATCTTTTTTTTCGGTTTTGACTTATTTTTGCACGATCATTCTATATCATATCAGTCATCGATCATTCTGGAAAAAGTTTCGTAGGATGACATTAGGAGATGTTCAACTTTTTGAGGATAGTCAACAGAATTTCATTCTAAAGTATATGCTAATAAAAAAAACTAAAGGAGAAAATTAGCAGCGAGTCTTCAAAATTTTCTAAAAGGGGTAATTCACATTTTCAATTTTTTTCATAAGCGAGTGCCCTCTCAAATACAAAAGCAAAGAAAAATTCCAAACTGCTCTAAAGAATTCCTTTGAGAAAAAAAGTTACTTTCCTGCTGAAGTAGAAACTCCTTTGCTTCAAGGTTCTTTATTAGATTCTTCGTTGATTAAATAAATGCTTTTGAAATTATACATTATGAGTAATTTAATTTAGAGTTCATTGATGTGGAACTTCAAACACGATATGTTTGTATTTTTAAGGAAGAAATATTTCAATTCAATTTACTAGAATGAGTTCATCAAGTGATACAAAAGTTATTTTAAAAATAATTATTTTAAAATTATTAAAAACAAGAGTATACTTAAAAGGAAATAAAAGCTTAGAATCTTTATGTTTTAACAGAAATTTTTAATTAGCTCTCCAAATCCTTTTATACCCTTGTAATCCTTCAAGTCACTTGAAATAATAAACAATCCTTTATGATCTTTTATATCCCCGAGCACTTTGAAAACTCACAATATTTTTCAAGCTTGTTTTATAATCTTTTGAATTGATCTTCCTTTAATTTAATACTTTCAAATCTTTGGGAAACTTCTTCCTATCTAGTTAAACTTCTTTGAATTTGTTAATTATTGAAGAACATTTTTTCAATTTGATCTATCTCGGGTTAAGCTGAGTTTTGACGAGATCAAATTGAGCTTTTGAGAAAACTTGAATTGTAGCTTAACAATACTTTTCATGTACAATAATGTCTCGATGTAACACATTCATCTTCTGCTCAGTTTCATTAGTGAGAAATCTCATGGGATTGAGAGATCAGTGAGATCTAAGTTTGTAACTTGGTTTGTAATGGAAGAACTGAAACACAAATAATTTATAGAGGAATCCACCTGCATCGAAAGAGTGTTTTTATTTCTTCTACGACTCGAAGCTATTTTGAGTGCGAGTCACGGATGATCATCCCGAGACCCTGCACATCTCCCAAAAAAGGTTGCTAATTTCGTAAGCGAGGTCATTGACCAACCGACCGACCTACTCCCGTTTCCGGCTCTCCCAGGGGAGTTTATCGCGACATTAAAGTATCGTTTCGGCGATCCAACGACATCCCTCAAGCGTTACACTACAAGATAGCGTGCCTGCTGTTAGTTCACGTTTGTTCCAGGCGAGACATCGACAAATGTCTCTTGGCCGATCGATGGAGGAAGTCTCGACGCTTTCAGGCAACGAACGAGCACATCCATACATATAGGTGTCATCGGTTCCTCTTGTCTCGTGATGTGTCGTTTTTCTTTTCCAACGCCCACTTGCAACAATTGGAAACCTCAGTTTCAGTTCTCGCGTCACCCATTAAACTTTTAACGCCGCTTTTCCCCTGCAAAAGCTTCCATTTTGAATGATTGTCAATATCGAATTAAATAGACTACTCGAATATTTACGCTTCATGGGATTCACTTTACTGTTCGATCATTAAAAGTTTTATTGGAGGATGTCAATCAAATTAAAACTGTCATAGCCATTGAAATATTGTATACTTCAAGTGATTATTTCATTTTAGAGTTCAATTAATTTTTATTTGTTAGATAAATAAATTTTCGCTTGAATTCAGACTGAAGGGTTGATCACTGGAAATCTGGTGTGCACTCATTCATCAAATCGTTTGAAATCTTTATAATCTTTTGATATCTATCAATGAATTTTTGTCAAATTTATCTGAAATGATAATTGATACTTACTTGCACTTTCAGATGCGTACACGTCTGGACAGGCTTGATACCTAAAGAGCAGTTTGCTGTCGTCTGTACAGGTGTCAACATTGCTGTGTGGAATGGAGCAAAGGCCATGACCTCTGTTATATGAGAAGGTTAGAGGTCCATGGAACGGACATGGAACCGGCGTCGCCTCTTCTCGAAACATTGAGTACAGCAACGCATCTCCCGTTATGTATGAACACAATGATGACAAGGAATTTTTATTCTGGCAGTAAGCTGGAAAAAGAAAACACTCAGTTTTAAAATCCAGTATAACACAACTTCCATATAAATTTTTGTATGTGTACATAAATCGTATTACTTGAGCGATCCAAAAAAAAATATCAAAAAAGCGATTTTAAACTTTTGTCAGCATTTTTCAAAACGTTTGCATGATCCAGCTTTACGAAAATTCGTATTTTAAACAATGAATACGCTATTTTTATTTATTTAGTATTTCTGTCGATTCTAAAAATGAATCTTGTACAAAAATTTTGAATATACTGAAACTAAAAACTAACCAGCATACGAGGACGGAATCCCATTAAAGGAATTTACTCGATAAAAAATAAAAGAAATCAATATTGGAATATCTGAAATCGAAATTGGGTCAAGTATTTTTCGCGTCAGATGTTCGTGTCAGATCATTTAAAATTCTATTAAGAAGTATAAAAAGCATTCGGTTTTGGTTTGAATTGAAATTTCAATCTGAACCGTCCGTAAAATGTCAGGTTGAAGTTTCTCGATGATAATTTAGCAAATTCTAATGCGCTACGCGAAATTAAATGCAAATTCAGGTCTAAAAACCCCGCACTAGTAATAATCGCCGAGCATATGATGTGGTTTTAACCCGTTAAAGCTCAAAGGCGAGCTTTAGGAAAGAAATAATAAAATAAAAAAATAAAGATGAAGAAGAAAGTTCAAGTAGAGTTCGCACTGAAGATGGTATTATTTTAATGCTATTAAGTCGGGCCAAAAAGTGCAATGTTGTGTTTTTCCGAAGCTTTCGCTCGCAACCGATTTTTTTCCTTTTCACCTTTTTTTCTCGCTTTTCCAGTCCAGCCATCTATACCACCCCAATCGAGCCCCCTCCTCTTCTATAGCCTATCTAGTTTCAAGGAAGCGGACCACGATCCAGTGGTGTCTGCGGTATGACACTATGCAGATTAAAATCTGATAAAAACGGGCGACTTTGACAAATCGTCGAAAAATGCGAATGGGTGGGTCAACGGTCCAGAGATTGCACTCGAGTTGAGTGTCGAGGTCGACCCTTCTGCACAATCCTACAGTTAAGTACCTTCAGATACGTAGATGTGTTTATACTCGACGATCTGCTGGTCCTTGAGTTATCTATTTTTTATCGTGATCCATATTTCTTAGAATCAATTATTACATTTTTTTTATCACTCTGCAGTCATGTGCAATCATCTCACAACTCTCTTTCAATTACTTTAAAATCATCTGCAATTACTATGCAATTATGTACAATCATTCCGAATTCAATTTCATGTTTTTTTTTTTTAAGTATTGTTTAAAACATACTAGATCTCAATATTTTAAAAGATATCAAAGCAGTCCAGTAGTTTTCAAATGATTTCAAAACACTAAAGAGATTTTAGAAGATTTAAAAAGATGTTAAGGAATCAAAGGGTTTCAAGGGATTTCAAAAGATGACAATATTTTTGAAAATTACTTATTTTTAAAAATTTGTAAAAAAAATAGGGTTGAAAGAACGTGACGTAATAAATCAGACGTGATCTTGAGTGAACGTTTTAGATAAAAAGAAATTAATTGTTTTAAATTGTGTAGACATGTTTTAAATGTTGCGAAAATTGTTTAAATTGCAGAGTAATTGTACGTTGGTTAGAGTAATTGAAAAATTCCTGTGAGGGAAAAGAAGAGATATAAAAGAGCGGTGATTAGTTAAGTTTGTAGAGTGTTTGCATTAGAGGGAGAATTCTCATTCTAATAAATTATTTGCTAGCGTTTTTGATAAGGGAATGGCACAATGAATTTTACTCCCAATAACCAATAAATTATTTTGCTCTATTTATAGGTCCATAATTGAAAGTTTTTCTACAATATTTCCTGTTATATTTTGGGAAATACTTATTGATTCCATAATTTATAATTATGTCGTTTAAATAAAAATTTTAAACTAAAAGTATAAAAATTATGGTACTAAAAGTATTACCAACAATAATATTTCTGTTAAGTTGAGAGTACGAAACTCGAATATTCCAATGGCAGTATAAACCAATCTGAAACTTTTTCCACTTTAAAAGCGTAAAATGTATGGAAAGCAAACTTCAATCTGACATTTGTTTGAAACTTTTCAATTAGGCTAATAGTGTTTCATGAAATCTCTGAGTAATTAACGAAAATGTAGGTTACTGATATTTAAAAAAAAAGTTTATGTTGCTTTTAGCAATAAATGACCAGACTTTGAATAACTTCAGTTACTTTGATCTAGAAA
>JAUEJJ010000045.1:303008-314059 GCA_032164275.1 Synergus coniferae | reverse complement strand
TTAAGAAATTCAACTTGGTATATAGTGGAATAACTATGCAAACTTTCATCAATTTATCTGTATGCGTTCTCGAGATACTGCAGGATCGTTAAAAGCATGACATACATTCATACATAGACACATACAACACACACACATCCGGAAAATTTTTCAGGACATCATATTAGACATATTCCCCTTGAAATATGTTCAAAAAAACCTTTCTTTTTACGAGGAAGCAATAATTTCACTTTAAATAAATGAATGAGAAGGTATCCGGTGCTAAAATGAAGATCATGGCTTAACTCTGCATCGAGTACAAAATCTTCATGTTTTTAATTGTTGCTTCGTGTGTCCTCATTTTCAAGGAATAAGAACAACAGCCTCACTTTTAATCTCCTTTTAATCCCCTTTAGCCCGGGTCCAAAGTCGCTTTCACTCGGCAACATAAACAGCAGTGTCGAAACAACACTGCTCATGGAACTGCGAAGCTTGGAGAAAGTTGAGAAAGGTTGATGAGGAAATTTGAATGAGAATGAGAATGAGAAGGCAGAGAAGGATCAGACTAGAGAACCCTTTTCGTGGCTCCTGAGTTACTTAATTCTCTGGTTTATGGGTTTCTTTCGACTCGTACAATTTAATTACATGAGCAACTCGGATTATAAGTTTGCCTTTACAATTTGACAATTTTTTGTTCATTTCCATAAAAATTCATACTTATCTAATTAACATTATGCTTATTGTCTGGATTTTTAGGAAAGTACAAAGTTTAAAGCATGGCCTGTTTCTGCAGTAAAACCTAAGAAGCAATCGTCAAAATATGGCCAATTTAAAACAATTTCCCTGGATTTAATTAAATTATGAAAAAACAGTTTATAAATAAATTTATGAGACTTTATTTGTAATAATAATTAGGTGAAATGTAATTTGTATATTACAGAAACAAGTGATGTATAAGAAATTCTCACAACTTATTTCAGTAGATATGACTAGCTTTAGCAAGACACGCTGCAAACGTAAATTTACTTGTGTTGAATTTTCCATTTGGTTTTTGAAAATAATTAACTTTTACAGTAATAACTTTAAAGTGAAGAAGAGCTCAACTAGCCCTTTTGATTTTGAATTTTTTTAACAATTATGCGCGCTCGGATTTAAATATTTTAAACTGAAAGTTAGAGAGCCTTTGAAATTTTATGTGAACGAACACAGCACAAAGAGTTTTTATAATCCAGATAAAATTCAAGCGTAATAAATCTAGAATGGGGGTTTTTAAAAACACGAGACATTTTTGGGGAACCTTTGACATCAAATTCCACCATTATCGGTAATCAAATTTGAGGTCCCGAAGCGTAGCTTAAAATCAATCTTTAAATTTGTACCTTGAAGAGAAATGTTTTCAATATGGTAGGATAAAAGAATAATATAATAATATAAATTTACTCACTTATCGACAAGAAGAAACTTGTCACCCTCGTTGTGGAGACACCTTCCTTTGCTGGAGAGAAAATCCTTTGATATCATGATCGCCTGGCGCACGCCACTTTGAAACCAAGTGCCCTCCCAACGCGACGGAAATGTGCATTCTGGAACAGAGAAGACGAACCGACTTTATAAATTGCAGATAGAATACAGATACCTATATACATATAGTATAGGTATGTATACAATAATGGCGAGACTCGGAGAAGAGATCTTCATCCAAGAATTATGGGGTTGTAATGGAGTAATTTAGGGGTTCGATCGTTCGCTCTCTCGAGTTCCCTCTTGATTCTATCATTTTTGGATGGAGTGGAAAGGGTAGAAAACACGTTGAATCGTCGACAGACAAAGAGGGATAACGACGAAACGAGAATTCGAAGGATAATTTCCAGTAGAATAACCTTCGATGTCTTTAAATTGAGTTTTCTCGAAAACTTTGAGTTCTTGATCATAACAAACTCGACGATTCGAGACTTTCAGAATGATAAAATGCGGGTTTGTGTGCCTCGAAGCAATTTCGGGGGGAGGCCTATTTCAATGTGAAACTCATAAATATTCCCTAAAATCTACTTGATATTATTTTTATTTCTATTTGTAAGGAAGACATACAGTTAAAATTATTTAAAGATTATAAATAATAATAATAATAATATAAATAATAAATATTAATTGGTCAAGGCAGGATACAGAAGGCCGGTCGAAAGCAGATTGGCTGACTCTTAACGCCGTATCTACTTACAGAGACATCTCATGTCATCATTAAATTGAATTCTTATTAAATAAATCTCAATATCACATATTAATATCTTTTTAATTATCTAAAAATCCCATGTCTACATTCCTTAACATTCCTAGGAATAACTCGTGTTTGAGCGAAATAAAGGAGAGTCGAGCAGAAAAAAATGAGATTTTCAATTCGTCTGCGTGAACTTCTCGTCTGAAGGAATGCTAGCGTTGGTATATTCAATTTGCGAAAATCAAAGAAAAAATAAGCAGAATAGATAAAACGTAATACGAGAAATGCTTAAAGTATTATATTTTATTCTTAATTGGAAATTTATAGTCTTGGAAATACTGGGGAACACAATTTAAATTAAATAATGAAAATTTTCACGCTTCGTTTGATGAAGAGATAAAACAAGGAGTCATGTCTCGTCATGACACACTAGAAATCTTTTGAAATGTTATGAAATCTCTTTAATTATTTTATCTTTAAATTACTGATTACTGATGATCGTAGGAATAAGTAATGGTAAAAATAAAATTGTAAGTTTGCGTATCATATGTGATGGAGAACTACGATGATGACGAACAATAAGAACTACTTTTGAATGGAATTCGTGGACTTGATCGCAACTTTCCACACGATAACTTGCGACTCGAGCGGCATAGTTCTGTTCTCGATTCCCTATTCTATTCTGAATTCTGTACTCTCTATTCACAGTTCTCTCTCTCTCTCTCTCTCTGCAGTACCACATCGGCACTATGTTCTCTGTGCTTGACCCCTGCGGCTCGGTAGGATTAAAGCCCGATGGATCAGAGCTTTTTCGAAAGCACGCGCTGGGTAAGCTCACAGATTCAAGTCGCGTTTACATCCGGTAGCGTGTTTCGAAATCCCCAGGGACGCGGTCATAGGTGTATCGTGCCGACAGATTTATGTGCAAAATAAAGTAAGCCCCGCACGCCCTACATCGACCGATATTCGATTTCTCGTTAGGGAACCTTTCTCTACCCGAAACAACTTTATAACATTTTGACCCTCCAGAAAGGTAATTAATTAAATGAGAACATGACTGAAAAGTTCTGAACCTTCAAATGAACAAATTTTTGTATTTATTTATTGTATTTCAAAGTAAAAATAGTTTTAAATATTGATTCATTTGATTTGAGAATGATTCTGTGTAAAAGAAACTTGTAATGTCTGTTATTATTTTAAGTTGGGACAATATTTCTAAAACAGTTTCTAAAAACTTGCAACGATTAAAAAGTTCTTTCCAATAACAACGTAATTTATAACTAATATATTCTATTGTAAATTATGAATTCATTCTTCGTCTACAATTTATCCGAGCTTCATGGTAACATTTTATAAAGGTTTATGTTAAAATATATAACACAACCTAGTTACAAGTTTCACTTGAGATTATATAGCTCTCATGTCATATTACTTTTAAACTTTGCAGCAGATGTCAAATCTCAAGTTACAATCTCAGAAAACTAAAGATTCAGAAAATTCGAACTTTATGTGGGAAGTAGTTACCTAAACTTCTTATCTTGAAAATTTGAACTGCTTGTCTTAGACGTAAGAAGTTAAAAATTGAAAGATCCAACTTGAGAAGTTCTAAATTTTTTAAATTTCTGACACATAAAATACGGAACTTTATCGCTAATCTTAATAAATCTTAATCTTAATCTACTTTCAGATAAATAATTATGATTTCAAAGGAACAAATTACATATACGGATATTAATTTTAAAAAAATACTCGATAATGGAAATTATTTCGCATAATTTTAGAATTTTATTTAATAATTTTTAGAATAATATTTCTCGAAGCTAAATAAAAAAGTAATGTATTTTCTCTCATAATAATTCAGTCGCACGGATTTAATCATATTTCAAGATTTATTCAAAGCCAACAAAAGGATTACTAGAGCCAAGATCCATCTTCATTAAATTATCCATAAAGCGTTTCAAAGGTGGAAACTCAAGTTAGCCATTTTGGGAATTAAATTTCCGTATTGCTCTAATCAAATTTAATGAAAGCTTTTGGACTATGAAGCCCTGGATATATTATGAAGCAATTAAGGCTCTCAATCATTATCAAATATTATCTGGATAATTTAAATATGTAAACAAAAATAGAATTTTGTCCGTGAACTCTTAATAACTTTGCTCGGATATATAATTATTTAATGAATTGGATTTTTTATTACAGTATAATAATAAATCAGGGTAATAATTAAATAAGTGAAAACGTCAGACGATTTATTTGGATCGACCTTCAAACGAGTATTACTTCAACTTGGAAGGAGATTACAAGCCATTAGTCCAAAAAGCGTCGAAATCAATACCACCGAACGTCCCCAACTTCAATTCCAATACCGATCCCGACCCTCGATCCACCCCTACTTTCTCGCGACGGTCGTTTATTTATTTCCATGCGGTTTGTATGTACCGTTCCGTTGCAACGCTCGACTGCGAAACTGAGGGTGAATCTGCGATTCGTGGTTTGTTCGTGACCGTTTATAATCACGGCTCAAATGATAGAAATGCAATAAAATCAAAGCGAACGCCCACAGCGGATGACTCGAAACTTTCAATCCTATGTTTATTCGCATCCGAGTGTCAGGGCTTGAATAATAAATACTTTATATTACACAAAAATACGATATATATTGTTTAAACTACGCCCAAAATGCAAAAAGCAAAATCCACGCTCTAGAGTTATAGTACGACATATCCGCAAAAGTGTCATTTAATTCAGGACTTAAAATGTTTTCAAAAGAGGGTGGAACAAAAAGTATTACATGAATCTTGGGCGGAAAGCGATTTTGACACGTGCGAATGTCAAACATCGTACTCGAAGAAAATCTTATCTTAAAATGTAATCTTTTCGCCCTTGATGCATAATATACTATCAATTTCGCAATAAACAATTTTGATACTTCTTTTATTCGAGATTATCCTCTCTAAAATTCACTGAAAGAAGGCGCCACAGTAATAGATGCAATTTATGATAATAAAAGCATGTGTCGTGTAGTTTTCTTCGTTTTACAGGCAAGCTATAAAATTTTTTAAAACGCTCGCAATGGACTATACAAGAACAAATTTGAGTAACGCAACAACGAGTGCAATTAGGGGCTTTATTCTCACGACCAAGGCATTACTTTCGTGACCTCCTCGCGCTACTTAACGACCCCTGCGAGGCTGTAATTCACCCTCGAAATGGCGCGCGACCCAGGCAACGCGTTAACGTCACGTGACGCCGAAATTTCTTGATTAAGGCGGCACGCGATGCACCACGAACACGGGGTGCATTAGTTTTCACGCGTTGAAAGCACTCTCAACGAGATTTTCGTTCGATTGGAGAACTTGGCTCGTAATCCATTAAATATGTCACACTAATAACGACAATAATGAAATTGCGGCGTTGCTACTATTTATGAACCTTCCCCACAAACATTTGCAATATTATTCAAGCCTCTGCTATTGTATATTGACGTATAAATTAAAAGTATAGACATTATTTTAAATTTATAAATTTAAGAGCAAAACTTCGAAAATTATGTTATATGAGTAGCGCCACAGAGGAAATTTGCAATGTTTGTACAATTTTCACTAATTGTTTTACCACTTGTATTAAAACTAAACTACGTGCCCTCTCTACAAAATGAAAATTATTTCTCTTTCAATCTAACTGTTCAACGATGCGTATCATTCTTTCGAAAAACCATTTTCATTATGCTTCAATGAAATTCAATTCGCAATTCAATTCAAGTGATATGCCTACTTATTAAAGCGCGAAATATTTTTTAAATTAGTATGAAAGTAGCTATTTGCGATTGAACATTTTTAGGAATAGTCAGCGCGTTTTCGATGTAAATTTTTTTTTTATTTCAACGAGTGGGATGAAACGTGTAACAGTTACCAGTAACAATTATGGACCAAAGTTTATTCCTCGCTGGTACTTTTAGTCCAGGAACACGCGAATCTCTGTACATTTTTCGTCCGCTGTAACGATTTTAGTGTTCATGATCGAACGCATCAACAGCGGATAAAACTACCGATATACCTATAGTTGTCGCTTCTCCATGAAAAGGGTTAACGAATTTCGCAATCAATATCATCACTTTCAATCGCGTTTGATGTTCCGAGTGTTTTTGCGGATTTGTTCGGAAAATCTCACTGATTTTGCTAAATGAACCGTGAGGCTACAAAGCAATTAATATATAAAATCGATGCTATTGTTTAATATTGTTGCGAGTGACTCACAGTGAAGTTTCAATTTAAAAAATTTTTAATTCCATTTTTCTAAAGTCTCTAATTTTATGTATTTCAGGTAATTGTGCTCCATCAATTAAGTCTGCCTTTTAGATGAAAACGGGCAAGTATTTTGAACATGGGGCAAAATATGCGTGAAAGGATATGAAGCCTGCAGACTGTGAAATACAATATTATCGACTTTTCATTCAATTTTAATGAAAATAAAATATTAGAACTGGCTCATACATCCCATCTATTATACATACTCATTTTCCTGAAAATCTAGAACAAAATAATCTCCTAGCATGTAATTACGCGTATTTCGGTGAAAAATATTGATGAAACTTGGAAATAATTTTTGTATCCTTTTTTTTCACTAAACATTCGATGTCGGGCCTTGAAGAAGAAAGTGACCTAATTATTCTTCATGGATGTAATGAGCAGACGGTAACACTCTGGTACGTCAACGACGAAAGCTCGAAAGCGCACCAATTTGGTACGCTTGGGGAAATAGCTGAAAAAGCTTTAACGCGGCAATCTCTTTTTCCGGTCAACGATGCTTGCAGTAGCGACCATTTTTCACCTCTCCTTCCGGTTCTTTCTAGCGGATGCTCTAATTTCTTTAGGAAGTCGCGTCTCGAAGGAACGTCAACGACGTCTTTCAACGCAATCCGTAGAAATAACTAAGCTGCTCTACCGATCGAAAAGATAAGTATTTGTCTTCCCTTATCACGTTTGCCAACTTCCAATGCCGTCATTTTTGTGGAAAATAGGGAGTTTCTTTTCAAATAAAATAATCGATTAACATCTATCAGCAGAAATTTCCTAACTAAAAGTCTATCTACTGTCTCAATCTGAATTAGTAAGAAGTTACTAATGAAATAATGCTGATTCGTTTTCTAATGCACTTTAGTAAGCATTTCCACTATCAATTAGTTAAAAGCTATTAATTCACAGTGAAAAACTACTGATTTATTCAGTAAAGCTTACTAATCGATTTTGTTACCCTTACTAAATCAATTCGTAGTTTTTTTACTGTGAATTAGTAGTTTTTAAGTAATCGATAGCAAAAATGCTTATTAACAAAAATTAGTTAACGAATCGGCACTATTTCATTAGTAACTTCTTACTAATTTAGATTTAGAGAGTTCAGAGGTTTAATTAAAAATTTCATTTAAATCGAACACTGAAAATCTATTGTGGAGACGTCATCATGATCAAGCTGGATCATCTTTGGTGAGTTCTTTTCAAAAAGATGACAATTTCGGGAGCAGTATCCATGTGATTATTTTTTGCCAAAGTTGGCGAACGCGTGAGTGATGTCGTTGAGGATTTCTCTCAGATGGCAAGCGACTCTATCGAATCCTCGACAAGCCAAGTGAATTACTGTCAGGCTTCTATATAACCGCACATGTAGTCCCCAAGAAGAATAGAAAGGACCGGGACACTTTGACAGCCAATGCGGCAAAAGCGCTCTCACGATTCTTTCCATCATTGACAGCTGACAGCCGTCAAATCGCGAGACTTTCGCGTGGACGAAAGTTGATATTGCTGAGCTTGCGGTTGTAGCTTCTGCCACCCCTGCATTGTTTTCTTTCTTTTCCTTTCTCTTTTTCGCTTTTCAACCCTCTCTCATTTTCGTGTCGATCCTTCTCGTACGCGAGGAGTGTCTCCTCTTGATTTAATACCACCATCCACCAGTCACTTTTTCTGCCAACAAAATCGAGTGTCAGTGACTAGGAGGGATTAAATCTTTTTTGGCGGATAAATCAACCGATTTCAAGGAAATTTTGCGGTTTTGTAGTCTTTAGAATGATTAAAGGGCATATAGCAAAAGTAGATCTAAGCTCTGGTTTAAATTACTTTGAAACCATAATAAGGGGGCATAATAATTATTGAAAAGATCGCTGAATAAAAGTATAATGAATAATATAATAATGTTGTGGGAGGTGACTGTAGTGTCATGAAAATCAACAGACAGGGTAGCTTTATCAATTTTTTCGTCTCGAAAGCTGTCGTGAATTGGACAGGACAATTGGCACTGTATTTACGATCAAAGGATGTCAAGTGAACAAACTAGGGTCCGAAGACAAAAGTCAGGGTGACCTCTGACAGGAGAATCGAGGCATTAATCACAGACACATTGCCGCCCATAAGGTCAAAAAAGCAGAGTTCCCACCCTTCCTTTGGTTGCTTCCTAGTTTTGGTTGGCGACGTTTCGTATTGAAATGACGCGTAAAATGGTCACGACTCCCTAGGGAGGCATATCTACAGCCCTTCTCCTCGACAATGCGTGAAAGGAGTTTCCAATTTTCGCAGACCCTTCTTTCATTGATGGAACATCCTGTCCCTCATTATTTATCGCAGGCTCAATCATTCAGACTAATTTATAGTGATTATTAGTACTAATCTACACATTATACTATTATACTAATCGATAAAGTTACAGACAAATAAAATTTCTATTCGTTTGCCATTTATAAATTAGTATTATTATAATTAATTCTACTTCTTATCGATTTTTTGAGATTAAAATAAACTTTTTACTGTCAAACCCGCAAATTATCAAAACGTACATTATAAGGCTTTGACGCTTCCGGAACTTCGAACGTGAAATGACGAAGAGCGGTACTCAGGATTCAATAACGGAAGTTTGCCAAACTAGAAGTATAAGGAATGAGGTAGGAAAGCATTGGAGAATGTTAGAGAATAGTTCTTGATGTATATGATCTTCAGTCTTCACTGAAATTATTGCACTCAGTAGTAGAGACCTTAGCTTTGTAGTTTCAAATTTTCTTGCGAACTCAGCCAACATATTCACGAAAAATTGCATTATTTTCAATGCAATAATGTGAATAGGAAATGCAATTAATTTATATTTATTAATTATTATCAAGTTTAACGTTTCATTCTTTCCCAGACCATTTTAAATAAAATGTTTTTATCTACTTACAGTACCCTTCATTGAGAGAGATTTAAAGAGTTTTCGCGTAGACTCACCTGCAACAAAAAAAAACACAGTTTCTATTAAATACCTGTATTTTGCCACCTAAATTTGTTTTAAATATGTTTAATAAATGATGAAGTTAATTATGTAATAATATCCTGCTTTTTAATATAGAAACTTGATACAAAATAATTTTAAAATTCCCACTCAAATTACATTCCTCGAATTTTCAGGAAATTCTGAATTATTAAGGACGTTATATTATAATTGCATAATAAAATGGCACTGCAGATGAAATTCTTTACATTTTTAAACATGATGAGAAAGCAACAGTGAATATTTCAGCTAGTTGCAATTTTAATAATGTCATATTTAAAAATGTATTTTCTGATATAATTTTCGCTAAAAAATTCTCGTCAGCTTCTCGTAGCTTCGCAGAAAAGGATATTTTTACCGTTCTGGAATTCCATAAACAATTTCATAACCGCATAAAAGATCTTTTTCTTAAAAATATGTCGTCACTTCCCGTAGAAAGCAGTTGTTTTCACACACTAGAGTTATTCTTTCACGAGAAATCACCACCTGGTTGCGGTTGTCCCCAGAATAATGAAGAACTCTGGGTAGACATAAATCGAGTTTAGAGCTTTGGAAACAGCGCAAGGAAAAAAGGTTAGCATCGACCGAGTGTACAGTTTTACCATTTTTCAGAGGACAACGAGAGGACGAGTTGAAAGAAGTTTCAAGAGAGTTCTCTTTATAAAAGACAAACCGAGTTGGCTTTCATTTATACTTGCCTCGTTCTCATGAGCTTACGCTTCGTAGAACGAAGTCTATGAATTGTGCAGCTTCTTTACTGGATTTCAACGGATTCTATGGTGATATCCTCGCAAGGTTTCAAGTGCTGGGCGAGCACAGGTGATTTTCAGGATGAATAACTCATGACCTTGTCTAGTGCACCTCGTTACGATCTGGCTCGGCGAATCGTTAAAAGGATCTACACTTTCCAACGACATGAATGTAGTCGATGAAGTACGATGAAGCACTAAATAGACGATGAATTCAAATGCGACAACGATCTCATCTAATTCGAGTATCGGATTTTCTGCCACTCACTGATTTCACTAATTTCATGAAATATCAAGAAAGGTTTCAACTAATTCCACACAGTAAATCTCGATTCAATGCATCATTTCTGTTCGTATCTAGGATACGGATGAAAACTTTGGAATTATGAAATATGACGATTATCGAAAATTGCAGAAAATCGTAATATTACAGAAAAGTAGAACGAAAAGTTTATACCGGAAAAATAGATGAGCCTTATCTTTCCTGTAACAAGCAGCTGAGAACTGAAGTGGATTATATGGCATTGGCAAAATTGTACACTTTAATGCCTATAAATCCAAACAAATTCCGTGTTTGTCCGAATGCGCTTCTTGGCATTCGACTATTTCCGTTTGTGTCATTTTAAATCCACAAAAAAAAAATACGGCATTAAAGTGGCTTCTTTATCATACCATTGATTGAATGCCATTGAATGCCATTGACTGACCATATTAGTTGAATGCCATACAATGCCGTCTATGAAACCAATGCCATTTAATGCTCTTGAATTACCAAATAAGTCAAATGCCATTTAATGATTTTTCCGACCAGATAT
>JAUEJJ010000045.1:252264-263593 GCA_032164275.1 Synergus coniferae | reverse complement strand
TGGTATAATTTAAAGTTGATGCAAGATGTTTTGCTTCAAGAAAACAATGCTTGATGCTTCCTCTATGAGGAAGCAAAAGAATTTACAACCTCATCATAATGAGGAAGCGAGGTGCTCAAAAAATGAGCACAAAAAATATAAATATACTTAAATGGAACACCCGAGATCGAATTCACAGCTAGTTTAATTTATACTGATAATATTCAGTTATTCGGGAATTCTTCATCTATGTTGCAAATGCATTTTGGCTACTTTAAACTTCGAAATACCGGGATTTACCAACCTTATTATTATAAGCTCTGAGCTTAATGAGCTTAATACTTATAAATCATCAGCTTATCCAAATGATGAGGAAGGAGTTTGTGTATCCTTCGTGGACATTGGACAATGCAACCCTTTTAGGAGGTTAAATTAAAATAATTATCTACCTCAGGAATATAAACTGTCCGCTTAACCAGCTTATATGCATAATAGGGATCCTTCAGGGCAAACTGATTACGACAAAGTGTGATAGTTCACACTTAACATTTTAGGGTACACCTTTCTTCATGCAAAGTGCTATAATAGATATAGTTCTACATATATTAAATTTACTGCTAATATCAATATTCATCTGTCCTAAGTAATTACAGATGATTAATTTTTGTTATCAAATTTTCTAATTAAATAAATTATACAAAAACGTGTATCCATTAAATGTCAATTAAGCTAGCATCAGCTGCATTTTGTTTTAGGGAGAATCTATTACCTCGAAAACTTCCAACTTTTCTTACACTCATTTCAACTGGAGGAAGTTTCTGAGAAAAAATTTTGCCGAGCATCTTTGCTTTTTATTACTACTCTGACTCCTGCATCAAACTCTAAGTACCTTCTAAGTAATTATGCGTGGAAAACATTTTCTATATTTTAGAGATGCTGATCTTTAAATTCTGAGATCTATATGTACTATTATAATGCCAAAGATGAGGGGCTTGGATGGTATTTCATGACGAGAATAAATTAATTTTTCAAATTAAATCTGGCTAATTTCTGCCTTCTTAACGATCATGTTGAAAGTATTCTCAAGTGTACTGCACGGAAAAAATTAGTCACCGAAATTTTCCTTGACTGTCATCGACTTTAGGATACGTCAAAAGTTTTAAAATATTTTATAAACTTTTTCTAAAACCTGAAGTAATCTTCGTAAATAATTATAAAACAGTTTTCGAAATTTTCATTGACTCTCAAAATCTCGACTATAAGTCAAGTAAAGTTTCTACAACTGTTTTATAATTCTTTACGAAGATTATTTCAGATTTTAGAAAAAGTTTATAAAACATTTGAAAACTTTTGACGCACCCAAAAGTCGATAACAGTCAAGGAAAATTTCGGTAACTAATTTTTTTCGTGTGCTCTGCTTTGACTTTTGAAATCTAATCCAGGTATGAGAAGAAAACGGTAGTAAAAAAGCAGAAAGGAACAAAACAAAAGTAATATTAGAAGAATTATGAGCATAATATTTTCCGCTCTTGGAATTGTATTTTAAATTCGGTACTCTCTGCGAAAGAATGATGTCTCGTCTTTCTTTATGTCCTCGGAGGTAGCAGCCGTTAAAACTCGCTTCTTTAATCGGAAGCGCCAGAAAAGTAACTGCGGTGCACAGACTGCACAGGTGTGTCAGGGTTCGATGCCCCGAGGGTTGATCTTTTTTATTTCCAGTCCTGCTGTTTAACCAGGCAACCATAACTCTTTGGCATCGTTCGTGCCGCGCACACACTAAATTCCAAGATTTCTCCATCCAAAAGTGCATCAAAGCATCGCACAATGGAAAAACAATTGCAAAATTATAACTACATTCACATATTCCCACGTAGGTGTTAATCGTTTTTCCATTGTGCAACACTTTGATCCACTTTTCAATTAAAATTTTACGCTGGGATTTTGTGTGCAGGTCTATCATGAAGGTGCACTTTGTGTATAAATATGGCTACCCGTGATACAAAAACGCCAAGTTTTTACAGCATGTCAATTTAAAGTCACCGCCTTTACTAAATCCGGATGTGGAAATAAGTAGTTAAATTGCACTGTCATCAGCGTTTATTTTTTCCTCCCACTTTCTATTAATCATCCAGATGCCGGTTCGAAGTTAGTTAAATGTGGTCTTACGATTAAGACGTCGATAAATAATATTAATTGCCGACCCGCAACCTAACCGACCCTACTGTGAGTGCAGAGTTTAATCAATACCCTTGTAATGCACGAAATGAAGGAACCCAGCGCGGTACTGCTATTACATTACCTGAATTTCTCTCTGCTATGTCGACGTAAGTATGTTTCTCACAGTCTAATTAAAATTGAAGAGTCTTCGATTACAATCTACGATAGCATGCAGCAATTTCCTCTGATGGAGAAGGCATACCAACCTTCTTCACGTACACTAACGAAGGAGAGTAATTTAATTACACTTCGATAGATTTTTCTACGTAATTGTGTATCAGCATTACAGTAGTGTACTGTCAGCAACATGAGCGTTTCCTATACAGCTTCTCTCTGCCTATACACAGACAAAAATCTGAGTAGCCTAGCCAACTCAATTTGAGATGCTGAAGAAGTGTACTGAAAAATGAATTAGATGGCTTCACTTTCCACGAGATTTTCCAGAGGTGAAAATTTATCATTAATAAAGTTGTTCAAAATTTCTCAAAGGATAAAAGTGTTCCCTCTTCAACTTACAATTTCAAACATTTTCGTTTGAACTCTGCAAGGCTTCTCATAATTAAGACTGAGATACATAAAACGCAAAAATTAATAGGAAAGTACAACGACATAGGATTTTATCGTGTGAAGATATTGAGTAGCTTAGGGTTTTCTTAAGAGGGTAAGAAGAAGCTGGATTGAATTTCGATTGAGTAATCCAGAGCGAGCGGTATGAAACTTGGTCGATAACAAATGGCCAAGTCTGGAGAGACGTCCCGTTACTACGTAGTATGGGTGTAATTCTGAACAAGGGCGACAGGGCCGTAAGTCACGAGCTCAAACGAAGCAGCGAGGTATTAATTAGAGTTTCAGGCCAGCAACCGCGATCACTTATCACCAAACCTACTTCCCCCTTCTACTTGGCCTTTTCCTAGCATCTGTCTCCAAAACCTTCCCCCAAACTGAAAACAGTTCTCAAGTTTAAAGTCAAACCGCATTCGACGACCCAGGGCCGACAGCACTATGCGATTTGAACTTTCGATTTGCGGTTTACACGTCATTCCACATTTACACAACTTTAACCGCGTCAGGAACAGTCAGCATATTGGACACTTCCAGGAACATAAATGAAGTTCCGGAATTGATAAAGAGAAAAATTAATGAAACATTTGCTACGTTGTTTTACAGAATGAGATATTTAATCTCATGAGATATTTAATTCTCGGTGTAAATACAAAATTTGAGTTTAAAGATGATAATGTCTAATTATAGGGAAATTTGAGCAGGGTATTGGTGGCTGGGTCGATGGAAAGGAGACAGGCGGTCTTTCACTGCCACTATGATCTATATTGTATGTTATGTACTCCCCTTTCGTCATGTATGCTTCCACGAGAAACACCGATGCTGTTCTGAGGGTTGCTGACCACCGCAGCCAGCTATTAGCGCGAATGCGAATTGATTCTCTGTTTACAGACAGTTATCTGCTTCACGTCTGCTCACCAACTTCTCCATGTATATAAACCTACCCACTTCCTCCTACAATTTCAACCCGCTCACTTGTACAGTGTACAGTCTATCTACAAAGCTGACATAAGCACATCAGCACATCAGCTTTTAACTACAATTGCAGCCACTAATTGTAAGCAGTGAGCCTCCCTTAAGGGCCTTAAGGGAAAAGTAAATTGGCGTATTTACTTTTAATCTTTGTCAAATAGAAAAAGAACGTAAAAAGCTCGGATGGGTGTAATTAATTTAAAAATTGGGATGTACTGGCAAATGGGCAGAGAAAGACGCAAGAAGAAATCGATTATAGGAAAAAGTGCGGAAAAACATGCAACAACAGTCGAGAAACACAAAAAGAAGAAATTGGTAGAAAATAATTGGTTCAATTTAACTCAAACAAATTCAAGCTGAATAAAATTTTGCATATACACCAGAAGTATCAAAAATAGAGGAAATTCTTGTTATTTACAACATGAGAATAAAAAGAGATAGAACTAAGATAATGGACTACAGCAAGAAAGAAGTTAAGAAGCGTCTGACAATTACATTGTGGAATGAGCAGACAGAGAAAGTAAAGAATTCAGCTACCTTGGTAGTAAAGTAAGTGACTCAGTCCAAACAAGATATATGCTTTTAAGAACAGTACAAAAAAAGACAGATCTGAAGCACACAGATCTCAAAGTAGAAAGAAGAATAAAAGTGTTTAAAATTGGAGAATACAGAAATACAATAAAATGTATAGATATGGTGAAGAAACAAGATATATTAAAAATAGAGAAATCTTTATGTTTATTTTAGATCTCTTTTTATTTTACAATATGTAGTTCGAAATTGTGTTCTACTCGAATAAAAATTTCTACACTTTTAAACTTGATGAAATCTATCCCCGGTGGTATACAGTGTACATTATATACCCCTGGGGACAGGTTTCGTCAAGTTTCATTATTTCGTCAGTATTTGATTGAAAATGTTCAATAAAATATTTAATTAAACAATATTGGGTGAAATATAAACAGAATATCGAATCCTTTCATTAAACATTACTGAATGCTTTAATTTTCACATTGTTCTGAATCCAATGCTAGAGGATTATGATATCTCTATGTATGTATGTTTATTATATATATATATATATATGTACCATTTGATATAAAACATTGAGCAAGCACTTAAAACTTTACCGCCCGTTTCTATGTAGAAAAGAGGAATGACGAATGAAGCTTAGTAAAAACGTACGAATATATTGTGTGCTAAATTGAATACTGTGCTTGGTTTTGAGTATATCTCCTTGATAAAAGTCGTTTAATAATGCCTAATGTAGTTCGTTATTCAAGTGAATACACCCATTGAGCAAATAATGCACATCAATCGTTATACTAATCACACGACTATTGAATATGCTCTCTGAAATGCTAATCGCCATAAATGATTTCAGGAGATGATAACAATATTTTTATTAATCTAACAAAGCAAAGTGAATAATAATTCCCTAATTGATGTGAAAGAAAGGTCTTTAAAACTGGAAAATACTATAATTATTGTACAAATTTCCTTAAATCAATGTTATTGTTGTTGGTTCCAGGAAATCTGTTATTGGACTAAGAGAAATGTCGTGGAATTGTAAATTGCAAATGTTTCCGAGAGTCTATACTATGAAAATTCCGTGGAAATTCCACGGAATATGGTTACGTGGATGAAATTCTCAAGTCTTAGAAGGATGTGAGAATAAAGGACCATGTACAACTTCAGGAAATCCCAGAGGAGATGTCTTCTTTGGGAGGCAGTACAGACTGTACCACGAAGTGCGTGGGCAGGGCGTCTTTGGGATGCTTGAAACCTGCTGCCTCCCCAAACGGCCGACCAAGCTTCATCCCCATCCCCCGACACCCTACGATAGAGTAATGTCGGCTGGAAGGGTGAGGCAGCCGTACATGGAACGGCACTTACACCCACGACTGGCAACCCTCGACCCTCGACCCCTATTCCCTCCCCGATTCACCCCTTACCACAGAACTACGGACCTCAGGATGGTACACGTCTATCTATTTAGCTCGTTGCGAAATTATTTCACACGCCAGAATTATTCGAGTTAATCTTCTCGTCAACTCTGACAACAAGCTATGAGTTATCACATACGCAAATACTTTATGAATAGAATTATAAATCATCAATTAGGTACACATTTTCCTCTAATGTGTTGAACGTAATTACGCTCAACTCAATTACTTAATTAAATCATTTCGGCAGCTCTATTTTAGTGA
The DNA here is from genome assembly GCA_032164275.1 of Synergus coniferae. NCBI lineage: Eukaryota > Metazoa > Arthropoda > Insecta > Hymenoptera > Cynipidae > Synergus > Synergus coniferae. The sequence continues at coordinate 257,654 of JAUEJJ010000045.1, read as the reverse complement.
CTGAACTACTCAAACCTGCAATATTAATGTATTAATATATTGTAAACGAAATCCACTCATTTTAAAAGTAAATTTGTATAGAACAGGTACTTAATCTCTGTTAATTAAATTTGAGAGAATTTAAACGATCATCGAAAAACAGGTGAACTCATAATTCTGACTGGTATTTTATCAGAAACCGATATCATATCTAATTTTAGTAAGAGATTTGTAACCATTTGTTCTTGGAAAGAATAAAGAGGTCGAGAAGCTAAAAAGAAAGGCTTTGGCTATAGCAGAGCTGAAAATTTTATGAAAGCCCGCTTTCACTGTATTCATCTTGCAAAGGTTTTCTTGTAGCTCTATCACTCCAGACACCATAGACTATGTCGAGAGGTAGAGGTATAATGTTTTGAAATTCTTTTTTTCGTCGTTCCTTTTTTTCCCCTGTCGGCCTTGTGAACATTTCAACGGCTAATTAGGCTCCCCAGCATTCGCCCCCTCCAGCCCTAAGTGTTCTTCTCACCCTTGCTGGAGCCTCGGGGTACTTCAGTACTCGGAGACAGCAGCGACAAATTGAACGAATCTCTGTTTACTCCGTGAGGGGCTTCCAAATCCCCCAGGAAGATATGCGATTTGTATAAAATCTCATGGTTCACAGTCATTAGAATAATTTGTCAAGAAATCGATGTTCCGCGCCACACCGCAAAGATGGAGGAATAACAATGAATTCAAGTCAATATTAAAAAATTTGTGGACTTTGAAACGTCGAAAATGAAGATCAATATGGAACCTATTTTATCTGGAGATTTGGGTCATTTAATGCCAATTCGAAAACAGTGTCTATTCATACCGAATAAACAGCTGAACCCTTTCCGTCTAGATATTTACATATAGCGAAAAAATCAATTTATTCGTACGGAAATTGTGAGAAGCGTAGTTAGGGACGAATAATTCGAAAGGCTATGCGATGCACTTGCATATTTTATTATGCAGTAAAGTTACTTCCAACACGTTTGGGATTTGGAAGGTGCTAAATCTAAAATAATAAAGGGAAATGTTCATTAGTCACGGTACGTGAAATCCGCAATTTGATTCGCATTTTGCGTTGGTTGACACTCCCGGGTGAATTATACACGATTACCAAGCATCCTGGCATCAATGCACCTAATTTTTGCGACGCGTCAGAAATCATTGCAAGTTGAAATCAGCGAGAGGAATATCGGGTAAAATGGAATAAACGCGTTACAACAAGCGCAGGTTTGTAGAACTATGTTGGTGAATCGTCTGAAGGGTTGGGACTGGCGAATCAATTAAAAGCTGGCGACTCGACGAAAATTTATGCAGGAAAAATTAACAAGTCAGATGTCTCTCCCCGACGTAGAAACCGCAGCAGGCGTTCCACGATACGGTACGCAGCTTCTGAGCCCGAAAGTCTGTAGTGTCGGTGCACGAGTAGATAATAAATTAACGGAAATAATGAAACCATAATTTAATCGGTCTTCGTACCGTAAAAACTTTCCTACGACAATATCACGAAATTTATACAGAGAGCTACAACTCGATTTTGATACTCCGGATTCCTGTTTTATTCGAAAATCAAGCAGAGTTTTAATAGACTTTTAAGAATACGAGACCAACCGCGCGCTTGTTTAATTTCTTTTTAAATATCATCTTTTAAGAATACAAATTTAAAATTTCCCACGTCACAATTTCGATTTGACTAATAAGGAATAAGCGTTACGTTACTAATCGATGCCATGATCTTTTTATAATACGACTGTGTTTGCAATTTAAATTTTTCTCGGAATAGCAACCTCGGATAAAAGTAAAAATAGCGAATTGTATTGAATTTCTGTTTTGTAAGCTAGACGAATAAGGATAAATTTATCACGTAATATGAATCGCTGCAATTCTACTGTAATTTAATTAAGATTTGCTTTGGGCTCGATTACAGAAATGTGATAATAAGCTAGTAAATAATACAATATAATAAACACGAGGTGATAAAATATTTGTGAATATTCCTATTGCTTCAATAATCCATATGTAACATATCCTACATTTTCTACTATATATACCTATTAAAATTTATGAAAATTACACGTATACCCATTTAGTTTAATGGGACACTTTACTGGGCACTAGAATAATATGCTAGGTTGTTGAACGCTGCTACAATTTCGTTTCTGGTGGTTGTTGGTGCAGCACGTGTGTGTACTATGAAATATGTCTAGGAAAAGATATGTTTTTCCTGGACCAAGCGAAAAACAAACAACTTAAAAGAGGGCATTTATGGTGTAATAAACTGAGACAAAAATAATGGTATGTACTAAGGTTGGATATTTTAAATTGTAAAAATATTTTTCCTTTAAAAGAAAGTCCCTTCTCATTATATTTATTTGTCAATACATTTTTTTCGCAGCAAAAAAAAAACACCCGATCTCTCCTAATCTCGCTTATACTAAAACCGACTAAAACTTGGTAACAATCGATCTCCCCACTTGCTTCTTCTCTCACATCCCCGAATACAGTTTTCCGCCAGCTGCAATCTCTCAATATATATCTCGCTAAAACTTGAAGATCTCCGAGTCTCACAAATCCCAGGTTTGGTACGGGTGTCAGGTAATCGCAAATTGTACTCTCTTCCAGATAGAATCTGCGCATTGCGGCAATAAGCTCAACACGGAGAAACGTGAAAATCGATTGAGGCGTTCTCGCTTTTATCGACAAGCAATTTATCAGTTTCCACCATCTCAATCGCACACCGGGGTTTACAGAATGACGTAAGTTTTGTATATTACCCTTCTTTTCATTCCAAGAACAATGCCCCAGATGTGCGGGCGGACAAAACTTGTTTTCCGCGAAGGATCGAAAAAAAAATGTAGAAATCCATACCGAAATCCGTTTGATCTCGATTGCAAGAGGTACGGGAACGCGTATGGTGACATATAAGGGTTTTGCCAGAGGCGACGTAAAGGACTGTACAGAAAGTTCGCGAGGGAGTGAGAACAAGGCACGAGCGAAATGTTCGGGGTTGAGGGAGGATGAGAGAGTCGCAGCAAGTCGGGGTTAGCGAGGCATTGAAATTGCAAATGCGCATTATGGATATTTCCCCATAGAGGGTCGAATATCTGTGTATTTCGGCGGCTACTCACACCTTCTGAGTAACTCTCGTTCCTACGTAATACACATGCATACACAAGTGAAACCTTATGCACGAATATACTAGTGTAGGCGTTAGTAAACGCGTTTTGCTCGTCTTCGTGCGACTTCACCCCCAAAACTCCCCCCTAAAGCCCTTAACATCACACACCTTCACCCCCTTCTGCTGTAGGGACATGAAGAGCAGAGTCGCACGTAAGTGAATCCGCTACACGGGTTGGCAGGGGTTGTGATTGCCTTAGGCTATCTTGCTTTCTCTTTGCGACAGCGTCGCGGAATTCAGTTTCAAATGCAATATCATTGTTAAAAAGAGGAGGAAAAGAAATGGTGATAACGGTGTTGTCAGAGAGCTAAACCCGAATGTGATTACACTTTTTTTTTAAGATTTTCCTATTTTCTTGTACTGTTAACATTATCACAGAAAGAACAGAAGATTTTATCCATCTGAAAGTAATTTTTGAGATTCACAATTATAATCTAGAATTATAATTTTATAATGTTTATAGTGTAAAGCGTTACGTCTGTCAGAAATCATGATTAAATTATGAAAATACCGTTAGTATATTTACCATGAATTAAAAAGAAACCATTGTACGCAAAAGAAGAGCTGTGATTTGGCCTTAACATCAACAATTCCAACTATCGGTACCAAAGTATCAAAATATCAAAATATTGCCAATATTCGAACAAAGCGTACGTTTGCGGTCAGTGAGGTCAGTGCCTCGAGTTTGTTTAAAATCAAACGCACCCTCAATCGAAATTCGATATGTATTTATTTAGTTAATAGCACCAACCGTGTTGAGGCGCTGATTCACGAAAGTGACTCTTTGCCTCGTTTTTTTTCTCTTTTTCCATTATTCGTATGATCGATATTTATTACGGCGTTTTATTCCGGCGCTATAGTCGCTCGGGAGGAACGAATTAGAGGGGATGTTCACCCCCCAATGCCCCTTTTCCGCAGATTCGACTTTCGGACGGATTCGTTCATTAACGGTCAATGACGATGCCATTTCGCGAGGGCGGGTTAATTTTAAAATGAGTAGATTAGGGATTCGCTCTTTCCATTCTCTTCTTTTTCTCATTATTTCCTTTTTTTCAGCCTCGAGCTCGAGCAGACCGAGTCGCGTCGCCACTCGATGGAAAATTGCAAAATGAGCAACACGAATATTCCTCTTGTCATACGGTTTACTGCTCATACGTAATTATCGGACATTTCCCCTCAAGCCTCTTGAGTTCGACAGCACGCCTTCCTCTTTCCACGAATCAAATTTTATTTCGCCTTCAACCCAGCTTCGTTTTATTTTATTTCCACCATTATTTCTAGAGTAACTTTTATTTTACACATTTTCGCTTTTCTGAATCTGATAAATAAGATAAAAGATTCCTATTTTTTTTTTTTCTATAAAAACATACCCCCTTGAAGTTAGCATCACTATTTATATACGTAGCAAAAAGTAACTGCCCTACAAAATATATTTATAAATATTGGAGTAAAAATAATAACTATTTTATATAATTTTTTTCAGTATGGACACTTTTTTTCACGCTTTCATCAAGGATGAGAAAAACTGGTTATTTTTAATTGAAAAATTTGTTTTGAATACCCGTATATATATATAAAATATATATGGAAATTGTCATTGCAAGGAACATTTTTATAATTTCAACTCAACTTTGCTGCATATTTAAACTATGTAGAGATACACTATTTTTATAGTTGCATTCCATCTTAGTCAATAAAAAGAGAATAATTTAAATAAATTCATTTTTAAACTTTAGATTAAGGTGGCGAAAGGTTCTTGAAATCCAATATTAAATTCTGGGGTTAAAACACTTAAAACTTCGTCTTGAGTGTTTGCATCGACTCCCAAGCTGCTCTAATGCGTTATTCCATTACCTTGAATCCATTACTTTAAATATTTGACTTCCGACGTTTTAATTATTGCTGACTGCATATACAGTGTTAAAAGCAATAGTAAACTACGCGTGAAATACAACGGCGTTGAAGAAATTTATGTTGGCCTATATAATTAGCCGTGTAAAAAGGCTTATGATAAATTCCAAGCTTGCTTAAAAGACTGGAACGGTTTAATGATTCTATACTCACACTCAGTGTTGAAATGCAGTATTCGCAAGAACTGGCACTAGATTTTATAGAACCTAATGAAATTTAATTACTAATGCAATTTAATTTTTAATACAATTTAATTTTTAATGCAATTTAATTTTTAATGCAATTTAATTTT
>JAUEJJ010000045.1:227724-238030 GCA_032164275.1 Synergus coniferae | reverse complement strand
TCCCAAGTTACGGTGGATCAAAAAAAAAATACTGAAAACTTTATAAACACATAAGTCTCTTTTTGCTTCGCGTATTCGACTAAAAATTTGTTTAAAGAGCTTATAATCCCGTTTTCAATCAATGGATTTAATTATTATTGAATGCCACGACTGTATTCAATTGAAGAGTGACAATTCAGCAAGATCGCTCTTAAAGTGGAGTCGGTACTGGTTGACCCAAGAGCTCTATCGGTTCTCCTATTGTCCTACCGAAATACTCTCTAGCTCTTGTCGCAGATAAGGAGGGAACACGCCTAATCGCATGTAGGAACAATGGACGCGCATCGTCATCTGTGACTATTGCGAAAGTAATTGCTACTGCTGTGGGCTCTGTTGCTGATGAAGATGGGTACGAGCGATAGTGGATATCGCGTTGCTTTATCGAGCTTTGTCGGTATGTAGTAGGTAATGGAACGTGCTGGATATCGTGTGTCTGTGCGCGAAGGTGTATCTAATGCGATAAATAGATACAGTGCACGGTCAAAGAATTAACTCAATTGTTTCAGGACATACCTGAAATAAATTGCCCGATTCTGCGAATGCGCACATCTGCTAATTGCACAAGAGCTAAATGCATTGTGATATCATATTGGGTACAAAAGCGCAATGTTGTCAGTGATATTTGAATAAAAGCTGAAAGATTCGATCATCGCCTTTTTCCAGAGGAATAGAGTTTGTTTTCGAAGCATTTTCTAAAATTGAATCATCGAACAAGAGTTCGTTCAGTCTAATACAAATTGACGCGATTAGGAGGAACGAATAAAAAGCTAGCGGAACAAACACTCAAGGATGTAGAAAAGAAAGAACGAGGAAAGAGTGCGGTGTAGAAAAAGAAATATATAACTGGTAGAAGAAGCAGCAGTGAGTAAATAAAATATTCAGGAAGCTTAAGCCCCGGGCGTTTGTTCATGGCTGGAGGGGTGTCTAGTCAGATGGGGTCAGGCAATGTAGGTGGGGGTGGAGAAGCGGGGAGGACTAGACACGGATGAGGCGGAGGATTCGCGTTGGCTACGTTGAGGATTGGGGTTGGTTTTATCCCGCGGGATTCGGACTAACGTGATGCGCGGGCTCTTCAACTCCCACACGCCTGGGTACTTGTACACATGTGCATGACTATGAACTTGTGGAAGACTAAAGTTTAGGCTAATACTGAACTTGCGTCTTCGACGAGAAACTATACCCTAAGCCAACTTTTAGGCTTAGCATCTGGAATTGTGGATGTTCTCAAATCGAGTTAAATTTCTGAAGTTCAACTAACCAGTAAACAGTTATTCGAGGGATACATATGTATACATGATTTACAATATCTTGAATAATTGAAGAGTACTTGACTCTACACTTGGTTTTCATAGGTTGATGCAATGAATTTGTAAAACTTTGACATCACTTTCAGTCCTAGACTCATCAGTTTCATACGTTAAAGTGTAAAGTAGAATTTACATGTATCGGGAAATGAGAAAATAATCCCATTACCTTCTAAAGAGTTGTAAAATATGCAAATCGTCTATTTGTTTTAGTGAAATTATACCAAGGCCGACATGGTAAAGTTTACCCTATTTTATGGAAAAATTATCTGCAAAAGATCGGAAGCATTCTCTGAACGTACTAAAACTTTCCCGTTACGTGCCTATGATTTAATTACATAAAATTTTCCTCTAGCACGCCAAAATAAATTACCATATTTATGTTAAAGACTATAAAATAACGTGACTGTTGTAATAGTCAGTTATCTGAGTATTCATCTAAAGCATGGTGAAAATTGACCAACAAAATCGTGCTCTGAGTAAATCTAAGTCTGAGCAATTGAGGAAGAAATTCCGTGATGAACTCACTTCTTAACAGTGCAATGAGGGCATTCGTTAGCATTACGTGAAACTTGATAGCAAATGGCAGAAAATCGAAGACCTGTTCGCTCGCTGGGTTAAGGCGATTATCACTTTTATTTTCTCTGTCAAGTTTATGCCAGCAACTCGAAGCAACGGTCTTGAAACAATATTTTCTTTCTTTCGGTTCGCGATTGTTGAAGTGGTTTTCAGAACAGTTGAAAATACTCTTTTCTTTTCACACAGGGTAAAGATAAATTTATAAAGTGCCGTGTAAAAAGTATCATTAGAAAGATAATGTGAATTTTTTTCATATTTTTGTACAAAAAATGTTTAATTAATATAAAATTGATTAATGCTGACAGCGGATTTAAAAAATTATAAAAGAAATGAATTTAATGAAAATGAATCTTGTCCCCAAAGCCCGAGCGTATGGTGAAATTTTAGATACATGCCAGCGATTTTAATGGAGAATGAAACAATTTTCGTTCAGGCGACGGGCTTATTATAATCCTGGCGTATATCTTGTCGCAGCGACCCCTCGCTTACGTTCATTCCTCTATTCTCTTCGCCGTGACAGAACGGATTATCGTTCACCCTATAGAGGTGACCGAATTATCGTTCGGGTGGGAACACAAGGGTGGCCCTTGTACCAAAATCAACCCTTTCGAAATCGCTACTCGTGCGTTTGTGTGTACAATAAATTACCGATGATCGCGTTCCACGATACAATCAGCGACTCACATTTTCCGGATTTGATAACGCCCAAAATATAGTTCATTAAAATGAAATATATTCCAATTTATGGATATTAGTTATACAGAATAATAATAACGCTACCTTGCGTAAATAGTTTGGTTTTTAAATAGAAATATCAATTTTAGATGAAATGCACTCCGGAAACGAAAAGAAATAGTTTAATTTTGCAACCTTCATATCTTGTATGAACTGTACATTAATCTAACATGCTTAAAACGGAAATGATAAAAAATAGAAATAGTGGTTGTTTTATTATTTAGGAGAAATAATAAATTTTGTGTCCTAGAATATTACTTATCTGAGCTACTACTTATGTAGATCTTTCTTTAGAACTATACAACCTGCATTTAAATTTGTATCTTCTATCGATTGGGTATCCGCATGGTCACATATTGCTGATTTTGCAATAACACACCAAGTGTGCCATGAAATTTGCGAACTACATACATCCATTCGAGAAAATAGTGTCGAAACAAAGCTCATAAAAATGTATATCCTAAACGTACAACTTTTTCGAAATGAAATATGCGTAATGCGTATCCACATACATACAAATAAGAATGTATGGTTTTCTATTACGCACTGTTGTGACATCATCAAATGGAATAAATAAATTCTTTGATCGTAATTCACATGTTGCATTGAGTAGAAAAACTAATTCCTTAGCCACTGCACTTCGACCCCAGCTTTACTTGATTGAGGGTTCACTTATCCTATCCAAGGAATTGATCACTCCAATAAAGTCACCCTCTTCCTGAACTGCGTATTAGAAACTGATATATCATTTCGATTTAAGGAAGTGGGATAAGAAGATTTTTTTCAAGCTCTTCTTTAAAATTTAAACCCGAAAGAAGTTTACATTTCGCAAATCTGAAATTCAAGTCGGTGGAAGTCTTTAAATAGAATAGGGTTTTAACAGGTTTTCCAGAGTTTAAATTTAAAATTGACATTCTCACGTTCTTTTTGCCAGACAAAACTTTTGGGAAAAACTTTTGAATAGAAATCAATTTAGTTTAATCTATTCTGCGAGTAATAAACGTTAATTGAAGCAAAGCAATCTTTATTAACGGTCACATATCAAAAAATTCCTCCACATAGACTTCAAAGCAACCATCAATTATAAAACCCAATCAATGCATTTCGTGATGTAGTACTTTAATTTATAATAGTAAACCTATATTGCAAATTTCGAGTACACTTTCAATTGCAAAGTCCACGAAGAGCAGTGATTAAATTTCATCGATGCTCGACGTTTGTCGCGAATTAAACATAGATTCTAGACAACGAAGGACCAGGGCCGATGCCCGATGGGAATGTTTAATCAAACCCGAACAAAACTCGGTCAGCGCCAAGTATCGAGCGACGCTTTTTGTGGTCGCAATGTGATTCTACTGAACTTTGCATTCAGAAAATACGGAGTTGAAGAATATGCTTGGTGCAGAAAAATTACGCGTATAGCGTGAAGCGCGTTTACTATTCCGAGGAAATATGAATTCATATTTGCTGAAAATATCTGCGGAATGAGTAGCAAAAGAATAGCTCTCACAACGAAGCTGTTTTTTATATTCCTCTCATATTTTACTATATGCTTTCTAAAAATTTCACTATTTTTAACAATGCAGAACAAGATGGATTGGTTTGATGATGTGGATACAATGTTGTACGACCACTTCACTGTAGAACGTTCTGAATAATTCTACATCATATTCTTTGTCTATCATCTCTGTTTTCCTTCGTTTGTGAATCTTTTGCTCTTTCTCTCATATCTAAGCGTAGCAACATGAACTCCTCTTATTCATCTTTTCTATCCTCATCCTCTTTTCACTCAGGACTTATTCTCTTTATTTCCAGCGACAACGAGTTCACCTTCCCCATTTCAAGCGTATTTCTTACCACCCACTCGTCACCCTGTTAAAGCATTCCTAGTCGCCTGTATTTGCATACCAAATCGCGAGGTGCTAGCTTGATTTCGTTGGCAAGCAGGTCTTCGATCTTCGAACTCAAATTTAAAAGGGCTCCTACGCTTTTCTCTTGGCTTAAAAGCATCATATTTTACGTCCACCTTCTCGTTCTCCGCCCCTGTACTCGCCGTCTCCATCTCTCACCTTGTTCTTTTGTTTTACTCTAGAAAGTGTCTTGAAGAAGAGGGCCAAACGAAGCGGAAGATTTGCTGCTCCCCTATTTCTTTTCATTATCAGACGAAGGTATATATACATTAATACGCACACCTGCACACTGCACACTTTCTTAAAAATACACTCGGAACATTTTTGTGACCATTAATGTAAAGATTACCTTGCATTATTTAGCGCTTTTTGCCATAAAATATGAGAGTGTAAGGTGTCGAGAATGACAGCAGGGATATGTATCTTTTAATTAAAGCAGAGTGAGGATTTCTATGTAATATGTTTTAAACGAAACTAATACAATAAAGGGAAAATTATATATGACAGAAAAATAAGAATTCAATGAGATGGGATTTCTTCAAAAGCTACATAAAATGTTTGCAAGTGAAGTAGGGTAAAATAATATGGTAATCGAGAAAGAAGACTGGGTCAGAGTGAAAACATGAGATATATGATGTAACTGTTGGGATGGGGGTAAAAAGATAGAAAGGCGAGAGCTAGTATAAAGAAGGATGGGTTAATAGAGGCGGAAATATAGAAATGAATAGAATATCATGGAGGAAAAAGACACATGGCACACGAAACTTAAGTTGAAAGAAAAATTTCCGGATGCTTCAGTTTTTAGATTGCAAAATATTTTAGGGGTTTTCCAAGAATTTCAAAGGATTGTTAAAAAAATTTAGGATTGAGATCTGTAAAATTTGGAGCATTTTCATTGAAAATACACTCAACTCCCGCGTTATGTCATTTTTCGGGTATTGTCTGAAGTTTCCGTGATACGCTTCCTAGAATTTTTATGACGTATAGAAGGGAAGTTGAATGTATGTAAAATTTTTACTGTAGATAAAGTGTGCGTTCAATTGCACAAGCTTTAGGCCCTGTTTTGGCGAAATAAGACAAAACAGAGGTTTGTGATGTCAGAAAATGTATTTTCAAGAAATACAATGACTGTTCAAATATAACATGCATGAACGTGACAAAGATAAGAACGTCAACGAAGACCAATTTCAACGGAACATCTTCTGCCTGTATAACATGTTAAGTGCAACGTTCAACGGTGTCGTGGGGCCGTTTGGGTTTCGCTTTCGTCCAACTTTCAGAATAAAATTACCGTTAGGGAATTCGTCAACTGATAGGAAGGTAACGCCAAGTACCAGCTAGTTTCCTTCATACAAGTTTCGAAAGCAGATTTGCATACAGAGATATTTCTCGGGCAAAGGTTTCATTCGCTATAGTTTCTATCCTCACCCTCACCTCAACTTCCACCTAATGTATAGTCATTTCGAAGCGCAGGTACCCTCTTTTAGAATCGAGAGTGGTCCGATACGTGCTTGCTGCAACTTGGTCGACAAGTTTCAACGAGTGCACACAGAGAAGTACTTGAGCCCTGGTAAATCCTTGTTGCGGTAACGAAGGAAACAGTTGTCTAGTGAGAATTCACGTAGTTGGCTGTAAGTAGCTACACTGTTGAAAAAATAATTAATTACCGATTTCACAACATAAGCCAACAGAATTGCATAATTTTTAAAATTAGAACTGAATATTGATTTGCACTAGAATTTAATATCGCCTCATCGTTCTCAAGATTATCTTTTATTCGTTTATGGTTCTGCTTAAGTTATGGCTTGTTTACAACGTTCAATTCACGTTGACTTTAAGAAGAGGTTTATATAAAAATGAGTTTGGATCGTAGTCCGTTTAACGTTAATCGACGCTGTAAAATTTATCTGATCGAAGGACACTTTATGGAGCGAAACTCTGGTAACTGGGTTGTGACTAAAGTGGTATCTAATATATTTTATCATGATTCCTACTCGTTGATAGAGGGTCTTTAAAAAACGTGCGTAAAATATATTAAGTACCCATTTTTAGTAGACAAGCAGAAAAAGTGGGTAGATAACCGTGAGATCATATTGATTCTTTTTCATCCCTTGTGGATATAAACTTTCTTCTGTGATAAATGGAGATTTTGATAAATTGAAAGTTTTGAAAAACAGTGAACTTTTCCATTTCTTCGTAATCATAAATTCGTATATGTGTACCCAGGGAGCATAAAACAGTGCATAAAGCTTATCTTCTCTTGATCTTGAACGTCTTTACTTTAAATATTAATGTTATTTTTTCAATTGAAAACAGCAAAGTTTTTCTTTGAATAAAAATTTTATACGATTCCAGAATGAATAACGAATAGCTTGAGTTTTTGCTTCTGTTTCGAAATAAAACTGAGACGCATGGTAAGCTCTTAGGAAAGAAAATGCGAAAAAAGGTAAGGGAATGCCTTTTTTCTTTGGACTTAGTCAGGGCTTTCGCTTCTCCTCAGCTTTACCAGTGTGAGAAAATACCGTCGAGTTAATGGTCTCGTTTATTATTTCTTACGTGTCGGTCTTCTTTTCTCTCGTTCTGCCAACGATGCACTCCCCTTATAGGTATCGCGCGGGTACCAAAATTTGCTGACGAAATCTCGAAAAATTTGATTCATAAATGAATTTTCGCGGCAAACATTTTTCGACTTTCGTACCATCTTCAGTAGGTGCAATTTTTTCATTTACCATAAAAGGTGAGAAGATGAACCACAGTGGAATTAAAACAGATTGTAAAAAATTAATCAAATGATTTTAGAAATTCAAGAATTTCAAGATATTACTTCTACAATGTTTCAACGTAGACATACTGACTAAAATAATAACTTCTCGCCAGATGTAATTTCGCTTCGTTCGTCAAATTACGTTAATTTAAAACCTGCAGATAATTCTGACTTTCGTTACTTCATATTATGAGCAGTCTCTCTCTTTTTCTGTCTCTCTAGAAACTGAAAGAGATCCATAGTAAGATAATAATATAATTCTTGCTTTTTTTAAAAAAATGTTCTGCCTTTTATAAAAATTAAAGAAAATAAATTCATACAGTATACACTATTAGAAATATTTGCAATTTTAATATGCAAAAGAGATCATAAAATTTAATATACTATGTATATGAAATTGAAATATATGCATTATGCAACGAATTTTATAATGGTACATATGAAAATTGAAAACAGGTATGTCACACTTCAATGTGTGAATATTAAATTTCAAAACTACGTGTATTAATACTTTTACGTGAACTGTATATTAAAATTCAGTAGCGGTAGTGTATATTTGCTTTACACGCTTGTATATTAAATCTAATAGGAATTTTTTCTAACAGTGTACCTGTATGATTTTATAAAAAACTAAAACCATTAATTGTAAGTAAAGAAAGTTTGAGTAATTTCTACCGCGAAGTCATTGCGTAAAGGCGAGATCTTACAACAGATTTCATACAAGAAAGTTTAGAGGAAAAATGTATACTAAATCCGAGCTAAATCCCACCATCAGTCCTTCAGTTGCGAAGTTTCGAACGCGTTTGTTGTCGAGACATTCAACGATTCGTCAGCATTCGTTTTCCAAGTTGAAAAATTGCTTAGATTTTCGGTGCGAAAAATAATTACAAGAAAAGAAGCTCATCTTCGTGATAAAAATCGCACAATGTGATGGAAATAATTTTAATATGTCATACGAGATAGAACTCATTTTGCATAATGTATAAGTCGTTCGAAGGTTCTGTGAAGTTTGCCATAGTGCTGAAGATTCGAGGCGCAGCTCTTTCTTGAATAATTACATAAAAGACAAGTTGATATTTACACTGATTAAATAGCAACGTCACGTCTTGCTCTCAGTAATTAAATTACTCTTTGAAAAACCTTCCCTCGTATTGCAATTCCAGAGATGTTGCGTGCAGAAGCATAAAAAACAATACTGTCAGCAAGACCAAGACGATTGCAGTTGCGGACAATTCTTCCAAGGCATTATTAATTAACCGCGTTGACCAGTGCTGACCAAGTCGAATTATATCTTTTTAATTTCCGACCGTGCACTCTCTCGCCTCTTCGGCAAATATTTGCTCGGCAGCGTCGACTCGAAAAGATCGAAAAGCCCCCGAGATGTTCACAGGATATAAAAGGGCGAGAGAAAATGAGAGACGATGAGGGTATGAGAGAATAAGTAAGAGCAAGAAAGGAAAAAAGAAAAAAGGAAAAGAGAAAAATATAAATGAAGGAAGAAGGGGCAAAAAAAGAGAAAAGAAGGAAAGAGAAGGAGGAAGATATTGGTCCAACAGTACCAATCGTGAAGACCTGAGATGTGTTGGTGTTGAAGGACAAGGCGATGCGCGACGTCTAGAAATGGCGAAGGACTTTGTGTATGTAAGGTGGAGAACGCGGGTGTGTTGGGTCCCGATAACGGTAATCCAATTTTTTGGAATAATATTTGTCTTCAAGATCGACGACCGGCGTCTTCTTGGACTCTCGGTGACCCACGCGACGCTTGAGAAGCTAACTCTCCTCTTCACAGTGTCAGACAGTCAAGAAGCTATAACTTCTGAGTACAGGCACTTCCGTTTCGAGTAAAATGGGAAACCCGTTCTTAATCCCTAATATTCCTTCATTCTTAGTAAAAAGAATGATTGTCTTATGTTTTCAAAATATATTTACTAGTGAACATTTCCAAAAAATTTTTCTTTCGGGTGGTCTATTGATGAGCAAACGATGAAGCTAAAAACAAAAGGTTAGATGTCTTTACCGTGAGATTTGCCATGGAATCTTCAGAGTATGCTTCATATACACCAAGGTATGTTTCCGTGTGCGGGAGAGGAAGAAGGAAGGGTTGAGATGAACGAAAGACTGGGTGGTTGGGGGAGGTAGACCACCCTAGAATGGGTTTGCTTTCTGTCGAGCTAACGGGAAGAGAATTTCGATGAAGCGACTGCGAGAGCACGTTCGAAGAGACGAGAAAGGGGGCAGATAGGAGACTGTGCCAGAGAAGGAGATAAAAGATAAAAGAGAAAAAAAGAGAGAGAGAGAAAGGGGGAAGAGAGACAGAAAGGAGATTTCGACGAGAGTCGAAAAGTCGTCCAACCGCGAAGAGCACTCGATCGATCGCTTCATCGCGTCTGTGGCTAATTTTCCTGATTGAATCTATCTTTCTAGTTTTGAGGATTTTAACGCGCCGTTGAACTCCCATAACTATGAAGAAAGAAAGTTATTTGCTGCAATTGCCCAAACAGTTTAACCCGAAGAGGGACTTATTTTACTCCTCAATTAAAATTAGTCTCAGTCATGACCAACGAGGCGCATAAACATGATCCTAAATAACCATTTTAATTCGATTTTCTAATCTAAATTATCATCGTGTGTATGTCACTTTCCAACATATCTTGCTCCAATAGAGTCCCTTCTAGATTAATGTTACTCTGTTAATCCAATTAAACTCCCAGCTTCAATTAAGAACTCAGTTTACGAATATCTATTACTGTTAATCCTGTTTATACACATCCTTGAAATTGTTGAATGAAATCTCTCAATCACCATGCAGAAGATGCGCCCCGGGACAAATTCAAATATTCTTCAGTCTTCTTTTTTCCTCGAAAACGCTCGAAAATTTCGAATTCGGCAATAAGTAGGCTGAAAAACTCCCTCCAACCTCGCGTAGAACTCTACTTTTGATAACAGAGCATGACGGAGGACTTGTAGAGTATTTG
>JAUEJJ010000045.1:178133-192276 GCA_032164275.1 Synergus coniferae | reverse complement strand
GTTTATAAAACGTTAAAACGTCTTATACTGGGTTACGTAGATATTCGTAAATTTTTTTTTAATTTTCTGCCAAAACATTGGTTTCGTTAAAATCGGGACATTTTGCGTGTTTTAAAGAAATAGTCGGGACACTGGGACACACAGGGCAAAATCAGGACATGTCCCAGGGAATCGGGACGTCTGGTAACCCTAGTATTTTTTTAGTTTGGAATGTAAGATTAAAATTCTCTTTTCGGTTGTATCACTCAAACAAAGTAGCATCAGAAGAGAATATGAAACACTTTTTTCTACGAGCGCGCATTACATTCAGTGCATTTGTTAGTATAATGATACAAAAAATAGTGCATGTATCGCATATCGTGGCTGCTATTGTTTTGCGTACAACACATACGCTATTGCGTCGTTGTCGTGCCGTTTGGACCATTCGCAATAAAATGATAAATAACACGCGAGCGTTTCAATTTATAATTGCTTAACCCACCCAACCCCATTCTATCCTGCTATTTATTATCTCGTTCGCTTTTGGCGGGCTGCGCTAACCTGATTTTCTCTAAAATACAATTTCTCTCGCTGGAGAAAAACAATAGCGTGAAGCTACATCGGGGAAGATGAAACGTACGAGGAACATTGTAGGATGCATATATGTGTGAGCTGGCAAAACACTCGCTTGCAAAATTGCGTGACTTTATGTGTTAAGGGAATTAATCTGCTGTTTCTGGTAGGATTTCATTTATCTCTCTTATCAATTTTTAGTTTAAAATTTTACTATATTCACTTTGATACTAATGCTGTAACTTAATTATAAACAAATTTGCGCATAATACCGAACTGAAAGATCATTCGCAATTATTAATTCAAGTGATTAATATAAAGTTCGAGATTTTTAAATAAAATGCGGTAGTTAAATTCGAATGTGTAAATAAATTTTATATAGCCTTTTAAAGGAAAGTACAAGTTGTCATTGTGAAGATCGTAAACTAGAGGTTCCTTTCAGACAGAATTATGTGACACTTTTGCCTGCTTTTGCTTAGTTTCAAGGATAATAATTCGTAGTCGCGGAACCTCCGTTGATCTTCACGCAGTCTCGTAAAACACAAAAGCTCAAGAAGATCCCAAGGGCTTTTGGTTGCTTGAAAAGGGTTGGATGGGTATCAACAGTAGAAAGTTCAAACAGGGAAAGGTTTCTAATTTCAGAAACGTCTCTCTCATCTCTATAAAGAAAATTGATGAAAGTATGAAAATAGTACAAACATTTTCTCATATGAAATTGAAAAAATGTTGCAACCTGTCATTAGATTTTCGTATATAAATATATAGGTATACATATATATAATATTTATACTTTTCGCTTCTAAAGATGATTAAAATTGTTCCGACTCTAATTGCATCTGATAGAAAGCACTTTAAAAACGAATCAAATCCCTAAGAGAATGGGACTGCTGGGATATTGCGGACTGGATGTGTTCTGCTTGACTGCTGGACCTATAAATTAATGATGCTTATAGCCTGAGGCTCTTGTTTATATACACATGTTTGATTTCGATCCGCTTAACTGATCTTCTCTATATGTATACCAGAAATAGCGAAATTCAATATTACTACGTTACATTAATTAATCATAATATTATTTT
Organism: Synergus coniferae; assembly: GCA_032164275.1. Taxonomy (NCBI): domain Eukaryota; kingdom Metazoa; phylum Arthropoda; class Insecta; order Hymenoptera; family Cynipidae; genus Synergus; species Synergus coniferae. The sequence goes on along the minus strand of JAUEJJ010000045.1, from coordinate 190,645 downwards.
TACCGATGGTAAGTGGCTCAAAGTAAAAAGTGGATGAAAATACCTCGTTTGTAAAAGTAGGATAAACATTTTTACTCTGAAGAACTTTTTATTCCGGTTTTACAAACGAAGTACTCTTATCCACTTTTTTACTTTCAACCGTTCATATTTGGTTTAAAACGGGGAATATATTAAGAATTTATTATAAAAATGTGACTGATTTTAGAATCCATATGTGGTTTAATTGACGGATAGAGGGTACCAGATTTAGGAGATTTAACCCTTTGATAAATGACACCTTCAATAGCAGCAACGCCGCTGATGATTGCAACTAGCGAGTAGCTTTTAACTCATTCACGCACAAATGGAATAAAACGATGTCGAAATTAAATGCTGAATAACGGAACAAAATGAAACGAAAAGCGTGGAAATTGCTTTTGAATTATTTGCAAGGTTTAATGCCAGCCAATGTTCGGCGCTAAATCGTCGTTACAGTAGGATACATAGCAGGACTCGGTGCGAACTGTTAGCGGAAGAGAAGGATGATGGGAAGGGGTAAAGGGAGTTTAGGCAACTCTAATCAGTAATTTAGTGCGGCACGAGACAAGAACGTTACTTCGTTCGGTAGATATCGTTCCTCGCCGCGAGAGACTGGAATACGTAATATAATGTATCGGAGTTGTCGGATGAGCGAACATGCAAGGAAAGTGGAGAGAAGAAAAAGAGGAGGGTGGATGTGTGGAATCTGTAAATGTCACTCCCTGCTATAAATATATAAATATATACATATATATATATTTATACATATATATATATCTCTAAATCGAGCCAGTCAAAATGTACGCAGAATTAGTGACCTACCTCGAAAATAAGAAAAAATACCCCCGAGGGGTTGACCACTCTTGACATTCATTAAATTCCACGGCAACCTTTCAAATTCCTGAAAAAACCTTTTGAAATGGCTTAAAATTTCATAAAATCTCTTAAAATTCATTTAAAAATTCTTTTCTTGTATTAAAATTCTTCAGTCTCTTAAGCTTCCTAAAAATCTCTTAAAATCTTGAAATCCGTGCACTCAAAATTCGAGTGATCAATCTCTCGAATTGGAAGAAAGACGTAAAAAAACCACCTCACAAATAATATAATAATAAAGGATGCTTTCTAGGTACATAAAAGTATCTAATCAAATTACAATTTTCCGACTCGGTATTACTGACCCACGCTCCTTTCTGTTGCGTCAAAAGAAGTGTATCAGAGGTCGAATGTCGCCTTCAACAAGGCAAGAGGATAAAAAAAGTTAGCGAACAAACGATGGAAAGCTCTTAAACGGTGCCTACATGAGTTCCTCACACATAGTTGTGCCTGTTATTATATAAATAAAAAAAGGGGGAGCTTTGAAAAGCAGGAACCGCAACGCGTCTCGAATGTCGTCGAACCCGAGATAGCATAGCAGCTCGCAGACACTCGGGTGTTCCTTTCATATATATTCTCGTGCCTCCGCCCTCTACTTTTTGGTGTTAAGGTGAAGAGAGGTTGGATATTAAGGGAAGAGCCGAGCCAGGTAGAAGGGCTTTCTGAAAAATGGTTCTAATAGAAAGGACGCCTCGTATATTATTTCCCATTGTGCCGTTCCGTCTCTCCCCCAATCCTCACCCACCCCTTCGCCATTCGTTATCCTCCGAACGTACATATATACACTCCATGCGCACCCCTGCAATATGGATACCCATATCTGCAAGCTAGTTACCTACACATTTAGAAATTTCCTATTTGTTACGATAAGTAACCCTGTAACTCAAAAATTTACGTTTAGTTCATTTGTCACCAACAGACATGCAATGTATCATTTTATAGTTACTTGTAACTTCAAATTTACTTCCACATTCACTTTCACTTTTTAGTTTTCCATTTTTTTATTTTAACTTTTTTCAAATACACATGAATGGCAATGTTGACGTCTTATAGGTACGTCACTGACGAATTGTAAGCGGTTCGCGTATTTATTTTTTATATCCGTCGTTTTTCAAATTTTCAAATGTTCAAGTTTTTCACGAAAAGATCGATTAAACAATAAATACGCGAAGTGCTTACAATTCGACAGTGGCGTTTAAAACGTCAACATTGACGTATATTTGGTAAAAGTGAAAATCAAAAAGTTGAAAATCGAAAAGTGAAAGTGAGAGTGAAAGTGAAAAGTTATATAATCATCCTCCCGTTGAAAAAATAAAAGGAGGGGGTTGATGAAACTGAAGGAAACTTATAATGATTACATTTGTTTTGTAAATGTCACTGAGGGAATAGAAAGTGGACTGCATGATGTTTGTGGAGAATTACCCGTATGCATGAATCTACTTATATATATATACGATTTTTACTCACATTTCGCAGATGTACAATTGTACATGAGAGTATTTCGATGTGAGGGCGTAACATGTGTGTCTGCTGTAATCCCTCTCGAGTAGCAACGCCATGCGAAATAAATTTCGGTCATTTCGCGGGGTAGGGTTCGCTCTCCGGATGAGGGTGAGATCTATGTATAAGATCTTATGGAGGCGTATTGCAAGACCCGAATCGCCCCCAAACGATAATCAATCCCCGGAGTGGATGAAGTATGTGCTTGTAGCAGACCCTCGTTTCAAACCACCGAATCCAATTATTCCATACGCGGGGCGTAACTCTTCTTCCGCCAAATGCTTTTTCAATCATTTGATATGTAACTTACTAGACGAGGGGTTGATCACTCGAATTTTGAGTGTACACAAGATTTTAAGATTTCACGGATTTCAAACAGATTTGAAGAGATTCAAATATTTTTATAGCAATTTTAAAGGCTATCGTGAATTTGAGGGAGGTTTTTATAAATTTCAAAAGTATTCGTGTAATTTTAGCGGAGTTTCTTGAATATTAAGGTAATAGACGTTTTTTTGTGAATTTTATCAAATTTGCTGATGGATAATAATAACTAGGGAAAAGATATCTTCAAAATACAGGTCGTCTTGATCCTGTCCATTTTTGTAGAATGGAAAAACATGAGTGATAGACATTTTATTTCGACATTTTTCGCATTGAAAATACTTAGAGCTACGGAAATGGAAAATTTATTGGTGGAAGAATTGACAGCTTGACAAATGGAAAAAAAATTAAAATTCAATATCCTGTAACTTAAATATGGAACTTGCAGTTGCTTTCGTAATTGTAATTTTGTCCAATTCACAGCTCTCAGTTTTCATTTCCAAACGGGTCAAATTCATATGTTCTGATAAATTTATCATAGTATTAATATAGATAGATAAAAATTCAACAGTAATTGATTACGTATAATCGTACATTTTACGCAGGAAAACGAAACCTCGTTAATATAATTATTAATTAATTAACGGATTAGTAGAATATCAATTATTCGTTTCCGTTTACATGTTTTAATCATTTAATTCTCCAACGAGAGACAACTGATTGAAATACCATAATTTAATAAGCAGAATAAATAAATAGTTTCCCATTAACGTTTAAAATGCACGCAATTATAGAATTGATATAAAATGCAGAGAATTACGTTTTTTTTTGTCTAATTTATTTTTTCTAACAGAAAATAATCAATATGGCCTATGTTGATCTTTTACACTTAGGCCTAATCCAAGCATGGATTTTTCTAATATCCACATACAATTTGTAACATATTGCCTGATAATTTGCTCCCAGGAGGGGTATTCTATGGATAGAGTTTAGTGACACGTGAAATAGAAAATCACTTAGATGAGCAAATAAATCGAGCTCCGCATTGCCGAATTCCTATAGTTGTAAATCCCCTTTTATTCTCACAGCTGTTCTTTTTTTTAACGGTTACTGGTAATTCTTCTTCTTCAACAAATAAAATTTTCACAAAAAGGCAAAAATGAAACATCTCTTCACCTCTTATAAATATCTCATAATTAAATTCTATGAAAATTAATATAAAGTAAATTTATTCTCATCACTCACTGCGTTTTTAATTATTTTTAAAAATAATTCTACAACATTAATTTTAATTTTACATAGAACGATATTCATTCTGAAATTGATTCAAATAAAATTCTGTTACTAAACAAGTAGATGATGAATATTATAATTAAGAAGGTAAAGTAAAAAATACATTTAACATTTCGACTAACTTACGCTAGTTTGAAGTCTATTCTAAAATTCAACGTGTAGTGCTGGTATTTCGTAGTACAGAAAATTTCGATAAAGTAATTTTACAAATTTATAAATACATTTTTTTTTGTCGTATATGGAACCTGAAGTACCTGAGATATATTCTATAGAAAATATTTCACTCATGCTTATATCTGAGCATTGAGCTCCTAGTGCTCAAATCATATATTCGTCCCAAAATAAAAAAAAATCTAACACTTCTAAAATCTACGAAAAATTATTAGTTTCCTTAATTATCAAATGGAAGAATATTTTTCGAAGATGACATAATTTCCAATTTCGACAATCGAAGGTCTTTATATACTTTTCAGTCAAATACCAACATGGTCATTTCCTTTTTTCTGTTTTCATATTAACTTTGTTTGAAAACTAACTAACTTTAATAACTTTAATAACTATAGAGTAGCAAATTCTCAAGCAACAACTGCTATGAGGACAAAACGGAACGTTGCTAATCGGTAATTGGCCGTCCCGTTAAAGTTAAGTGGCCTATTAAGTTGTTCATATTAATATACGTGTCTCATTCACAAGTGCAAGTTAAAAATATGCACAAAGGCTACAAACAACGATTTAATTTGTGTCAATTAAGGAAGGGTCTTTAATATTGGGGCATCTTGAGAATTCCTCTAGATAAATACATCACCATCTCTTTGCATTACTTGCATTAAAACACTTTCGAAATACCTAAACAATATCACACTTTTTTTAAGAAAATTCCGACCTATTAAAATTTAACATAAGAGCAATTTAGTTTTTCTAACTTTACGCTCGCAATAATAAACATTTTTTGCTACAACTTGGCTATTTGCCTCCGTCTGTACGAAACGCTTGTAAATAGTCTGGTTTTGGCAAAAAACATTTATTAATGGAAACGTAAAGTTGGGGAAACTAAATTTTATCTTGTGGTAATTAAAAAATGCTCTTAAAAGTAATATCCAAACTAATAATACAAAAAAAATTACAGTTTTTACTTAGAATAGTCTTATCCAAATTCAAATCCTTTAGTGTAGTTGCATTTTACAGTGATTCCTATATTTGTTAATCCTAACTCATAATTTAACTGTAATAGTGAAACGTATTTACTATTTTTCTACATTTCAAAATTCGTAAATTTGATTCCAGAGTTGATCAAGTTTTGTACCTTAAAAAAAAGTTGGACTGGATTTTTTGTTATGAAGAATACAATAATTATTGGTCGCGTTTATTGTTTTCGTCTTAGATTGTAATTCAACCCTGTTTTTAATGTAGTGCAGAGTACCAAATATTGATAAAAATAAATAAATTGCTGTTTAAATCTTTAAAATATTCAACAGTTTTAACAATCTCATTCAGTTTTACTTTTGGACTTCCCTGATATTTACTTCAAAGTGAAGTTAAAATTCGACTGAGCTGACTCAATAAATATACAATAAAAGAAATTCAACTATATAAAATTCCGCCACAAATTCAATTTTTAGATAATTAAATTGTAATTATTAGAGTAAAATATCTTTAGTCGAATCTTTTCTGTGACTTATTATTTTTGCAATTTAAGTGCACTTTGTCTCTCTTAAATGCTCTTGTTACTTTTCCGCAAAAAGAGTACCATTTTAAAAATATAACAGCTTGTAAATGATCGTCGCAGAAATATCACAACTTTAGTTGACTACTTTTTTTAAGACCCCTAAAGCAATCGACTTCTAATTTTTTTAAGATAAAAGTTTTTTTTTCTTTTTTTTTTTAAGCTGGATGTTAGCTTCAAGCAAACTTTTTAAATTAAATTAAGAATGTAGAGAATAAATTAATCGCAAAGGATCTCTTTTCTGTAATCAACTCGACAGTAAAGAGGTTGCATAATCGTTAATCCGCTTTTCATTTTTTTAACAAGACCCAGTCGACGCATATTTTATAAAATATTTGTAGAAACTTGTTAAACTCTTTTTAAAATCTATATTATTGGTAAATTATTTATTGTTAATTTTTGCAAATTAGCGTATAAAATCTTCATAGTTATAAAGTTGAAATAATTTTTAATTATGATTGGATTGTGTTCACTTGTTAAAATTTAAAACATATGTTTCAATTAATGATATCAGTTTATCTTAGAATCTTTAGTACTACCTAAAACTGTCGAGTCGAGTACAGGCCTTCACTTTAAATTAAAGTAATATTAAAATACTTCATATAAAAATCCAATGAGGATGTACATGGAGAAATAAAAATTCTATTCTATTAAAATACTTCAATCATAAAAAACAATTATTCTTAATTGCAACTTTAATAATCGTTAAACTTTAAAAATTGGTCAAGAATCACTTATATCATAAATCATTGTCCAAACAAATTCAAGCTTGATTACGTCGGTTGTGTTTTTTTCTTTTTCGTTTTCTAATTAATTTTTTTAGTTTTCTTAATCAGTTTTTAACATGCTTTACGTATTTCATATTATGTACTCTATATACATCATTTCGGGAGTAAGTGCTACTCACTTCTATTAAAATCTAAAAAAAAAAAAACTATAACTAACTTACTTTCTCATTCTAACTAAATTAATTTATAATTATCTTGATTATTTATAATTTCTGTCTTGAATTCCCTCAGTTTCAAGTTAAGTTTACGTTACGTATCTTCTGATATTTTTTATTCATTTGTGCGCACCTTTATCGTGACACACGATGTGCACGAGCCTTAAATTTTTTATTGTGAAGAGGTTTTCATAAATTTCGACAACATCTTTTTCTTCCAAAGTTCCTTGTTCTGATAGATGCAATAACTGTGGTACCAAAGTTCTCGATCGCTCAATTCTGCAATCAATTTTTTCAATTACGTAAGTGAAAAAATACCATTTTTTACTATTTGAATGTTCTTAGGGTAGATAAATTTCACACCTGTGGTCAAGATTCCAAGTAGAGAAAAGTATAACTTCCTCTTTAGATCTGTAAGGATTGATCGTATGTTTTCCTTCGTATAAGCATTTATCCTTATTCCAAACTCCATCGCACTTAAATTCGCCTTTTTGATCGCAGAGAGTGATCAACTTTCTTTCCTTGCTTGGAATAATTTTATAGTACCACTGAAGATCCTCCTCGTCGACCTGTTTTATCTTTTTAGCATCTACTTCATCGGGTTCTACCTCAAAGAGGCTGAGGTAATCGTTGGTGTTTAATCTGCAGGGACAGTGGTCGTAGCAAGAATTATAGGAACTGTCAACTTCCTCGGTCCCATCTTCATTTTCGTTTTTATTACACTCGATTTTATAAACATTGCTTCTATCAAAGTAGTGACCATTGTAATGATCTTCCTTGAGTTGCAACCTGAAAAAAGCGATCGTCCTCAATAAATTCTGTCTGGCTTTTCGATTAGTCGTAAAAATTTCTGATGATTTAATTTGTTCCACTGCCTTGAAAAGGTAGCCTCGCATTCTGTCCTGACATCTTCGATGCATGTAAGCTTCCTGACAAATAAAAATTATAATTAGGAATACGTCTATGAAATACCTCACTTATATAGGAATTTTTTAAATTAATAACGATGTCACCATTCTTTTTGAAAGAAAAATATTCCGAAAATTCAATAAATTCTTTTGATATAATTTTTAAGAGTTACAAATACGTACTTTAGTGGTAAAACTGGGACCAAGCCCTTGGAACCATTCTGGATGATCAATCCGGGAGCTTAAATGAGTCTTTGAATCATCCCTGTTTAAAATACTATTTAAAACAGCAATCTTTGCTTTAAGATTGTCAGAGAGAAACTTTCTTATTTCATCGCCTGTCGTGAGAAATTCAATATTCACTCTTCTCAGTATTTCGTACAGCAAATCTGCATCTAAAAAGTAGATTTGCATTAAAATTAAATTGGTCGACATCCGCAAGTATTAAGAAAATCATAGATAATTAAAATCAATCTACTGACCAGTTTTCACTTTTTCTCCTGATTTCTGCACGATGATTGTTGTTTGCGCCTTTAAAGTCAAGAAATATTCCTCGTCTATCTCAGATCCGTCCAGCAGGAAAACGTTGATATTTTCCGGCTTTCCTGTAATCTGGAAATTCATAAATTTCATTAGCTCAACTTATTAACATTTTTCTAATTAATTTTTTTCTTTTCTGTTTCAGGTAAGTTTCTGTCCTGCAGTTCACTAAAATTATCTCCAAGATTCTGATGAGCAAAATACGTAACAAAGTATTTATTTTTTATTTATTTAACACTTTAATTTTAAAAAACATTTTTTGAAAATCAAAATGATAAAAGGTCGAAAAGCAATTCAATGAATGGTAAATTAAATTTAAACTCTTCTGAAATATTTTTGTACTTTAGCAAAATTCAGATAACATTATTTGTCTACATATACTCTAATTATAATTCTCTCGGTCTAAAGATTTTTATTTAACTTTTGTGTTGACTCTACAAGATTGCATCGATTCTGTCGACTGTGATATTGGAAAAAAGTCAAGTTATTGTTGACTTTATCCAGCTTTATTGGAAGGACGAGAGACTAAAAAAGGGTGATATTGAAATACGACTTTGACCTCAAAGGATCTCGTGACCGTGACATTGAAAACGGAGGCATGCTAGTCGGTGTCCCTGGCCCCGCACTGGGCAACCGGCAACCCGGCCAACGCGGTTCGATAAAGCACCTAGCACTTAGCTGAAGGCCAAAATGATCTGCTCCAAGGTCACAATCAAAGCTCGGATGCAAGATTTTAATAGGAAGCTTAATTTCATAGACCTAATTTTACTTGAAGCTAGTACATTCCTTAATAGAAGGATAATTATTCAAATTTGATTGCACGATCTAATCGAAAATTATAAAACTTATCAATTTATAAAAAAAGGGTGAACTCTTAAAAATACTCTAGCTCTGATTCTTTCCGGACAAATATAATTGATACCCTTCACAAAAACTGAAGAGCTCTTAATAATCTGATATTTTGGTTCAGATAGGTGTTATTTCTACTCTTAAAAAAGATTAAATTATTGGAAAATTAATCATTAAACCAATCTTACTTTTAATTTAGCACAAGCCTTTTCTTTAAGCTCCTCGAAACTGCGGCATGCAATTCCAACTTTTCTCGTTCGCGATGCATTTGTTACTTTGAATCCCCTTATCTGTAAGAAAATATTTTTTTATCATTTTCATTTTCATAAGGGAGGAGTACAATTTTTAATCCGAGCACAATGACTTTTCACTCCTTTTGAAATTATTATTTAACTCTAATTATTTGGAATTTATTTCAATTTCTTTGCTTGCATAATGTTAAAAAATATTTTTAAATTTTTAATTTTTAATTCGTAATTTTTACATTGTCGATCCTTTTGCACTCAGACTAAAAAATTGTATTCCCCCTTTTACGATACGGTTTAATTTTCAAGCAAATTTAGCAGCACTAATAATGTTTAAGATTAACCAAGTGTTTAAGATAGCGGATGTTTAAATTATGCAAATAGAGTTAAAAGTTCTTGTTTCCGAGCTTCTTAACTGGAAGCTTGAAGCTCATGATTATAACTTTGTAATTAGATATATTGAGCGCCTTCTTTTTAATTTTATAATCCGATATTTTGTTTTTAATTTTCTTGTCACAAGGTAATTCTATCGTTAGTAATTACCTCGTTTTTTTCCGGCACGTTGATTGGCCTTCGAAAATAGTTGCGAACCGCTAGCATAATTTCCACGACTTGCAACCCCTTTTTCAAATCTGCACTTCTGTAAATTTTCTAAAAAATACCACTATTTTCAATCATTGAGTATTATTTTATGCGTGCATTAAGCAGTACATATAATTGGAAAGATGATTAATAATATGCATATTAATATCCACCGTTATTGAATTTAATTTATGAGAGACTTTTTATTGTGCTAGTAGAATATTGATCATTCATGCTCAGTTCCATATTCAATAATATAATAAAGCAAGTTTTCCATAATTTTGAATCTGGGTCAGAAAAAAATAAAGACTTATACGTGGAAAAATTTAAAGCATCTAATAAAGGGAATTTTCAATATTTGTAAAATGCAAATCCATTTTAGTCAGATAAATTCTAGGATCATTTTTCAATTGGATTCTAATGATAGACTTTTTAATTAATTGTTATTTCTAAACCTACTTTTAAAGTACTTTTAATTCTTGACCAATTCTTTTCAACGTTATGATGGAAAAAAGTAAAAAAAAAAGACTTCAAAGATGACGAAAGTTATGAGCGTTACTTAGCCAGAAGCATTTTTCTTTCACTTATAGTATCTTGGCAAAAATGGGACATCTGAGAAACAGAAGCTTAAAGTTACTAAAAACTAATTCATCGGTGCTTCATTTAGCATTTTGCTCAAAAATATGAAAAAAAATGAATAACTAATTTATATTATCAAAAACGATTTAATTCAACATTTAATTAAAATTAAAATTGACTTTAAAATTGCAATTCTAAGTTAAATTATGATTTAAGCTTGTGAAACCATATTTAGAATAATAAAATTTGAAATGCAGAATATTATATTTCGGATTCACTTCATATTAAAAATTATAAACTTATCGTATTACAATTTTCCCGCCTTTTATATTAAAATCGTTTAATTCAAATATTATCTAAAACTATAAATTACGATTGATGATAATAAATTAAAACTCAATTTAAATTAAACAATAGGCATGTTACTATCTAAATATGATAAAATAAATATTTTTAAAAAGAGTAAAAGAAAAAAACTATTCATAAAAATATCGTTTCATATCACTTACTTGATATCTAAATCCCCGGATTATTTCTTCAATTTTTTAGCTATTTGAAAAGAGACTTACTCAGACTTACTGTTGAAAACAAATACTTCCGGTGATTACAAAAACAAAAAAAGTTGAAAATAATTGAAAAATTACACTGGCATTTAGAGAATGCACTGAAAATAACTTTTATCAAACAAAGGATCAGGTTATAAAAGCTTCCTGAACATTGCTTTTTTTTAATAAATAAAAAAGAGGATAGCAAAGCGAAAAGGGGGATTTTCACTCTTGAAGGAAAAAACGTCTAAAGGACAGCGCGGCAGCGCGGCGCCACAGTATCTGACACTTGTGGTTATTTATTTTTGATTTTCATCAAGTGACGTTTTATCTCAACGCATAAAGTAGCTTCGGTGATAGAGAAAAATATACTCAAAAGAGCGCCATCTTTGCCTATTACAAATTAATTGTTATCTTTTACAGTTAAATTTAGAATCTTTTAAATGCAAATATTAATGTTGATTCTCTTAAAATAAAGGAGAAATATTGAACGATTGAGGAATAATTATTTAAATTCACTCATTAAAAGATCAGTTTTTAAAAATCGCGTCAAATATGGCGTTCTTTGTCGTCAGGACTTTTACTGTAGAGACTCTAGTGTATTCTGCACATGTTTCAGTAGTGTAACTAGAGAAGTAGATTCTGGTTCTTTACAATATCTCTAAAGAAACTGACAGGAACAATACAAAAATTAAAATGAGGACGTATCCAATTATAAATATTTGTGAAACTTCAAGTCGCTGAGCATTAAAATATTTTCGAATTCTGATATTCTATTGTAAAGTATTTATCTTCATTTGCTTCAGCTTCAATTCATTTTACCTAAATTCAGTTAAACTAGTAGTTACTACGGTTACGCTACTGATTTTGTCGTCTGCTGCCCTCTACCGTGAGACAGCTGTCAAAAACATCTGTTAAATAAATTGTATGTGATTGCTCTGGTGATTGTATGTGATATGGCCGCTTGTAATATGGAATCTTTCACTTGTGTATTTTTAAATCAATGTAACAAGTGGTAAGGCGGAAAAATAGTGGCCAATTTGTGGCAGGTGAAACAATTTTATTTACTGTTAAAGGATTAGAAAAAAATGTGGAAGAATTTGCTTTTCTTGGCTCCTCTGGCCCTCATTTTGATCACACAATGCAAGGTAGGTGGAACTTTGACAGATTATTAATTGTTAAATTATTTCATATAATTGGAATCTCGTCTTTGTCATGTGATTTTATTATTTCTAGGCCCAGTCTTACGACGATAAAAGATGCAAATGCATCTGTCCAAGTCTCTCGTCTGTCATTAACACCACACAGTCTTCGAAAGATCGTCTGAATTTTATTTCAAATGTTCCACCTTTGCAATGGTAAACAGTAAATCATTTTTCATTAGAATTTTAAAATTAATCAAATGATACTAATTGTGCACATCTTCCCTAATTCTTTTTTTATTCAGTACTTGCGAAGGAGCTGTTTTGCCACATCTTGGAAAAGAAATCAAAGATAAGGCACAAATATTTTGTCCTAGGTGTGATTGTAAATATGAAAATAGAAATACTACTATTATTAAGGTAAGAAACTTCATCGAATTATTTGTTTTAT
>JAUEJJ010000045.1:154925-178033 GCA_032164275.1 Synergus coniferae | reverse complement strand
GTTTTATTATAGTTAAAATGTTAGTAGAATTCTTTTAATAAATGTTTGTACTTGAAATTGTTATTTAATATGATGGAAATATTAGGAAGTATTCTTGAAATCGAAATTTCAAAATGAAATTTATGTATGTTTTAGATCGTCGTGATCATTGTAATATGGGTGATATCGTTACTGGTCATTTATATGCTGTTCTTGATTTGCTTGGATCCACTACTTAACAAAAGATTACACAAAGCTGGAGCTGGTTATCTTGAACACAACAACGAAGAGGTACTTTGCATCCATCATAATTAGTATAAATTATTTTCCTCTTCTCTTATTTGAAATGAAACAATCCTAAAGGTAAACTATATTTTTATAATTGTAAACAACCTAGTCTACATTATATAAATTTTCTACAGGATGACACATCGGCACCTGGAATGTCTCATCCAATGGGCGTCAGAGGAAACGTTCTAAATCGAGTTGGACATCAACAAGACAAGTGGAAACGACAAGTTCGAGAGCAGCGACGTAACATTTATGATAGGCATACAATGCTAAATTGAAATCGCAGGTATTGCACAGAGAAAAAACGAATACATCTCGCAATCTCAAACGATTTAAAATCCTCTACCTTCTCTCATTTATACGAGTACTCCGAGTATCAAGTTTGTTAATTTAGTTTGTAAATGTATAATATATATATATATTTTTTAATCCAACCTTATTTGAAAGTAAATTTAGATGTCTATCAAATCTTTAATTTTTTTAAATACCTTAAACACAACCTTTGAAAATACTTATAATGATTAAAATCAAGTACTCAAGTACAACTTTATCTCTGCTTTGAAGTTACAAAAATGAACATTAGTCGGTTATAGCTTTTTCAATCAGATCCTTGGCTACATCGTAAAGAATTAATACCAAAGCACCTCCAGTTCCTCGTATAATATTCGAAAAAGCTCCTTTGAAAAATGCTGCAGGACCTTCATGTTTTAACGTTTTCACCCAACAATCGAACGTGTTTTTGTACATCATTTCCCCCTTAGCTCTGTTCGATTGCATCATCATTCGTCTCCTGACTGTGTCGAATGGATAAGAAATAATCCCCGCAATTGTCGTCACTGTCTGAATTATGCAAATTACTTATTCACATATTCAGATAAGAATTCAATTTTCTTAATTATCTAGATTATGTTTAATACCTCGGCGATAAGGAAATTTATTATAAGAGGTGTCTGTTTAGGATTGGGTAAAAGTCCTTTTGTCGTGTCGTAAAATCCAAAATATGATGCTCTGTATATTATTATCCCTTGAACACTGACGATAAATCCTCGGTACATACCGATTGGTCCATCGGTTTTAATTGTTTTTGCTAAACAGTCAAACATTCCATTGAATTCTCTACCTTTTCCTTTTCCAATATCTGCTGCTAATCTAAGAAAATTCCCTTCTGTTGAAAATAATTATTTTTCAAATTTAAATATTTTAAAATACCTAGTTCGTGCATAATCGAGAGGATACACGAAAAGTAAAGAAGATGCCCCTGCAGCACCTCCAGCTCCTAAGTTTCCAGCAAACTGTTTCCAAAATTCATCTTTTGATACACCTTCTAAAAAAATTTTTTTGAATTTGTCCTTGAAAGCAAAATTTAAAGCCTGAGTAGGAAAATATCGAATCACGTTGGCTAGGTTTCCTCTCCATAAACTTAAGAAGCCTGTTTCTTTAGGTACTCGTATCAGAACGTCAATAATTCCTATAATAATTTAAAAAATACAAATTGTACAATTTGAAGGCTTTCAGAAAATTTTATTTACCTTTGTAGCGTTGTTCAGCTTTTATATGTTGTGATGTTTCTTGCACTTGAAGAAGTATTTTTACTCTTTCAATAGGTGCTACTGCGGTTTTAGAAATCGCAGCAGAAATTCCTCCTGCCATAAAGTCTACTAAGAATGATTTGTAATTATCCATGCTGTCTTTACTTCAAAAACGATAGGTTACAAATTCTTGATATTAATTTGCGATTAAATCCTCGCTAATTAAAGTTTCTGAACATTGTCAGAATAGATACTATAGTATTGTTAAGAAGATAAAAAAAACTTGAATCATTCCGAAGACCGAAGAGCCTTACTTGCTTTGTTTCATTTATAAATTCAATTTTCGTATCAAAAGTAATTATCAAAACTCTTAGACTGAATTGAAGTGAAGCGCTTAAACTATTTTAGGGAATCATTTGTTTCATTCCAATTACATGCATACTTATTTTCATTTTCACACCATTGCACACTTGCTAAAATAAAAAAAAACACATTCTTTTTCATATAGTTGCTTTATTTTTTCTTCAAACTTGAACTTTTTTCGGCTATAATGTAAGGCTTTGCATTGGACTTACAAATACTTAATAAGTTCACGATTGAGTTTAGCAGACTAGTTGCGTCTACGCCTTTTTCGCTGACTGTTTTGCATATTATTCTATTATTATCTTATTATAAGGGAAAAATACAGTAGTTTATTTATCAAATAGAAAAAATATAACCGAAGGTATGTATGATTTTTGAAGACTAGAGACGTATTTTGGACACCGACACACTTGGGTATTACACACTTGGTACTTTCATTGCTAAACACTTATTGGTAGAGATTTAGATTTAAGAAGGTACACAGTGTCACAGAATACTCAGAGGAATGTCATTCGGCACATCGTGGCATGAATCATTTACGCAGATTAAATTGTTCCTAAAGAATTTCGTGAATTTTTCTTTGATCATTTTATCACGAACGATTTTACTCGTTGTTTCTGCTATTTTTTCCTCAAAACTTTACCTTAAATGCATAACTTCCCTTATGAGTTACATTCGATACAAATGCATATTTCTATCTTCGAACTTTTCTTTCTTAAAAATAATAAGAGTAAAAATATTGAGAATCAATTTTTAAAATCAATTTTTGGAGATAATTTAGAATGAAGATTTAGAATTTATCTCTTGAAAAAATTTACACACAATTTGTATGAATTAGCTAAAACATACAAAAAGACGACACGATATTGAATAAGAGTTATCGTCTACAATAAAATGGTAAAATCATGTACACTCACTGCCATAAGCAAATAGAAAAATTGAAAGTATTCAATCTTGTGCGAGGATTTTTTTTCTCTTTTAGAGATCAATATCAACGTCTATATAAATTTCCAGAAACTATATTTTGTCTCTGGAGTGGACGAAAATGACGAATTAATTGGCAGTAAAAGTGTTTTAATGTTGCATTATCAATAGTATCATCTTCGAAAAAGTCGTAAAACTTATAAAACTTATCTTAAGACAAGATAGCAGATTCATTAGAGACATAATGATGAGTTTTCATCTTCATGTGTATTATTAGACATTCTGAAGCTCGTAAATTTTTGAAGGATTTGTGGCTTCGCTCCCTTACGCTGCATGAACCGACTGGAAAAGAAAATTGAAGGGTTTTTACAAAAGTCTAGGAGTGCCCACTTTATAAGACAATTTTAAGTTAGCAAAGTCATTGAACTTTCATAGAACGTACTTTCGCGATGTCTACACCAGTCAAATTTTTGACGAGCTCAGGAACACGATTCACAATATTTAGAACTTCCTCTGTTAGCTTTTCCGCTCCGATGGTACCATTGCCACTCGAAACCATTGTGATTTTCTTCGCCTGCGAAAGTGGAGCAGCTACTTCGGCGGCAACCTGAAGTTAATCGTGAGTTAAAAGAAAAATCTGAAAATGTTTTGATTCTGAAAGAAAATTTTTAGAAGTAATCAATAATATTTGGGGTACCTTCGGTAGCGTTTCAAGCATCATATCAATCATAGCAGCATTCTTATACTCGTTCATAGCAGCTGCCTTCTTCGACATTTGTTCAGCTTCAGCCTTTGCTTTAGCATCAATAGCAAAAGCCTCAGCATCACCTCGAATTTTAATTGCTTCAGCTTCAGCCTCTGCTTCCATTACTTGTCGTAGACGATTAGCTTCAGCCATCTTCTCTAACCTTTATAGAAAATATGCACATATTAGTACACAGCAATTTAATCTATTTAATTTTCTCACAAAAAATCCTAAAGTACCTATATTTCTCAGCATCAGCAGGACGACGAACAGTAGCATCCAATTCCTTTGTACGACGCAACATTTCTTGTTCAGCAACAGCAATTTCTTGACTGCGTTCTACAACTTTAACTTGCATTTGCTCTTCCATGATTCTTTGCTTAGTCTTCGCTGCTTGAAGCTCGAAAGCCATTTCAGCTTCAGCTTTCTGGTAAATTATAATATCGTACTTAAAAACAAAACTCAAGAGAGATTCAAAAGTTGAGAATAAACATAGATAATTCTTCTTACTTTGGTTTGGACTTCTACGTCGTAAGCAGCTTTCTTCAATTCAAAATCTCTCTGAGCTTTAGCAATTTCAGTATCATTGAGAAAGCGGGCTGCCATTCTTTGCTCTTCTGCAATTGCTTCTCGAATTTGGGCATCTCGACGAGCTTCTGCTTCTCCAATTCTGGCATCTCTTTTCACTTCAGCTGTTCGAGCCATACCGAGGGCTTTTAAATAACCCTAAAAGTAAAATATTTCTCATAAAAAGTTCATTTCGAATTTTACTTTTGAAAATATTAAACCAACACCCAAGAAGGATTCTAGGAATGGTATTCAATTTGGTTTGGCATATTTTATACGGAGTGAGGTCTGCATTTTTCTGGATTTCATGTTCTTCTGGACCTTTGATTTTATAAGGTTTGGATCGGATCAGGATGAGTCATTAAAGTGAATACACTCAATAATTAAAAATTAAAAATACCATACATCGAGTTTTCCGTGTAAAAATTGTGCCTTGTGTCTTAATTCACATAGCGCAGCTTTTTTTGGTAACATTAAATTACAACTATAAAATTGTGTGCAAACACGTGCAATAAAAGTGTCTCGCTACAAAAAAAGTAGAACCGCTTTAAAAATTCTTCTTTGTAAAACATCCTGTTTTACAGTCTATATTTCTTGCCGCAAATGGGAGTTTTGGCAGGGCTTTGGAAGTACCATAGATACTTTTATTAAAAAATAAAATAAGTGAACGTACCTTCGAACCCTGTAAGTAGCAAAACAAACTAATTGTATAATTGTATCAAAATGTGTTTCGTATGATGAAATAAATGAATGTAACTAGATCTGGTAGAATTTTCTAGAGACTTGCGATTCTCAAAAAAAAAAAAAAATACATAAATAAAAAACACATCATTCTCGAATGTCTAGATATCAATACTAATTTCTATTCTATTACAAAGAATGTGACTTCCAATTACTATGCAGGCGATCAATATAGAATGAAATAAAGTAAAGAAACCTACTTCCTCGTCTCGAATATCTTTCAGTGTATACGAAACCACTGTAATTCCCATGTTCACAAGATCGCTGCTGGCCACTTCGAAAACCTCTTTACTGAATTTCTTGCGGTCTTTGTAGATTTCCTAAACAAAGAATTGATAATTTACAATATTTCTATAAATCAAAGTTCGAAGTCTGTGATTATAATGCACAAATTAATACCTCTACAGTCATGCTTCCCATTATTGCTCTTTGGTGTCCCTCTAAAGTGACCAATGCTATATTATGAATCTCATCCTGAGATTTACCAAGAAATTGTTCACAAGCTGTTGAAAGCATCTCTTCATTTTGTCCTTGAATCTTCACCTGTGAAACATATTTATCTTTAAGGCAATAAATTGAAACTACTTCGTATAGTCTTTCATTTTTTAAAATATACATGAAAAGATCTAATAAACAAATTTTTCTGCCTTTTCTCAAGTTTTACCTGTGCTATTCCAGTCACTGATATCGGCACTCCTTGACATGTATATACAGTGGGACTTTCGACCTGTAGTGTCATTGTATTTAAAGAAATTCTGAAAATAACCAAATTATCTTTATTTTATTTTTGAAGATTAATACAATAATTTTGAAATACTACTTTCATTTCATTTCGTGCGACCAAAAAAATGTATTCGCTTCTTCTCTAATGAAAAAAGTTATATTTCTCACTCTAAAACATAATTTAAATATTTTCCAAACTTACTTTTGAACTTGTTGAACGATTGGCCAGACGAAGACTCGTCCTCCAGGGACCAAGAGTGGTTTGCCATAACAGCATCCTGCAAAAAATTATTTTAAATGTTTAATAAACGAAATAGTACTTTCATTTTTGTAAGCTGTTTAATTTACTGTTTAATTTACAGCTTGGACAGCATTGATTATGATTTAAGTGTAGAACATTTAAAATTAAAGCAGACAAATTTTTTTCATTCAGACTTTTACGTTCTGTATTTCAAACTCTGAAAAATACAATTCTATTTTGTAGTTTCACTTACTTTGCAGTGTATATATTTAAAAAACTAAATAGTAATAACGTAATATTATAGGTTTAGTTACTCTATAAACCGTAAAAGCTTATTTAGAATCATCAAAATACAGAAATAGTTTCCGTGAGTATAATATTCCTGCTTCAAGCAAGTTCAGAAAAATAATTCAAAAACGATCATTCTTGCTCAAAAATGTAAAAAGATTTTTCGAGTATTCAATATTAATTGTTTTTACAATAAAAGTAGACAAAACTACTTTTATTGCTCGAAAAACTTTTTATGTCAAAATGACAGATTTGATACTCATGTGTAAACGTTTTCAGTCCAAAATGCCTTAAAAATCGCTTTATGGTACGAATTGCAATTGATTTTATAATTGCTCTAGTCAATTCAAAAAGCAGTATTACTGATCGATATATTTTTTTTTTGTTCCAGGAATCAATTAATTGAAGAAGCTATATGATGCTCCTCCCAATTGCGTGTTCACGACAGAATTTTAGAACATGAAAAATAGATTCTCTCGATTTTAGCCGACTTTATATGGGGAAACTTGGAAAAACTTTTTACCTGAAACGACAAGAGCCTCGTTAGGACCACAGGTAACGAATCCGCAGGTATCCATTATTCCAAAGAAAACAACACTCCCGATTTAAAAAATTCAGAAACAGACCCAAACTCGATTCTTCTTCCACTATCACTGACTATCACTAGCAAGCTAACAAAAAATATAGATGAGACCTTTAGATGTGTGTTCAACTTCACATTCACTGACATTCACACATAGCGCCGCTAAGTCGGCGTCGCAATATTATGACCAGGGCTGTAAAAAATCTGAAGCTTCTCCAGATAAAAGTATGTAATTCTTTAGAGCAAACTCAGGTGATATTTAGCAGCATAGATTCACATAAATAAACTTTAACATTCTGAATTTAAATTTGCTTCAATTTTCTTTTCTTTATTGTAGACATTGGAAAATACTTAAATTCAGAGGGAATTGAAATTGAACAAGGGGCTCTTTGGAAAAATATTACGGCCCTGCTTATGTGGGGGTTCATAGGTCACGGATGCCAAGCCTATTTTTACACAGTCGCCTGTTGTAATAATTGATCAAATCTTGAGAAGAGAGAGATGAACTTTTTTTCTGTATTTTTTTTATTTCTTTTTTTTACTCCATTTGACAAATTTTGTGTTTTAAAAGTAGGTGAAAATATTAATAGGAATAATAAACTGCAATTTCAAATTAAAGATATGTTGTTGCAATAATACAAATTAAATAGGTGGGGTAAAATATTCTGTACGGATTAAACTGTCCTTGATAGGTAACTACTTGTTGTCCCTTTGAGGCTTCTTAATATGAGAAAGTATACTCTCGTCTCTGACGACATACTAATTAAATTAGATATTGCTAATTAAATAAAAATTTTAAAAAGTAGGCTTTAAAATCAATAAAATATTTTTATTGTATCAAATGAGAAATTGGATTATTTCTCGTAGTGAAAATAATGAACAATACGAGAATATAAATAAATTATTTAAGTAAAGTAATTATCCAATATAATAAAGTCTTTTTAATATGTGAGAATGCTGAATATTTACAAGAATATACAAAGAAATTGTTTTAAAAAACTATCTACTTATCCACAGAATGTTAAAATCTTCTGAATTGCTTTTTAAATCTCTCATAATGAAAATCATCCGTTGCTTTGTCCTCAGCTTCTTTTCTTTTTTCTTTTGCAGTCATTTTTGGAACGTCAATCTTTCTTTGTTCTCGCTGTTGCTTGCTTTTTTGAACATCCGCATCTTCGATATTGACTATAATATAAGGGGAAATTATTAGAATTTATTTTTATTTATTATTAAATTAAAGGTAGAAAGTACTTACATCTATTGTGTTGGACAAAATTGACTGCCATGTTTGTAGGCACAAATTGTGAAGGCCCATCTTTTTTCCTGTGTCTATCCCAAAGAAGTTTCAGCTTTGCCTCTTCTGTCGCTTCAATGTTTTTAATCTTTGCTCTGAAAAATTGAAAATTGTGTTGGTTATTTAAAGGTTAATGCAATAATCATGTTATAATTATTACAGTAATCTGTAATTCTTATTTAATTTGGTACTTACTCTATTCCAAGATCGACTTCAGGAATGCCAGAGAGCATTTGATTTGAAAGCATCTCCTCGCTTCTATATGCAGAACTTTGTCGTAAATGATCTGGAACTGCTTGAAGAGCAGCTTCTTCTGGTGAACAATAGGTTCCTTGCTCATTTCCTGAAGTGCCTTCCGAATCATCTTTATTATTGTGTTTCCTCTTAGACAAGTGCTCTTCTATGTACTTTACCCTGTGGAATTAAAAAAATATTTATTAATGCAGAAATAGTGTTTTACAAAAAGCAAGTATCTACATAGAATTGATATAAACTTACATGTCTTCGTCTTCATCACGTTTATTCGTTTCGGCATTAAATTGTGTTCCTATTCCTGTATCGTAAGCGTCATTTACCTTCAGTTTTACATTTTTTAAAGCTGACATATTCACCATTCCTCCTGTGTTTACGTTAAATGGGTCAGACTGGAATGAAAACAAATACAATATTGAAGAAGTTAAAAACTCCACTATAAAATTTTTCCAATTCTATAAAACTAGCAAATATTGCTTTAAAAAACTCATTATAATCTTCAGTTAAATCTTACCGTTAGCTCTTCAGACGCTGCCTGTCTTCCTGAATAATCACCATCAATCTGTATTCCTGGACCCTTTTCTCGAAGCTTTTGAATGGTTTTTAACTTTTCGAGTTTTTCCCTAGAATGAAACACAAAATTGAATTTAAATTCTGAAAAAATATAGAACTTTCTAGGATATTGTACTGTAAATACCTTAAAGAATTATTCTCATCGACCTTCTCAAAATCTTCCTCTAAAGAGGATCTCCTCTTCCTTAGGGGTGGCTTTCGAATTTTTTTTTTGAACTCCACTTTTGGAGTAGATTCTTCTGGATCAGACATTTTTTTATCAATAGATGTTTTTATAATGTAGAAAGCACTCTGTAATACAAATTGTTGATGAAATTTCGGCAAAAGCGACTTTACAATTAAAAATTGGATTGAAAAACGATTAATTTCACAAATTCGTGATATAGGTTAGGTTTATTAAATCACAAAATTTAAAAAAACTTCTACCCAAAAATACATTTCATAAATCTCAGACTGTATAATGTTGTTTGTACTCACACTTTTACTTACATATGTTTAAACAATAATACAACTTTGTTTAAAATCCCCTAATAACGCTTTCAAAATAAACACCCATAAATATGTTTGATGACACCAGATGACACTATAACTTTATGTCTTGTTCACACAATATCTACTTCGTGGCTGTATGCACCAGTATGCACAAAGCTTTAAAAGCGGCCATCTCTGCTCTGTCTCTGCCCATGTGGTCTAAAACGTGCAGAGATATTTGTAGGTTACGTCTGGTTACGTTATACCTAGTGCGGTGCTGTGTCTGTGTTGTTGACTGTTTATTTTATTTAATTTTACAGAAAGTAATGAGTGATTTAATATTTATGGAAAAAGCGTGTGTTAAATAAACAGCAAAATGAAGAACAAACCTTTGCGTCACAAGGAGACTAATACTTTCAAGGTAAGTCAATTTACACTAAAGGTTTCTACATCTAGCCTACATTATCATTTTTTTATAATATCACTTTTAACTGTATTCTTAGTACTGAGCAGATTTTTTTGTATGTTCTTATGTTATATGCTGATACTGTTTATAATTGTATGTTTTGATTTATTAAATATTTAGACTATCACGAAACAAGTAGAAGATTATTAAAATATTAATTTAGATTCAAATCTACTGATTTGTTTACTTTTTTTATCTAATTATTTTATAGCACAAGCCATTTTCGGTGAGAGTAACAGAAATCGATGTTGATGTATTCCATCGAGTTTCCCATCGAAATGAAGACGACACAGATGAGGAAACCCATTTTTATCAAGCAATTCAGAAATGGAATTTCCTTAACCTTTCCGAAAATTATAGCAGCCTCAAAAAGGAACTGCGAAACATCGTCACATTACCGCAACTCCTACATAGCAAGCAACATGTGCTTGATACGCTAATGAAATATTTAAAACTGAAAGACCCTCTTTGCCAGCAAACAGTCTTAGAGTAAGTAATTTAAATTCCTAATAAAAAATGTATAATCCCCTAAATATAATCAATTTCCAATTATATTGAGTCAGTACTCATTTCTCTTACTAATTTCAAAAAAATACTTGCAGGTTAATTATTGCAGTGGCAAGAGACTTACTGCATGAATTCTACGAACGGTTTCCAGAATTCTTGTCCACTATCATTGATCTTTTGAATACCAAGGATGCTGACCAACTTGAGTATACTTTTACAGCCCTAGCTTACTTATTTAAATTCTTGTGGCGATATTTAATAAGGAATGTGGATAAAGTTTTTATTCTACTTCTGCCCCTTTTATCTGATTCTCGACCGCATTACATAAACGCGTTCGCTGCTGAAAGTTTCGCTTTCGTTGTTCGAAAAGTAAAAGACAAAAAGGTTTTTCTAAGTCTAGTATTGAACGCTTTAGAAGAAACACAGAATGGAATCCCAGGTTGTGGGAGATTGTTGTTCGAGGTCATTTCTGGGATATCAAATCAATTCCATTCTTGCGCAGAAGATTTACTCACCCTTTATCTCGAATCACTAAATGACGAGTTATTAAATCAGAATCTGCTCTTTCAAGTTTTAACTGAAATTATAAAAAACATTCTAGACACAATTCACTATCAAAAATGCGAAGTTTTGTGGACATCTTTCTTAAATGTGTCTGATAAATTCATAGCAAACTCTTTGGCTTATCAAAAATGTCCAGGAAGAGAAGATCCTATGCTCCTTATTCTTCGTCTCATGTACAACCTCGTCAATCATAAAGGCGGAAGAATGGTTAAAGATCCAGTGACAGTCGCAAAGAAGTTTGCGGGATTCGTAAAAACTTTCGAAAATAACGTTGAAGTTTTAGAAGAGGTGCTCAAACTTTCTACAGCTTTGCTTCTTGCTCCGTGTATAAATCTAAGCCAAGAGACTGGAAGTTACCTAGTACTGAGAATTTTATCAATCCGGCATACGGAGTTGTTATTGAATATCGTTAAACAATTGATTCCTTTTACCTCCTTCGAATCTTTAGTCCTACCGCATTTGCTTAAAATGAATATTGAGCCAGATTTCAGTAGCAAAGTTTTGCATTTACTCGCAAAGATAATCAAGGAAAAAGCTCCTCCTTCCCTGAGTGGAATTTTGCTTCAAAAATGGTGCAAGTTTAATTTGAACATCCGGAATCAAACCATTGACGGGAATTTTCTACTAAAGAACTTGAAGACATTAGAAGACGAACCCTCTGAAGATGCTCTCCGTGTTTTATTGATACTTCCTCATTTGAATCCTTTAGACAAGGATCTTAAATCCACTTTATTAAAAAGTGTAATAGGCCTTTATAAAAAGATTATGGAAGTATCTGATCCAGAGAAAAGCAAACTATTCTTTACATTTTTACTAGCAGTCGATTCTGCAGTTCACATCTTCAGCCCTGATGATTTTTACCAGTTTGTCACTTCTAATCTTAATCTATTGGAATTAACTAAAAAGTACAAGGATCAACCTACAATTTTAAATTCGCTAGACTTGTGTTTGACTTACTTAAATGATTCACAGTTCCGTGAAAACATCATCAACGAGACAACCTTCGACTTTTTACACGGATTTTTGACAGAAAAACTAGGATCTGAGAATCCAAGAACACGTTCAACTGTAACGCATCTCTTCTTCTTGTTTAAAAATGTAGCGAGTCTCAAAATTGAAACTGAAAACAGTGGAAAAGATGTTTTTGAGCTTATCTACTTAGCTGAAAACGAACCTGCTACGGTTCATAAATACAGAGATAAATTATTGCACTTGGATGCTTTAAATTTCGACAGTCTCGCATTGAAGTCTTTAGATCCATCTTATTATGACGTGCCACTTTATTACTTAATTGGCAATCTGTATTTGAATTTTTCACTCCTCTGGGAACCAGTTTACAAGATCTTAGCTACTTTCGCAAGCAAACAATGTCCACAATTTTGGCCAATATTTCTCTCTCAATTGACGATAGAGAGCAAAGTTGCAAGTTCTTATAATTCGAGATTTAATTGCGACGTTATATCTTCTCTGGAAAATGGAATTTGTGTAAATGATGAAAAAGTTGACTATGAGAATTATAAACTTTTACTCTGGAAATCTATGGTTCATTTTCCGGATTATTCAGAGACAAAGAATCGGGATTTGACAGTTTTGTTTATAGATTTCGTAGAAAAGTTCGTCTTTAAATCAAATACTGAAGATGGGAAGTCATGTAATATTGAGAAATGGAGGGAAGTGAATTCTGAAGAGGTTGAAGAAGAAGACGACGAGGAGGAGGATCATGAGGAGGAGAAGACAAAAGAAGATGACGATGACAAGAAAGAAATTGAAGACATGAATGAAGATATAGATATGAAAGAAGATCGAGGCAAAAAAGAAGAAGCAAGTAAAATGAAAGCCGGAAAAAAGAAAGCTGAAAATAAAGAACTTCAATCAAAAAATAAGATGAAGCTTCTCCTTGCCCAGATGCAAGTTTTCAGCAACGTCGTAAATCCAAAATCTCTCTACAGAGAACCCGAGATGTTCAAAATCTATTTGGATCTCCTAACATCCAAGAATTCAGAGATTCAAAAAGCTGCTCTGAATTGTCTATTCGCCTACAAACACAAGTATCTTCTGCCTTACAAGGAACATCTAAATAATTTCGTTGACGAAAAGCATTTAAAAGGCGAGTTGACTCGTTTTAAAATAACTAAAGAGGACAGTATGATTGAAGAAGATCATCGCGAAGGTCTTCTTCCAATTTTAATGAGGATCATCTACGCAAAAATGACAATGAGAGTCGGAATGAGAACTGGAGGTAAAGCAGGTGGAATTCTCCGTAGAAAGATGATCCTTCGATTTCTTGCAGGTGCAGAGGAAAAGGAAATGTTTACATTCGTTCAGATGGCTTTCAAGCCTTTCCAAAATCGTCTTCCAATTTCATTAGAAGGAAGTATCAATCTGAAACAAATGGTTGAAGATGTGATAAACAAAATCGATCTCAGTGATGTCATACCTCCAAAGAGGCTTCAAAGCGCAGTTAATCTTCTTGCAATTTTGATAGAACAGTTTGGAGGAAAGATGATGGAGAAGTTACTGCCTCATCTTTTAAGAATTCTGATCTGCATTTTGGCTCAGGTGACGGGAATTCTCGAGAAATCGGATCAAGTTCATTCCGGATTCTTAACATCAATCAGAAACGTGAGGTCAAGTTGCATCAACATTCTTGCAAGGTTCTTCATTCATTTTGAGAATTACAAGTGGACTACTTCAGAAATTGATTCAGTATTTGACATCGCGGTATTCCCCTGGCTTGAAAAATTGCCTCTTGAAGGTATTCATAGTCCCACTCCTTTATTGAAAATGTTCTTGGCTTGGAGTCAGAATCCTCGATATTATTCTCTGTTTGTGAAACACAAAGAAAGTGATGAAACCTTTACGCCTTTGGTTTACGTAATGCGCTTGTTATTGGGATCTAAAACTCATCCATCAGTTGCAAACACGATTCTAGAAATGATCGAGAAAATGTTGACTCTTCAGGATCACGATAAAGTAAATCAAGATCCTAATGCAATGGAAGTGGACGAGAGGATAGAGTCTCTGAATACTGTGGCTTCGAATATTTTGGAAATGAATTGGGCTTCTTTACCTAAGGGAATAAATTACGGATCTGCAATTCTCCTTCCTCATGTCACAAGTATTCTAGAATACGCAAAAAGAAAATTAGAAAAGATCAAGAAGTTCAATAAAGGAGTCAAAAGATCAGATCTTGTTATTCTATCGAGAATTTCAGAGTTTGTTTCTGACAGTACAACGAGTGATACACTTTTATCTTTGATTGTTCCTATTTTGGTTAAAAAAGCATCTTTGGGAGAGTCTGAAGAAACGATAGTCGACCTTCTCACAACGGTTACGAATCTCATCAAGAATGTGAAGAACCCTGAAGAGCATTTGAGAATTCTCACTCCTCTGGTCAGTTGCGTTTTTGGTGTTCTTCCCAGAAGAAACTTAATTCAGTTGTTCAATATTATCGCCAGCAAATCATCAGAAAATATCAGAGAAAGGATGATTCGAGAGTACAATTTATTAACTGCTCTAAATTCCTGGGATGTAAAGTGGGTTGATCAGCCAGACTACCAGAAAAGACTGGAAACGTTCGAAGAAATTCTTTCTCTTATTAAAAAGAATGAAGTTTCCCTCGAATTTGGAGTTGCTGTTATCCACAATTGTTTCTTCTATTTGAAGACTGACAAAGATTTAGCTATTCGAGACAGTTCGGGACAATGTTTGAAAGATATAGGTAAAAAATTGGCAGAGAATCATAAAGAAAATCCGGTTGATAGAAGATATTTAATAGATGATACGATTCTGGAAATGGTAAGAAAGAGTTTAAGAAGCAAAAATGACACTCTAAGACTTCAGTCTATAGCCTTTTTGGGTTATATGGCTCTCGAGTGTTCGGAAGTTCATCCAATCTTACGAGATTTATCCCAGTTGGCTAACAAAGTCGATCCTGAAGTGGACTTTTTCGAGAATATGCAACATTTACAGCTTCACAGAAAAGCCCGAGCGCTTTTGAAATTCTGTTCAGTGGCTAAGACACTTCAAAAAGCACCGAATTCAAAGACACTAACACAGTTTATTCTGCCCCTTGCTTCGTCTTATTTGTGTAATGAAGATTTTGCACACAAAAATAGCATTGTGGATGCTTCTATCGAAACTGTAGGAACCGTTTGTCGATTGCTGCCTTGGCATCAGTACGAAGTAATTTTGAAGCATTACTTAGATAAACTGAGAGGTTCGTGTGAATTCCAGAGACAGCTTGTTAGGCTACTTGTGGCGATTTTGGATGCTTTTCATTTCAATCTTTCAAAGTATAAGGAAATTAAACCTGTATTAGAAGATAAGCAGTCATTGATTTTGAAGGAAAATCTACGTAATTTAGAGACAACTCCTGTGATTGATGAAGAGAATCCAGAGGATATTGAAAAGCTCGAGACGGAAGAAAATCTCGATGAAGCTTTAGAGAAAGAAGTAGATAATGACTTACCTGTAGAAGAGACTGAAGAAGTCTCTACTGATAAATCAAGCGATTTACCAGCGATGGAAAAAGAGACAGTGCTTTCTAACTACATGGCAAAGAGACTTGTCTTCAGTATCTCGAAGGTTCTTTTGCCACAATTACAACGATCAATTGTTGCAAGAACTCATCATGAAAGCAGTCATAAAGTGAACAGGAAAAATACTGCTGATGAAAGAGAAGAGGAAGAATTGATGAGAGTTCCTGTTGCTCTCGCACTTGTCAAGCTTCTTCAAAAATTGCCTGAGGGAATGTTAGATTCTAATCTTCCTGGTATTTTCATGAAACTCTGCACGTTTCTAAAATCGAAACTCGAATCGGTTCGAAGAGCAACTCGAGACATTCTAAAGAACATTATGGTTACTCTTGGTCCTGCGTATCTTCATCATTTATTGAGAGAAACGAACACCCTTTTGACAAAAGGTTTTCAAGTTCATGTTCTTGTTTTCACAATTCAATCTGTCTTGGAATCGTTGAGGCCTTTCTTAAAACCCGAATATGCTAATAAAAACTTAAGAAGCATTTTGTCAGTCTGTAAAGTTGATTTATTCGGGTTAACTGCTGAAGAAAAGGAGATTGCTGGAATTGTGAAGAACACGTCTGAGGCAAAGTCAACCAAAAGCTACGCCATATTTCACATAATGTCAGAGTTTATCAGTGAATCATGTCTGATAGATATCATAATGCCTCTCAAAGAAGTTCTTGCAAATACACATTCACATAAAACATTGTATAAAGTTGCTGAATGCCTGAGACAGATTTCGATAGGCCTGGCGGACAATAAATTCATAGATACCAAGCAAATGTTAATATTTCTTTTTGGTATCATTTCGGAAAGTATTCCAGATCTTGTTCCATCAAAAAAGGAGAATAAACCTAGTGAAAAGGAAATTGTATCTCGATCACGGCAAGTATCTGACTGTTTTCTTATACCGCAGGAACCTAAGAGCAGGATGGGTGCAAAAATTTCTGCAAGAAAAACAAGAAATACAAATGCTCATTATCTGGTTGAATTTGGACTGGAACTGAATCACACATTTTTGAAGAGGGATACATTTGCTGGACCTGATTTCAAACCGCTTTTGGATCCCTTTGTGCCAATTTTGAACGAGAGTCTGAAGTCTCAACATGTGAAGGTAATTTGTAATTAAATTAGTGTTATATAAATATTTGTTGATTTTTGAATTATTAATTCGAATCTTCTACTTTTCCAGATAAGTACATTAGCCTTGAAATGTCTCAATTGGATATTAAAGATGGACCTTCTCTCAGTCCATAAATTAATATCCGAGATCTGCTCTTCAATATTCAGCATTCTCCACAAATATGCAGTGGCGGGTTTAAGCAAAGGAGAAAACTACGATTTAGTGATGGCAGCTTTTAAATGCACTTCAGTTATCCTGCGAAGCGTAAAACATTTTACAATAAGTGCAGATCAACTAAAACTACTGATAATTTACGCTGAGCAAGATCTTCACGACAGTGAAAGACAAGCAACAGCTTTTGGTCTTCTCAGGGCGATAATCAGTCGTAAAATGATTGTTTCTGAGATGCACGATGTCATGAAAAAAGTAGCGGTGCTGAGTGTGACTTCAGAATTAGACCACGTGAAACTACAATCTCGACAAGTCTTCTACTCATATCTCATAGATTATCCTCTCGGCAATAAACTCAAACAACACATTAACTTCTACATCACTCAACTTAATTACGAACTCCAACCAGGTCGTATAAGCGTTCTTGAAATGATTCACAGCATTGTCACAGGTTTTCCAGAAAAGGAACTGATGAAATACTGTGGTAGTTTATTCGTTTCGGTAGGAGTCAGACTTATAAATGACGAGGATTCTGACTGTAAAAAACTTTGCGCAAAATGTATCAGAGAGATGATAAAACGCCTTCCAAATAACCGAAGAAACGAACTCTTTGACATTGTCATGACCTGGATGAAGGATAAGAAGATTACGCACAGAAGTCTGGCTCTTCAACTTTGCGGAATATTTATTATTGTTGAGGCTGAAGGTTTCGAATCAAGACTGGGGGAAGTATTACCTTTTTTGTTGAAGCAATTCCATGCCCGTATGGATGATTCTAAACCAGGTCGATTTGTGAAGGTTCAAAATTTGGTTCAAAGCTCTGGAGAAGTTGGAAAGAATATAAAAGATCCAGAGAGACTGAGGGATCATCATTTGATACTTGCTCTGCAGGTACTGCTGAAGTTGGCAGCGAATTGTACGGCTTTCTTAAAAGATGAGAAGTTCAAGGATCATCTTCATTCATTTGCCGGTAAGTTTCATATATTTTTTACGTGATCGCAATCTACAATTAAAAAGTTACACTCATTTATGAAATAATATTTTTTCTTTCAGTTCAAAGTCAATCTTTGCTAGCTCATCCACACTTGTGGGTTCGACTAGCTGCGAGTCAGCTACTTGGATTTATTCTCTCCGCTTTAGATACTCAAAAAGTAGAACATCTTTTGAAAAATCCAGATGATGCTCCAGAATCTGGATACATTTATTCTGATCCCGTTAACACTTTAAGAAGCTTAACACTAGATTTGATCGCTCAGTTGTATCCAGATATGACAGTGGAAGACCTATCGGACCAGATAGTTAAGAATTTGGTTTTCATTGCGAGACTCTTGCAATCCTTAGATGTTGAAAGTTTTAGGACTGAAGAAAGCAACGAAGTTACGAAGCAGACTGATAAAAATAGTCTGTTATCGCTCCTCTGGCTGGTTAAGAAAATGAGGAAAAGTGTGAACTTGGAAGTTACACAGTCTCCAAAATCTATCTCTGTTGTAAGTATTTATAATTATTTTATTAAGTATAAATATATACATTATTTTTTAGAGCTTTTGAAAATCGAATTCACACACTGGTAACCCTTCCAAATATTAAATAATTGAATATTTTTACATTATTTTTATTTTATCGTCAGAGATCTGCAGTTTTCAAATGGATAGCTGGAATAGTAGCTACAATTCCTATGGAAATTCTGCAACCACTTGTATACCATTTGATGTCGCCTTTAGTGAGAGAAATGGCAACTACTGAAGAATCAAATGCTCCTTTACGTCAATTAGCAAAAGAAGTCTCCGGGATGATAAAAAAAAAGATGGATAGAGAGGAATACCTTAAATTATTGAGTTTAATTCAACAAAAGATGGACACTAGAAAGGCAGAAAGGAAAAGATCTCGAAAGCAGCAGGTAATTAATTTTTTCTATTTATTTGTTTGACTTTTTTATATAAATAATTGAAGTTTCATATTGATACTAAATTATTTTGACCACTTCAAGACTATCACGGACCCAGAGTTAGCTGCTAAACGAAAGATTGCTAGACAACAGAAAAAGAAGGAAGCGAAGAAAAGGAAAATGGAAAGCTTTAAAGGGAAAAAAGTTATAAGGAAAAAACCGCGGAGAGAAGTTGATTTAGAGATAATCTAAAATATAAATTATAAATTAAGTACGAAGTATGTAAAACTCTTTTTAAATTTATTTTTCTGAAACTGTATATATGAATCTGTACAAAATAAAATTTGTAATAAAGTATAAAATTAGGTGAATGCATCTTCTTGTTTTTAAATTGAATTAAACGTGTTTCCGGCAAATGTCAGTGATGTTAATTATATGTTCCTGCTTGAAACAAATATTTCTACAAAATAATTTATTTTACATTGAAGAAATTAATCAACGCCTAAAACAAAATCGTAGTCTTCTGATTGAATTAAATTTGTTTAAATTAAATTTAAACCGATAGTAAACTTAAGCTCTTTCTATCTCGACACTACTTTCTTCCAAAAACCAATTTTGTATAATAAACTAGCAGACAGTAAGCTTATGTCGGCATCTGGAATTGTGATCTTTACAATCTTAATGGCCCTGCGTATCTTTTTTCTCCATAAGGATTAAGACGGTCCTGATCATTCCAACATTTGCTTGTTCTTATTTATGACTGCTATTTAATGCTGGGGTTTTCCCAAAAATTTGTATTTTAAATAGAAAGCGGATCCAAGTACCTCCTACTACTATCTAACCAATCACCACGTATTTCGACAACCCACTCTACTTCGAAATTAAGAGTCCTAGAGCAGGTCAGTCAGGATCAACTCTAGTTTTAACAACTTAGTTATACTTGAGTTTTTGACCTACATGCTTCTAAGCTTTTGTATCCTCGATTACTAAAATGTACCTCTTAGAATAATTATCGTCTTCTCAAAAAAAAAAAATTAAAAATTATTCTAGAGTTTTCTCAACAGTTACTATCAACCACTTACAAACAACACAACAATCTCCTTTACCTAAAATTCTAAAACAAATTGTGAATTTTTTGAGTAAAATAAATAAAAATTAGGTATAATTTTTTTATTTTGAAGAATAACAGTCTAGAGAAAAGTAATTTCGTTGTTTACAATACTATTCAAAAATTATGTTCTTATCGTATCTTGAAGAAATGTGATACGTTGATAAGTTTAAAAATTTTTACGGTACTGTTGGCTAAGTCTGGCTAAGTTGATAGTGGAAGTACTGAAACAGTACTGAAATGAAATCACCTTAGACGCTTAGACGCTTAGACTCAATAAAACAATTAAGGTCTAGATGTCGAGTTCATTGTCACGTAACGAGTGTAAGTCAGTGGGTTTCACGTTCCTCAGTATAGAGGGCTAAAAACTCGAAATTTTGCCTAAAAGAACTGACAAAAACGGATAAAACCATAATAAATGGTTATTATTTATAATAATTTTGTATTAATGATAATTAATATAAATACTAAATTTATTCTATTAACCAAAAAAACTTCATGACCTAAAAAAATGGTTAGTATCGTGCTATTAACAGTTATAAGTGTTTTATTATTTATTAACTTTATATGGAGCAATCAGAAAAAGAAGAAATACCCACCAGGTAAGCGAAATTTTCAGTTTTTTATTATCTTTTTTTTTTTATCATAGATCTTAACGTGCGAGTATTTTGAAAAATAAATTTGTATATCGTACAAAGTTGTGGAAGCAGAAATTAATTATCTTTTATGAATTTTTCTTTCTAAAGGACCATTTGCCTGGCCATTGATTGGGAATTTGCAACTTCTTCGTAAAATGTCAAGTAAATGTGGTGGTCAACATTTAGCACTCTTAGAATTATCACGTCGCTATAATAGTGACGTAATAGCTTTACAACTTGGAAAAAATAATGTGATAGCAGTATCTGGTCAAAAAGCCATTCAGGCAGTGTTGAAAAATGAAGAATTTGATGGGAGACCTTGGGACGAATTTATAAAACTCAGGAACATGGGATTGAGAAAAGGTAAGCTTTTTAATTAAATCAAACCATTTAATA
Organism: Synergus coniferae; assembly: GCA_032164275.1. NCBI lineage: Eukaryota > Metazoa > Arthropoda > Insecta > Hymenoptera > Cynipidae > Synergus > Synergus coniferae. The sequence continues at coordinate 157,088 of JAUEJJ010000045.1, read as the reverse complement.
TAAATCTTAAAAGAGCAAATTATAATTTCTTCTGTTCTTATTAATCCATGTATAAAATTTCAGGAATTACAATGTCAGATGGTCCAGAATGGAAGGAGATTCGCAGTTGGTTCGTTCGAACATTAAGAGATCTTGGCTTTGGTCGAAGTCTAATGTATAATCTTATTGAAGAAGAGCTCGTAGAAGTTTTAGAAAATGTAAAAGATGGTGGCGTTCGATGTTTAAAACCAGTAACTGTAAATGCTGTTATTAACGTCTTGTGGACTTTGGCTGCAGGAAAACGAATTAGCGATGAAAAGAGGTGATTCACTTTACTTTTCGTTTATTATCTTTTACTTGAAGATTTTAAAAATCTAATGGAAAAATCAATCTGATTTCATTCACAGACTGAAGTACTTTATTAATTTAATGGATAGGCGAGCAAAAGCATTCAGTATGGGCGGTGGAGTTCTTTCAAGTCTTCCCTGGATTCGATATATCGCTCCAGAAGCATCAGGGTACAATCTTCTTATGAGTCTGAACAAAGAGCTTAAAAGTTTTTTAATGGTTTGTAATGACAAGGATGCTTGAAGATTAGAAGTAATTAATTTTATTAGGAAATTCGAGATTTACAATATTTTGATTTCAGAAGACTATCGAGGATCATAAAATAAATTATGTGCCTGGGAATGAAAGCGATCTGATTGATATGTTTCTTCAAGAAATGTATTCTGGAAAATGTTCTTCAACTGGTTTTACTGGTAGAGTATTTATACAATGTATATAATTTGTTTTACAAAAATTACTTTTTTAATCACACGCATTCTATATTTCTTAGAGGACCAGCTGGTTTTAATTTTGCTGGACATTTTCATTGCTGGAATTATTACAACTGCCAACACGTTAGAGTTTCTTTTCCTGAATGTTCTTATTCATCAGGATGTGCAAAAGAATCTTCATCAGGAACTCGATTCTGTTGTCGGTCGAAAAAGACTCCCAGAAATTAGTGATAAACAAAAGTGTGTAAATTTTGTTTTTCTTTTTTTTTTCATTTTATTGGTAAGCTTCTATTTACCCTGAACTAAATAAATTTTTTTTTTATTAGGTTGCCTTATTTGGAGGCAGTTTTGACTGAATCTCAGCGACTCTGCTTGGTCACTCCAGTTATTGGTCCACGTCGAGTTCTTCGAGACACTGAATTATTAGGCTACTTTATTCCTAAGGAGACATCTATCCTCATTAATGTTTACAGTAATAATACTAGTAAGAATCGTTATTCAAATCCTACTGCTTTTATGCCAGAGAGATTCATGAAAGATGGGTCGTTCCAATCTGATGACAACTTGATCTTGTTTGGACAAGGTAATTAAATCTAAGAAGACGAGAAGAATATAAATAGGAAAATAAAATATAAATGGAAATTTTCTGCATTTATGGAATTTATCGCCTATTGTAAATTGTAATCAGTAATATTTTCCGAAGGATTTGCCAACCCTGCCCACTTTTACATAATTACTAATGGAGAACAGAAATAATAATTTGAACAGTGTTCTTATCCGTAATCAAATGTTATTCTACATTTAATATTGGTCTGCATTTTTTAGGAAAAAGAAGATGCCCTGGTGAGATTTTGGCCAAATCCGCAACTTTTTTACTATTTGCTGGAATAATGCAACGTTTTGAACTTCATCCAGTGCCTGGTCAGGAACCTCCAACTGTAAATATTGTTCCAGGAATCACAATTTCTCCCAAATCTTATGAAATTTTACTCGTGCCTCGAAAAGAAACGACTTGTTCGTTTGAGAATCTATGACGAATATTATTTTTTTACGAGGGAAATTGATTAAAGCCATTAAATTTTATTGAATATTAAATATTTATTTAAATGTTTAAATGAACAAAATACTCTTTTTTCATATAAAATTGTATGATATATTACTATTCTTACCTCGATGACGATGAAACTTAATATTATTCTTCTTTATAATCTGGTTTCTGCAAGGATGTTCCCACTTTTTTTTAAACAAGCGTAAAGGCAAATGTATAATCGTTTAAGATTGTTGTATGAAACTTGACGTTGAAGAGACAGGAGCTCCTTTTTCTTTTTTTCCTATATTTGACATTTAAACATTTAATAAAGATATTTACAAATAATTCACCTTGTTTCGTTTAATTTCCTATCTA
>JAUEJJ010000045.1:144137-154825 GCA_032164275.1 Synergus coniferae | reverse complement strand
TCGCAATATTTTTCAATATCTTATTGCTATGAAGGTATATTTTTATTTTTGAATAATGTATTGCATAATAATGACACAACGGTATATTTCTTCGAAATAATGTTCATTTATCTTTCGAATCACGAGTGGATATTCTTACCCCCTACCGCTATTAATTTTTATACCACTTGGAATAATGTTATTACTTATCTGAATTGAATATAAAAGAATGAGAAGCTCATTATCAATCAGAGAGTTTTATCGCGTTTCTCATTAGTTCAAGATCTACACGCATTACAAAACAGGTGAATTCTTGAGAAGACCACTATTTTGAAAAACTTTTTTGCATTTCATTGTTAAGAGTTCTGTTAAGGGAACCACTTGTCGATCACTATTTTTCGAAATTTTATTCCACAAATGTTCTTTTTTTAAATGTGCAAACAATGAATTTCAGAGCTAAATTTTATTACGACATTTTGTTAGACCTGCAAACCTAAAATTAAAAATTTTAATAGTTCCAGAAAAATGTTGATTGAAGTGTTATTTGCTGTTTCGATCGTGATGCTGATTTGTGGTGTCACTTGGACCAGCCAAAGAAAGAGGAAATTCCCTCCAGGTATGTAAAATTCCAAATATTATTTTTTATTACTTTAAGAGTAAATTAAACGTTAATTCTATTTTCAAGGGCCATATCCATGGCCGATAATCGGCAATCATCATCATTTTCAACAAATGTCTCGTGAATATGGAGGCCAACATTTAGCAATTTTGGAAATGTCGCGTCGCTATAAAAGCGATGTAATAGGTATGCGTATCGGTAGTCAAAATTTGGTGGCTGTGTGTGGTAAAGAAACAATTCAAACTCTTTTGCATAGTGAAGAGTTTGATGGCCGACCCTGGAATGAATTTATAAAAATGAGAAATATGGGAATGAGAATGGGTATGTTTTCAATGGATTAACTAACGAAACTAAACGTATTGCAATCTTTAGAAATTAATATTAAAAATTGTATGCATTATTTTTTCCATAGAAGTTAACAAATCATTTTTCGACAGGTATGACATTCACTGATGGACCAGGATGGAGGGAAATGCGTGCCTGGTTTGTTCGTTCTTTTAGAAGTCTAGGATTTGGACGTACAAAAATGTTTGATTTAATTGAAGACGAACTTGCGGAAATGCTGTTAAAATTGAATAACGGTGGGGTTCGAAGACTGAAATTAATTACTTTACCTGCTGTACTTAACGTTCTCTGGGCATTGGCTACAGGCAAACGAATTGATGACGATGAAAAGTATGTATTTTAATTATCAGAAAACATATTCATTCTGTTATTAAGTAAATTAAAAACTTACAAAATTAAATTTCCCGTAAACTATTTAGCAGTCTCGAGATAAATTATACATAAACATAATTACATATAGAACACAACGAGTTATTATGATTATGTGGAAATATAAAATTGTACATATTTAATAATTGTAAAATGACATTATGCGATTTCAAGGTCGTTTTATTCAGCTAATGAAGTTCTTCCCCACCTTTCACACACCCCAACGAGATTTAACACACCTCCAACAATTTCAAACCTGTTTTTAATAAAAGTCTTTAATTTATAGCGTTTTTCATTATAAACTTTACGAATACATCTAAATATCTCTTCTACTGATTTCATTCTTGAATTTTATTTTATGTTTATCATTTTCTGATAAAAATTATAGATTGCAGTATTTTATTGATTTGATGGAGCGTCGCGGTCGGGCTTTCAATTTGGCTGGTGGGATTCTTTCCGCTATTCCTTGGATTCGACACATAGCTCCCGAAGCATCAGGATACAATATTCTTAATACCCTTAACAAGGAATTAAAAGATTTTTTAATGGTTTGTTTTTGGATTTTGCATCTTTCATTTGTAATCATTTTATTTTTCTCTTATTTTTGTCATTACATTACTGACATACGGTTTTATAATACAAACTTCTTTTATAGGCTACAATAGAAGAGCACAAGAAAAATTACGTACCTGGAAGCGATAACGATTTAATAGACATGTTTCTTAATGAAATGTATTCGGGAAAAGGAATTTCTGCTGGTTTTCATGGTAGAAAATAATTATTATTAGGAATTGAACATGATTATTTAGTAAAATTAATTTTTAATCTACTTTGATGTTCAAATGGTATACTTAATTCTTCTTCTAGAGCAACAATTAGTCGTGATACTTGTTGACATTTTTCTTGCTGGAACAACAACAACAGCAACTTCATTAGATTTTCTTTATCTCACCGCCCTTGTTTTTCAAGACGTTCAAAAACGACTACAAGAAGAAATAGATTCTGTTGTTGGAGATAGAACTATAACTGTCAATGACAAGTCAAAGTATATTTATTATTTATGTTTTTCATGATGCATATAATTGTTACACAAAAAATATACATATTAAAACTGATGATTCAACATTTGATCAGGCTACCTTACATGGAAGCAGTTTTAACGGAATGTCAACGAATGTGGTTAATAACACCTATAATTGGACCACGTCGAGTTCTTCGTGACACGGAATTGGCAGGCTACACTATACCCAAAAATACAACTGTTCTAATTAATATCTTCAGTATTAATAACAATGAGACATATTTTCCGAATCCAAAACATTTCAATCCAGAAAGATTTATGAAAGATGGTGCTCATCAGACAGACGAAAATCTGATTTTGTTTGGAAAAGGTATATTCTTATAAAATATATTTTAAAGACATTTTATAATTTTCTTTTTTCTTCTTTAAGGAAAGAGACGTTGTCCTGGCGAAGTCCTGGCAAGATCGGCTGTTTTTCTATTATTCGCTGGGGTATTGCAGCGTTTTGATATAAAACCAGTTCCTGGTCAATCTCCAACTAGCATAGATATCGAATCAGGTCTAACTATTTCTCCTAAACCTTACGAAGTTATGTTGGTCCCCCGAAAGAAGAAGTTTAGTTCTTAAAGATGTAAGAAATCCTAAATTTCAAATTAAAATCTTAATATTTTTGATCATAAATGTAATAATAAATCATAACTGTAAAAAATTCCAATTGTGCTCATGATTTTAATAAAATTTCTTCTAATTATCTACAAACAATTCTCTAAAACAATTTTCTAAACACTTTAGCAAGCAACTCTCCAACTTTTTGTACCATTAAATCTTTCTCTCGTGAGAAAACCTATGTTACGTCCTTACCTTAATACATGTGAGCAAATTATAAATTAGCCGCAGCTACTTTTCCCATAATAAAAGTGAATTTATCTATTGTTCTTGCTGTCAAGTGAGCTCGCGAATTATGGCAAGTTTTATTGAAACGATGGTACTTGAGTGAGGCTTCAACATGGCCAATGAGATTCTTCCAACTTTCCCCTGAATTCGACATCTCTTGACTAAAAGTTATAAGATTCAATCTCGTGATCCTGAACGACTTTTATACTTCTTGACGGTCATGTTTCAATGTTTCATGTTTTATTACGCCAAAGATTAAAATCCACCTGTTACGTCTCAATTATTCCGCCAAAAACCTGTTTTACGTGTGAGAAGGAAAAGAGTCACCATTAAATCAAACCCAAGTTATTTATTGACTTTATTTCTTGATTCAATGCTAATTAATTGTTTCCGTGTATACCAATGTTCTATGAGTTTTGTGGGGGAAGAAGGAAACATTCGTCCAGGTTCAACTTCTTTAATGCTTATCACATTTGACTCGAAACTGGATCTTGATTTACATTTTTTTTCGACAGTAATGCACTAATTAGCATAGTTATCATTGTTAAATAACTTTCATCACTCGCTTGAAGAATATGGATAGCGATCAGTTCAGTGAGTCTTCCTATATAATTAGTGAGATTCCGTTGTTATGCAAAGATTCTTGTGTCTCTGTTTGAAGATATAACGTTGTGAAAAACATAAGTTCCTGTGCTCTCGTATATAAACGAGTATGCGCTAAATGGAAGCATCCACGTGAGAGAAAGTGTTTTCACTGCAGAGACTCTCTCATGTACAACCCTCCTGAGTTGTTATATGCCGATATCCATATTATTTCTCTCTGTTTCCTTATTTACATAACAAAAATATATTGATTCGAATTCATTTTGCCGAGAAAACACTGCGAAGAGAAATATCTCTTCCGACGAATTATTATAAGTTGCGTTTACAGATTTTTTATGAATCTGAAGTTTCAAACGTTTACGTAAACGAAAAATCATTTTTATGTAAAAAGCACGAGACCTAAAATTTTATTGCGGTAAATGGTTCCATTCGATGTCAAAAGAAATACAAAACAGTTTCAACCCCCTATCACACTAGGATCACCCTCAAATCATCCCCTAAGTACAAAAAAATCATTGTAATCCCCCTAAATTCGGGACCTAAAATTTTATTCCTTTAAATGGTTCCATTTAATGTTGGAAGAGGCTAAAAAAAGTTTGATCAACCTAAACCTCTAGGTTCACCGTCAAAATCAACCCTTAAGGACAAAAAATTTATTTTGAGGGTGAACTTAGAAGATTAGGTGGGTGAAACTATTTGGGGCTTCTTTTGACATTAAACGAACACATTTAAAACGAAAAAATTTTAGGTCTCGAAGTTTGGGGGCTTTTAATGATTTTTTTGTGCTTAGGGGTTGATTTTAAAGGCAATCATAGAAGTTTAGTTGAATGAAACTTTTTTTAGCCTCTTTTATCATTAAATGGAACCATATGTCAATGCATAATTTAATTTGTTTAAATTCTGAATCCATTTCCTTATAATACTTGATCCCCTCTTTCTAAAAATTTAATTTAACTCCTGACGCTACTTCTTCTTGGCGCATAAAAAATCCAGTCTTCTCGTGCTTTTCCGTTTATTTTACATAAATATGAATTTCATCTCGTTTCATAAATGCGAAACGCCGGATTTTAAGATAAAAGAAACAGTAAAAGTCAGAGAATGTTTCCGAAATGGTCATAGAAATAGAAATAGGCTATGATCTATGGTTCGTTATGTCAGTGAGGTTGTTACCATGAATGAAAATGAAACTAGAGGATAATTTATGCTAATTGTTAACTTTTACTTCATTATTTTTAAGAGTATGCTAAAATTCATTTATTTCTTTCATATAACTTACGCGAATTACAATACTTATAATATTTAATTTACATACATAATTTAAACTTAAATAGATACTTTTACACCTAGTTATCATCTAGCTTAACATTATTCTGTTTCGTTATAAAAGTAAGGACAAAAATGTGAAAGATTTTTGATATTAAAATTACGTTGCGCAATGGAAATGAATAAATTATTTAAATAAATATATTTTAAAGCAAAAGCGCTTGTGTGATTTTGAATTTACATCTTTCCCTGTTTTTTCTTAAAATGAAGACCTGGTCTTCTCATTTCTTTCACTTTCTCGTAAATAAAAGTGTTGTTCGACAAGTTGGACAGTCGAATCGTACTTGGTCATACATGAGAAAGTCGTCTGAACTCTTTTGGGAAGATCTGCCGACGCATTTTGTTGTTACAAGTTGTATATAAATAAGATATCAAAAAATACGTGTGTTTCTCTACTTTTTCACAATTTCGTCTCTTTAGTATTCTGATTTCTGTCTGACCTCGGGGAGAGTTTGAGGTAATATGGTTTTGGAGAGATCGTAAATCCGTCATAACCATTTACATCTGGAGCACCGTGTTCCGGAGAAATGTCGAAATTGAAGTGGTGTATTATATAAGTAAAATACATGAAAAGAGAAGAACGAGCCAATACTTCTCCCAGGCATCTTCTTTTGCCTGAAATGATTACACAAACATTTAAAGAAAATCCAAGAATAATTAAGATATTTATCTCTGAACAGGATTTTTTCATAATTACTGTATAATTTGTACAGAAATTACCTAGACCAAAAGGTATAGCTGCATGATTTTGTCGAAACTGGCCATTTTCGTCCAAGAAACGTTGGGGGCAAAATTTTTCCGGGTTTTCCCAACAAGTTTGGTCATTGTGAACACTCTGAAAATCTAGGAGGATCACCGCATCCTGTGAATAAGTAAAAATAAAGAAATTTTAGTCTTGTAAAGATCATTAGGCAAAGAAAGCAGAATTAGAAATTACCCAGATTTCTTTAACAATTTAGTAGCGAGGTAATCCTATACAATAAATTTCTTATTGAAGCATCAGCATCACTTCCAGCAAATTAATTTATCATTCTTTATTTTTATTTAGAAATCCTTTTGCAAACACTATAGTTCGAAATTCTCATATTACAGCTTTCATATCCGCAACTCTCATCTTCCTGACAAGCGGCGATTGAAAGCGACGATGATTACACATAACATTTCATTCTTTATTAAGATAGTTCGGAGAGTCATGTTGGTTACTGGTATCACGGAAAAAAATCAGCGGCTTTCACACCCAGGAACGTAAAGTTTAAAAAGATGTATGTCGGTTAAAATATTATCTGATTGCTCACCTTAGGAATTCGGTAGCCATTGAGTGTCACGTCCTTCATGGCCCTGTGAGGGACACCCAGAGGTGCTAGTAGCAGATATCTCTGACACTGAAAATGGTGTAAACGTTACATGCCTTGTATCTCTGGTTTCACACAGGATTTACTGTTCGTTCGCAAGTTGTATTGTAATTCATCAGTGATCTCGCCACTTTATTTAAAGCTTCTCCAAACTTATTATCCTCAAATATTTTTTGCTAACTACAGTATCCAATTACAAATTATTAATTACATGTACTTGTTATGCATAAAATTACCTCTGCTAGAAAAGCTTCCACTAGTGGTAATAAAGGACGATCAGAAAGGCAAGGTGCACGATTTTTCCCAACAACTTTCTCTATACAGTCTTGTAGAATTTTAATCCATTCCGGATGTTGAGGTAAAAATGCAAATATTGTGCCGAGAGTATCCGTTGTTGTTTTAGATCCAGCCAGGAAGATATCCAAACAGAGAATTAACAACTCTTCCCCTAAAATAATAATTTATCTCAAGTATTTCCATGTTTCTATATTTCTGTATTATAATATAAATTATAATGAATTCGTACTATTAAAAATTGAATCAACTGGTGGGCCTGTAGCCTCTTGATTTTTTATTTCCATAAGAAAAGCTTCGATAAGATCTCTAGGTTGATCCGTCTTGAGGTACTTTTCGTGACTATTAATCTCGCTGCCGATAAATTCCCACAGCTCCTCAGAGTTTTTCAGAAGTTCTTTGTATCCTGATAGTTCCGGGATCACAAAACGAAGAAATGGCATGAGAGACACGATGCCACCCAAGGTGTCTGTCAGTCTATGCAAGCCCAAAGTTTCACATCATGCAATGTTTTACATGTCTGTGCTTACACTTTACATGAAATTATACGAACTATTCACTCGCTTGACTAGCGTAATATATACTCCACATAAACATTGAACAATTTACGATAATTACTGAAGATATATATGTAGATATATGTTTCTTAAGATGAATACTGTCTTTGCTCACTAGTAGCCAGAGGATACAATTAACTCTGACTTTCATGCATTCGTAGAAAATTGATGACTCTAGTCATTAATCTATCTATCTATCATGTACATAGTACATTTTTATTTTATAATTAGGCATTAAAATGTATTACACACCTGAATGCTTTGTGTACTACTTCCAAAATGTCGTACGCCTTTTGATCTTTGTAGTCAAATCTATGCCCAGCAAACATTGTCCAAAGAGCGTTGAGAACAGCAATATCAAAAGCTCTATGCATTGGAACAGGACCAGCCTTGCTCTGCTCCTGAAGAAACTCCACCAATCTCTTCGATTCAAAAATTAAATTATTTTCCATGGTTGCTTGTCCCAAACCGAAAGTTTTCAAATGCCTCATCGTGAATCTTCTATGCTGAGACCATTTGTTGCCCTCCCTGAATAAAACCCCTGCAAAGGAAAAAAATTCTCCGTTAGTTTCCAACATTCTCCCTATCGATCTTTCCATGTTCAAGGTTTTCAATATTTTTTTCTAATTACCTATTCTCTTCCCAAAAGCTCTGACTCTGAAAAAGAAACCGTCTTGTCGGCCATTGAAGTCATCGTTGAGGAGCACCTTCTTCACAAGTTCATATGTTGAGATTAAAATGTATTTCTGGTTTCCAAACTTCATTCCGACAATCGGGCCATATGTATTTGAAAATTCTTGAAGCGCCATATAATTGTAGACATACTTAGCTCGCGCGATTAGGTATCTTGGAAAACACCCCACCAGTGGCAGCCATACAGGACCTGATCAAAAATTTAATATTGAGCCATTCGAAACACAAAAATTAACTGATTGGACTTTCACATTGCATGATTCACTACGCTTTAGAATTTTAGTGCCGACAAAAGATATGAATAATTTATAATGATATTATATTACACCATGCACCGATCGGATGCATATGCATCTGTTATAACCGATTTTAGATTCATGACACGTGTTGCATTTATACACACCAGGTGGAAAGTTTGCCGGTTTCTTGCAATCGTAAATACAAAAGACACCCAAGACGATTACAAGCAAAATTACTGCGAGTATCATCTTCGAATGATGCACTAATGCGGAAACTGGTGTCGACTTTAACTTATATAGAGAGTGACAAAACCATTTGCATTTGATCTTTTGAGATCTTATCACTGTGCCACCCATGGCCTTCGACAAAAATACCTTTTTGTGCTATAGGACTCCTTCCGTCATGTCACTTTTGTGTCATTTAAATCAGATTTTACATTGACGTGCGTCAAAAATCAATATGGAGTAATATTTTAGTTTTATCGTTAGCAGCGATTATTAATCACCCAGCAATAGAAAATATGGAACATTCTTTCAATTTTCTTGCAACACATATTTGTACAAAGTTTCTTGAACCTTTAAGATTTATTGTACCGTAATTTAAATTTAGTATTCCGCATGCAATCAAATGGTAAGCACGCCGAACGAATTCTTTTACATTACGATCCTTTTCGAATAGAAACCCGGAATTTTACATCTAAAATGTGTCTTTCAGCACAGGAGCTGGTTTCGAAGTAGTCAATTTACGAATTGGGTTGTCTTTTTCCTCATACGCGACCAATTCACTCTTCGAAAATACCTTAATTTGTTCACAAATAACGAAATTCCTCTTTAAAATCTGTTCATAATGTTAATAATATTTGTTTCTTCATAATATTTGTTCATAATATAAGCCTAGAATTTAAAAATAAAAATACTCTGATGTATTTTTATCGTACATAATTTTAAATTTAGTTCTAGTTTTCCACTTTCAATAAAAAATCTATACAGATCTTTTCAAGTTTGTTTAACTCTCCTTAAAATAACTAAAAATAAGTGTTGGACGAACCACTCATTCTTTTCAGTGCAAGAGTGATAAAAATTTGAATGATGCTTTGAAATTATATTTTACACACACAATTGAATACAAAGAAGATTTCAGAATAAGGAAAGCAGATAAAGGCATTCAAAAATAAATTTATGATACCTTACGGGAAATACTTGTATATATATATTTATATAAGCAGGTATATTAACTGATTAGATTCTCGTCAAATTGGCAAATTGCTCACTTGGTAAAAATCCATATCGCCATAAAATAGAAATTGAGATTTTCTCCAACATTACCTATTATTTCATTATGATTATATAATTATATAGGAACAGACATCCAAGCATCGAGACACTGTATGATTCTTAAAAATCGTATAAATTATAAATTTAACTATGCAGTTGATTAAACTTGAAATTAAAATGATTTACCTTTATAAAAGCTAATTCTTCGCGAGTTAGCGTCTATAACTTCTAAATATCATTTATTTGCTTGAATTGCCCTGTTTACAGTGATTACTTGATTAGATACAATATAGCAGCAAAGCCGTTGAATGGGACCATTTCACCATGACCTTTGGGCAACTTGGCAATATAATAGACTTATACTCTTATATTTTATAAGAAAAATTATTTTACAGTAAAAGTGTAGAAAGCAATTTAATGGGTATTTATATGGGTTTAGTAAAAATAAAAATTTCAATCCTGTCCAATTTGAAATCCAATCAGTTTATTGTCCTTATATGATATATGAAATATTACAAATTTCATGGTAAAATATAATTCTGCTTTAAATTCTTTTCTGAAAATACATAAAGTGGACAAAATTATCAAAGTTTCTCGGAGCGACAGAAACGTTACGGATGCTCCCTTGGAAAGTGAGAATTTCACACGTGACACTTTACTTCCTGGCTACATGAGTTTACTTCGCGATGAGCAAGGCGCGATTTTCCTCGCGTTCATAATCTCGATGTCAGTTTCTCTGAAGCAATTATATATTATATGCTCGAATCTAACACACTCGTACATGTGATGGAAACTGGCGAAGGCATCTATTAACATCAATGAATACTGTCTCGGCTATACAGTGATAATATAAGTGCGTGTGAAACATGACAGAAGGTGCTTATTAATCATATTCCTGAAAACAAAACTAATTTCGCTATCTATTTATCGCAAGACTATTTACCTTTACCGAAAAGAGAAAAAATAGAGTTACTTTAAATGCCACCATCACATAAGCTTTTCCATTTCTTCACTTATTTTATATTATTAGCTTTATTTCTCCAGTCTCCTTTATATATTCTTTGAGGAAGTATACATCGCTATATGCGGAAACTCTCACTTTCAAATTATTTTCAAACAAGAAAG
>JAUEJJ010000045.1:94526-110166 GCA_032164275.1 Synergus coniferae | reverse complement strand
AAAAAGTCTCTAACTACAAGGTTTCGAATGTCATCGGTACATTTTGAAACGTCAAAATTCGAACGCGCTGTGAGTTTAAAAAAAATTGAAAAGAGATGAAAGTGAAGTGAGGTGAGGGTGAAGTGAGAGTGAAGCGAAGTTACTTAATTGACCTCCTGTTATGTATTCAATTATGATACATTATAAGTTAAGTTACGTTTATATATGTTCATATGCTTATATGTTTATATGATTATTAATTTTTTAATTTTCTAGACTGTGGCCGACTGCAACGCCGCTGTGTATCAGCACGTATAAATATCAAAAGAGGAAGAACCGAAGAAGTCAGGAAGAGGACGACCCGCAGGATGTACTGATGTTGGCAATATCTATATTGCGTAGGTGAAAGTTGTGCCGTCACCATTCAACTTGGGATGCACAAATAACGAAAAAAATGCAATGAAATTGCACACTAAAAGTCGAAAAGATATCTAGGTAATTTTCACTGAAAGTCGTCGAACAACAACATTATACCTTTAGTTCAGCTTATCATGATACGAGTATGTATTACTTGAAAGCTGTGTAAGCTGGAATACAAACGGAAATTCGATTACACATCTTTTTTAAATTTTCTATGGTAAAAAAAGTAAATAAGGAAATGATTCCTTGCGAATGATAAGCCCAGAGAAAGTTTAGTCACAAGCATACTCATCACACTTGAATAATTATTAATTCAAAGGTCGTAAATTATTACGCTTTTTTTACTGTAGGTGGACGCGAGCTTTCATGTGCAAATTTTATTATCACTTCAATTTCTTTATGGATTTCTTAATGAATATGAAGTGAATACTTTATGAAATCTTTATGAATACTCAAAAGAGTTAACAACCTTAGCAATTGTTAAAGAAAAATTTGTATTGCGTATAAAATTTCTAGTAGGTATCAATTTTATTTCACGATGAACGATTTTCGATAGTTAAATGCGCAGAGAATTTGAATGATATGCAAATGATGTTTTTTAAATACTAGTGGATATATATTTACAAATAAAAGTACTTTTTTGTGGTTTTGTAGTTTTGATTGCCTGAAATGAAAGAATTACTTATTTCACTTAAAATTCGAGGTCAGGCTGCACGCGACTTGAATTATAAGCGATTATTACGAATTTGTTGTTATGAGATATGAGAAAACAGAAATTCCTTGAACCCTGTGATCTGTACCACAAAATTATATAATCTCTTTTATTTTTTAGTTAACAGAAATTTTGAAAACAGACCTTTGATGCATCATATACATTTTGGTTTTAATTCTTCCAATTAATCTTTGAGTTTAAAAAACAAAAAATTTATTATGTAATTTCCGAAATAACCAGTTGTATAAAGGTGGTAAATTACGTGACGGTAAAATGAACGAGTTTCACAAAATATTCAAATAAAATTGAAAAATGAAAGTCGTGATAATGAACGATTAAGAGCATGAAGTTTGACTTCTTTGAAAATTTGATTTCTTGTCACGAGTTTCATGCAATAAATGAAGATATGCGGAAGAAAGGTGTCCGTACGTATAATTATGTCAAACTCGAAGTCGAAAATTACACATTGAATAGACGATGATAAATAAAAGTCTTTCGAGCACTTTCGGACAAGTGACTTATCCACCGGATGAAATTATAGAAGTCTCTTTCTCTCATAATGAAGAAATTTCTCTAACAACGTCAGCGCGATGTTAATTAGTCCATTTGTGCTGTTCACTTTCACAGCACTCTCTGTGATTGTGTGCTTAATAATACGCCGAAATTTTTCGTCAACATTTTATAATTATATGCAAAACTCCGTTGCCTAAGCTTCTTAATCCACTGGACCTTTCCTATTTTTAAAGGCACATCGCACAAAAATATAGTGACTTTTATTTTATTAGTCTGTCCCCTTTTTTATCGTCAAAAAAAATTAAGATCCTTTTCTCTTATTTTATGTGGTCCTCATAAACGATATTGCAATTGCATCCACGCAACCGAAATTAAGAGATATGCTTGAGAACGGGGAAACATTTTTTAAAATCTCTTTTTTTAATTTCTTCTTTTTACCAGAGAATTTATATATAATAAATTTTGTGTCGATGTAGTATCGAAAGACACTTTTTTCAATTAAAAAATATGTGAAAAAGTTTCCAAACAGTTTAAAATTAAAATGTTCCATATGAAACAACACATGATATAAAAAAAATATGTAAACTGCATGTGAGAGTTTTATTTGCATAATGTATTGAAAAATTATGTAAATGAAGTACTCAAATGTGATTTTAATTAACTTAATATCAATTCTAATGATGAAGTGCCTACACTTATCTTACAGAATGACCATCTTCCATAATTTTTTGACGTTAGTCAATTCTATTGCAAAATTATCTCAAGGACGTTCTAATGCTACGAAGGACACCCGGCGTCCGAAAATAAAATTTGCTTAATCATCTTCCATCGAATATTTTTAGGTCAATAGGTTTTGTATTCAAAAGATAGACCAGTAAACCTATACGTCGAAGGAAAAAGAAATTCTCTACTCTTTCACCAATGATTTGCTTCCGAAACGTTTAACCATCGTTGGATTTCATACGGCAAACTTGACCTTCGACTTAGTGAAATTTTGGGAGTTCCAGATAAATGAACTATGCGGCTATTCAAATCCACCAGGAATTTTAAGAATGCTGTGTCTTCACTTTTAGAGTATAGAGAATCCGAGTTTAGAGATAGAATTTAGAGATTTAGTTATTGTTTATGATATTACCAGATATTATACATACATATGATTCCAATTTAAAATTGCGCAATTTTACGAGTAAGAAAACATCTAAAATTGAATCAGTGAAAAGGCACTGAAATTTTCAGTCATCCTCACTAAACTACTGAAAATTTCAGTGACTTTTCATTGATTTCCAGTAGTTTTATCACAGATTAAAATCGTGAGAAATGAGGCACTGAGAATCAGTAGAATTTGACGGGTAATCAGTGAAATTTCACTGATTCAAGTTTAGAGAGAATTCAATATAAAGAGAGTGCCTAAAATAATGTTTTTAATGCTGAAATCCACTGCAATTATATTGTATAATAACAAGACGTGGATACAAGGTGAAATAAATGAGGGCTCTTTCCTTGTACTAAAAACACAGATTTTAACCCTATTTTTCTTAATGCAGGCACCTCTATGTAAATACTCAAAGATTGGAAAACGTTTTCTGAGATAAGAGCGACAATGTGAATCTAATCAAGAAAGATAACCGGGACATCCTCAATTTACGTGAGTGTTTCTGAGGAACGTGGTCAGTAGGTTGTCGCAACGGTTAGAGGAGTAACATGTTAGTAAAAAATATCATTCTGATCGCCCTCTTGGGTATTTTTCATATCAGTTTTGGTAAGAGTGTCACAATGACAAATTGTCTACTATTTACCTAATCGATTAAGCCTTTTGTATTCATTATTTTCTTATTTTTACACTCCTACTTTAATGCACGTTGTCTTTTACTGTGTTTTTCACATACAATAATCAATAATAGGTGGTGAAACTCTCATTTGGCTACTAGAATTATACATTAGTGAATTATTTAGAAAAATAATTTTAAAAACTCAAATATCTCATTTCTATTCAAGTAAATATCAACCACAATTTATCATTTCACCGACAATTTGATAACACTTCATGCATATTTATATTTCTTGGCAATATGACATTTTCATTTAAAACATGTACCAGAAGTTCTGAACGTTCAAAAGAACGAAAAATTTTTTCCCAATTCTATTTTATCTAAAAATATTGTCCCAACTAAAAATAATAATAGACATTACAAGTTTCTTTTACACAGAATCATTTTTAAATCAAACGAATCAATATTTACAACTATTTTTAGTTTGAAATACAATAAATACAAAAATTCGTTCATTTGAACGTTCAGAACTTTTCAGTCATTTTAAAACAGAGAATAATTCCATATTTTTCTTTAATCTTATGTTTTAAAGAGTTCTTTGTGAAAATTTTAATATTCAAGTTGAGCAGTGATTTTTCCTCGTTTCGTGCAGATTAAGCACAAGATTGTGATAATTTATTCTGTGATAATTAGTAATGGTATGCAAATTGAAATTGCTCACGTGCTCATCATGCTTGAAGGGCGATTTATCGAAATCTGCTTTCCCTGTCAATATCATCTCTAATATTTAATGACTCATGAAACTTTTCTTCAAGAAAAAAAAAATCAACTCTTTTGACTCATTAGTAGTCTAATCTCTCTATTAATGAACATTTAGCGGTGAACAAGTTAACGTGACAGAAGGAATTAATTATCTGATTAGAAATTTGTCCATTTATGTAGTTTTGAAAATGATTCTTTAATTCCTCTTCAATTCGGTGCCTTTTGATTTACCTGGGAAATCAGTGAAAACTGCTGTATAATTTCTGTGAAGAGTCAATGACCCAAATTAAGAGACTTGTTGATAAACCATTGATTAAAAGTTGAGCAATTCCTTCTAATTTTCGGCACTTTTTAGTTTTACTTTATAGTATATGTTTTTTCAAGACTATTTTAAGCAAAATCCCAAACATATCGTACAATTCGAACAATTAACACCTGACCATTTTATGGAAAAGAATATGAGTTACGACAGTACATTGTATTTGCTTTGTAATTTCCATATTGTACTGCAAATATACACATCTTTTAAGTAAATATGGAGGAATAAACCGCCACTGGTCTTTACGTGCTTGTAAGATATGTTTGTATTGAAAACGAGATGTTAAGAAAAAATGTGTCCTGCGGTGTAGAAGATTGTTGAAAGTAAATCTTCATTTTGTAATTACTTTAGAAGTGAACTTTTCTTCCCTCTTATTATTTTATTTTGAACAATATATGTATTCATATATATATTTTTTTCTATACAAAATTTAAAGTTTAAATAAATTAGTTACTTAATGTGTTATATTTCTAAAACAATAATTTTGCTTGGTCACTCTTAGCTTCCTTACATAATTCTGGCGACAGAATACAAAGAAAGATATAAACAGCGGCTTTCTCATCATTGGCCTCGTATCTTGATTTCATCATGACTTTTGCTGACAATGTCATATTGCCAAATTGTAAACGTTTTTACAAATTTGAAATCAAATTAATTTACTTTCGTTATTCGATAACATTACATGCAAAAGTTTACAATACAAACCAATGTACCATTCCTAATATGTAACTAACTAATAACAGAACAATAATGTGTAAAAATTGTCGTTGATATGCAGGTATATTTTCAAATATAATGTCAAACCTGAAAGCTTTTTTCCTAATCAATTATCTACGTGAGATAAAGCAAATCACAACAGTCTGTTAAATCCGCGATAAGATATTACTAAAACACTAAATTTCTTAATCTCTAATCTTGACAAAAGTTAGAGAAACTAGAACAGTAGAAACGTTTCTGATGAAATAAAAGGAACAAAAAATCATAATCAAATGTATCTTTCTTATTTTAGCAAAAAAGGGCGTAGGTTCTGGTGAACAAGAATGGGGTTTCGTGAAAGTGAGACCAAAAGCTCACATGTTTTGGTGGCTTTACTACACCACAGCAAATGTTACGACTTATTATGATAAACCTCTAGTCATTTGGTTACAAGGTGGACCAGGAGCTTCGTCAACTGGATATGGAAATTTTGAAGAAATTGGTCCACTAGACCGAAACTTAAAACCTAGAAATTATACTTGGGTAAGAGAATAATTAATAACAATAAAGTACGATTAAATTGTTATTTTTGAATTTATCAGGCATTCCTGCACAGAAATTTTCAGTTCATTAATTGTGTTGTTAGGTGAAGGACTATAATGTACTTTTTATTGACAATCCTGTCGGAACTGGCTTCAGCTACACAACATCAAATGCAGCCCTTTCTAGAACCAACGAACAAATCGCCATTGACCTCCTAGTCTGCATTAAAAAATTCTTGCAAGAATTTCCTTCTTTCGCTAAAGTCCCTACTTATATTATAGCCGAATCTTACGGAGGAAAAATGGCAGCTGAATTTGCATACGTATGGTATAAGGTAAATTATACTAATTTAAATAAATAACTTAATAAAATAACAGATGATTGAGAAAAAATTCACGAAATTTATATTCAAATTTATTTTCAGGCTGAAAAGAATGGATTGATAAAAAGTAATTTGAAAGGAGTGGGTCTTGGAGATTCTTGGATATCACCAGTTGATTCTGTGATGACTTGGGCTCCATTTTTACTCCAAACGGTAATTCTCTCTTATAAAAGACAAAAAGTATTTATCCATTTTTTATTACAGTCAATACTAAGGAGAAGATATTTTAATTTACATTGTAATAAATATTTAGGGGATGGTTGATACACAAGGTTATCAGGCAATCATGAGATCAGCAAACGAAACAAAATCTGCTATTGAAGCAGAAGAGTGGAAATTAGCCACTGATCTCTGGGGTCTTACAGAGATAATAATTATTAATGTTACCAACAATATCGATTTCTATAATATTCTCTACAAGTCTAATGCATCCTTTAAGGTGGCATCTCAAGTTCTCAATAATCACGTTGGAGGTAAATATATTACAATATAAAAAGCTGTTAAGTGTAATTCGAAGTAATTCAAGTACGAATTCAATATAATATTGACTTGGACTTTTAAACAAGTGTAAATTATTCGAAATTTTTTAGACAATGTAAGCGCGGAAGTTCATTCATCATTTGAAGACGCTCTTCTTGAAAAATTAATGAATGCAGAAGTGAAGAAAGCTCTTAAGTTAAACACGACTTGGGGAGCACAAAGCTCTGAAGTTTTTTCTGCCCTGTGGGAAGATTTCATGAAACCTGTAATAGATAAAGGTCTATATTTATTTTGATCTTTATATTTTGATCCATATATTTTGATCTATATTTTTTGATCTACCAAATCATTAGAAAAATCGAGACTAAAGACCTCTTAACAAATTTTCAGTGGAACTTCTCCTAAATGAGACTGATATTAATGTGTTCGTATATACTGGACAACTGGACCTCATTGTGGATACTCCAGGTAAGAATAATTTTGTCATAAGGTTTGTCTTATTTCGTTGAGGACTTTTGACGTAAGTAGACGTAAGTTATTTGCACATAGCTTGACGTAATCAACACACAGAAGCAGATGGCTATTTTCTATTAGTATAACTCTTCAGGTACTCTTTTGTGGGTTGAGAAACTCAAGTGGAAGAATGCTCTTGATTGGAAGCAAGCCCCCAGGAAGCCAATAGTTGTCAACAATATTATAGAAGGATATGTTAAAGCTTTCAGAAAATTTGAAATGTATTGGATAAATCGAGCTGGACACATGGTATAAATCTATTTTATCCTCTAAATATTAAATATTATTGCAGCGGGTATTAAAAATTTCAATTTAAATTTTCGGGGGGAATTAAGTATGAAGTATAAAGTTCTAAATAAATTTCAATAAATTTTTCATGTTTAGGTTCCTACTGATAATCCTGCAGGCACAGAAGCAATGCTGAAAAAATTGACCAGGAATGCTTGGGATTGAAATTATATACTCGTTTAGCGAATTTCTAAAGGAAAAAAGTAATTTCAGAGAAATCGTGAACATTATCATTATTTGAAGAGGATGAAGTTTAAAAGTTGTCCGACTAAGCGAATAAATATTTGAATATCGTATGGATGTAAAATAAATATGACATGCTCAAATCCTTTCGGGATTTCCAGTTTGCAAAGAACTCAAGTTCAAATTTGAACTCATCGGATTTTAATATTCCAAACTGTTGTTTACTTGAAAATATATATTTTCTTAAATAAAAGAATTGATTTATTTATTTCCTCCGTTTATTTCCGTTCTCAGGATTTTTTATGGAAATTTATTATTCTAACCAGCTTTTCTATTGCTCAAGTGAAATTAGAGGATTTTGTAGTTTTGTACACAAACAAAATTCTAGAGATATTTCAAACTAATTTCCATTTTTTTAAAATATTAATCGTTTTCAAGAAAGGCTTACATGTGCAATATCTTTATTTATGTAACCGACTCTCTCATAATGCATACTTTACGTTTTCATTGCCACCTACGCATCAAATTCCCACACCTTTTCTTATTGGTGTGTGGCAAAACATTATAAAAAGAGAATGATATTTACAAGGGGCACTTTCCTAGTCACTTTCTAAATATATGTCGATTCTTGATCCATGTTACGAGTTCTTCCCCTATCGTTTCCACACAAGATTTTTACACAATAACTTTATGGCGATTACTTATATTAGCCGCTGGACTTGACATTAATCCATCGTAATTTACGATTTTATGACATGTTCTTTTTTTTCTCAATAACTGGAATAGAGAGGAATATTTTAAATTTCGAAAACTCAAATTTTTAATTATTTTCAAATGATTTTGTCACGTCAACGCGACCAGCGCACAATTATTAATTATTAATTATTAATTAGGAAATTTAGAAACGATATAGGTAGGACGTAACAATTTCTTTATAAAATTATGTTTTACTTTAAAAATAAGGTACTAATTGTTATAGTAAAGATTAAAATAAATAATGACAACGGCCATACCACGCTGAAAGCACCAGTTCTCGTTAGATCACTGGAGTTAAGCAGCGTTTGGCGCGGTTAACACTTGGACGGGTGACCGCTGGAGAATACCGTGTGCTGTTGTCATTTATGTTATTTCATCAGGACCGTATGAGCAAAGCTTTTTTACAGCAGGCACAAGCCAATGTACCAAACCTATAGTAAATTCTTCAAAATATTATTACTGATGGACTGGTGTCTGAGTTTACATTTGTATCAACTTGTGTTTGATCACTCGTTCATTGTAATTTTTTTTCCAAACATGAGGCAATACTCCTGTGGCTATTGTAGATTGGATTGCCGCCTCCCAGGCGCAAACAATGGAACAATATCATATAAAAAATGTTCGGAATTCAATAATTTAAATTTTGAATTAATTAATTTTCATTAACATGTAAACAAAATGTGCTAGGAAATTTGAAATTACATAAGCAATACATATACATTTTTTATTTTGAACGAGGAAAATTATCACAGAAGGTACCTGTCACAAAGACATTATCCTGTAAGTAGGCAACCGCATAAAATGAAGCATAACTGCAACGTAAATGTGCTTTGTAAACTTCAGCCAATCAAACTTTGACCGAACAGACCGAGCGAAGTTCTGATTGGCTGGGCCATTTATGCCAAGTTTCATTTCCTACCCATAGAAACCATATCCTGGATCCTGCATTCCTCCTGCATTCCTGTCATATCCTATGATTCCTGTGCAGGTGCACATTCCTAGCATTCTAGTTTACCCAATGCAATTATATTTGCATCTTCTTCTTATTGGCTCAGTAAATTCAAAAGTATAGAATGACACAATAGAAATCCAAAAAAATGTAAATTGTGTAAATTCTGTGCTAAATAGTGAAATACCGGTGTGAAACTTTTGACGTAAGAAGAAACGTTTTATGATTTACGGAGTTTCGAAAATATGTCTGCTTTACAAGAAGAGGATCGTAGACCATCTTGAATTTTTGGAATACTAGACATAGTTCAATTACTAGTAAATTTTTATATACTTTGCTTTTTAAATTGAAGAACCCAAAAAACATTTTAAATTGATATTGAACAAAAAATGCATAATTCAATTAACTGAAGTATTAGCATCATGATGTTAATATTATGCTAAAGTATAGTTTTCTTGACGCACGCGTGAAAATCAGCAAAATGAATATTTCAAGGGCAGAGATTCTGATTTCACTACTTTTTCTATTTTTCGCGAAAAAAGTCGATTGCAGTAAATCCATGATTAAAACTAACGTGGAAGACCGACTTAAGTGTAAGAAAACATTAATATATAAAATATGTCATGTATTATGTATGTTAATAGAGTACATAAATATTTTAATTGAACGCATAAAGTTAATATTTTTTTTTTATTTAGTAAATTTCTGCTGGACAAACAATGCACATACTCCCTTAACATGCTCAGACATACAAACAATAAATAAAAATGTTACATGCATTAAAGAAACCGATGGGTGAGTATTTTTCAATTAAGGGTGCCTAAAATTCTTAAAAACGAATGCATTTAAAATAATGAATTAAATTAATGAATTAATAATGAATTTTCATTTAAAATACATTTTATTGTTAACAGAATATCATGCCTGAAACTATTACTAAATAAAAAAGCAGATTTTATGATTGCTGAACCGGAGGAACTTATGGCTGTTGGAATGAATGAAACAGAAAACAATCAAATTGCTGTTACACATGAGTTGGTAGCCACGAGGGTAGTAGTGAAGGGTAAGTTACTTTTTAAAAGGAACTATAGTTACCGTTCCGTTACCTCACGAAAAATGTAACTAGTTAAAATAACTAGTTACATACTTCATCACTGGTTGGTAGATACGAGTAAAAATTTTTTCGAGGATAAATAAGATGTTTGTATGATTTTAGATTCCTTTCCTGCGACGAAACTGAGGATGGTTGTTGTAGCCAGTAAAGAAATAGAAAACTTGAACAGCTCACCAAAAAAACGTTTATGCTCGTTTGGATTTGAATGGAAAAATTATATAAAAGTTAGTATTCTAATTTTTGTTATTAATTATTCAATAAAAAGTGACGACCACATTTTCCGTTATTAAACATGAAACTATTTTACAGTATTTTGAGAAGAGGGTTGTTGCTCAACATTGTGATCCGAATAAGACTTTACTAGAAAATAGAATATCTTCATTGGCTGATGCGTTTGATTCTAATTGCCTTGGCAATGCAAAGAATTATGAAGATGAATTCTACAAAAAAATAAGTAAGTTTATGTGCTAAACGTATCTACATCTTAAAATTAAGAAAATACTCTTCTAATATTCTTTCTTATTAATAGTGACAAAATATAAAAATCTGCATTCTGGATGTTCCAAATTTCCTCGTAATTCAGCAGCACCCAATGAAGAAGAAGCAGTTGAATGTTTATTTGAAAAACAAGGAGATATACTGTGGGCTAAATTAACAGATGTCCAGGGGTACTTTAAATCCCAGCTGGTAGTATTTTCTTTTTTCACATATCATTAGAAAATTTGATAAAAATTCGTACCAGTTAACATCGCTAACATCTTTTTTTATTTCAAAGGATTTCAATAAAGCGTCTGCAAACTTTCATTTTATTTGCCCAGACGGTACAACGAGAAATTTGACGAATCCTGATCCTTGCGTTTGGTTCAAAATTCCATCGCATAACATTATTGCCAGAAAGTAAATATACTTTTCTTTAAGGGCATTGGGTTTAAATTTTAATCTCAAAATTCTATTTCCTCTTTTTACTCGAGAAAGAATTTCACAATAAATTATTTGCTCTAAAATTTGAAAGATTTCTATTTCTATTTCTATTTCTATTTCTATTAATTTCTATCCTATGTTTTAATTTTCAGAGATATTGCTGCCAAAGTTCACAGAGTATTACCTATAATACATTACCACATGTATTCCATAAAATTAACACATCAAAATTCATTGAGTAAAAAAGGTGTTAATATAAACCAAATTACTCCAAATGAATACTTGAATCTTCAATGTACGTTGCTTTTTTGAATTAAATTTCATTATTGTCTTACCTATTAAACTCAATTTTATTTCAGAATTTTAAATTATTTTCACTTTCCAGTTCCTGAGCTCGTTTCTCTTGTAAGTACTGTCTCACACTGCAAGCTAAGGAGGACCATAAACTGGTGCATCACTACAGGAATCGAAGCCAGGAAATGTGATTCGCTTTCTAAAGCCGCTAAAGTTTATGGAATAGAGCCTTTAATTAATTGTGTACAAGAATCCAGTCGAGAGATGTGTATAGAATCAGTCAGAAATAATACAAGCGACATGTTTGTTGTTAATGTAGACGAGACTTTTCAAGCTAAAATGTAACATACTTACCATTTTTTTTTGAATAAAAAATTTAAATTGCAATTACAGAAATTAATTAATAATGTTTTTTTCAGGAAAGGATTAAAGCCCATTGCACACTTATTTGCGCGTGATGAAGCACCTTACAATCAAACAGTAGCAATGATTCCGGAAAAAATTTTACTTTCTGTTAAGTCGTTAAAGGATCTAAAAAATAACACAGCATGTTTTACAGCTTACAGAGGGGCAGGTAAGATCAAATAATAAACTACTTTTTAAATTGTTTCGTAGTAAAATTTCAGAGAAAATATGGTATGTAATTTAATTTATTATAAACAATTTTTATTCACAGGGTGGAACGCTTTTATCCACTTGATGGGAGAAATGACTGGAAATAAAGATTGGTACTGCGAAGACAAGAAAATGGTTTCCCAATTTTTCAATGAAACCTGCGTCGTCAATTTAAGCGAACAGAATAGCACTTTTCCAACAAATTTGTATTCGTTTTGTTCTAAGCGTAAGAAAAATCCTCTTTATAATTTATTTACTTTACTTAGGGTGTCGAGAGTCGATTCACATTGAGAACAAAAATCTGTCTACAATCCTCAGTACAATCGACACCCTATTTTTTTCACTAAATGTATAAAATTAAATTAAACTCTTTTTCAGTTCCTGTAAACGACACAGGTGATGCAGAGAAGAAAGTGTGGAGTTGTTTAGATCACGGAGCCGGCGTGGCGTTTGTCACTCACAAAAACGGTATTTTGAATAATTGTTTAAACAATTTATATAAATTGAGATAATGATTTAAAGATGACTGCTAGTTTCATTCTTATATTATTCTTTACAGAATCTAAAAGTGATAAATTACCACTTTGTATTGATGGAGATTGGCAAAATTCAATGTTTTCCCCGGAAGAATGCCTTTTAACTCAGTCAGCACAGGCATCTGTAAGTATTACATTTTTTTATATGAATAAAATTTTGTAGTTATTAAAGTTCAAAATGAGTAACAATTTTATTTATATAGATAATGATCCATGACGAGACACCACAACTGAGGGAAGACGAAATTCGAGTGGTGATTCAAGATCTCCAAAGACTATTTGGAACTCCATTCATGCGATACAAAATTTTTTCTCTGTTCGGACATTTTGAAGGAACCGCTGGTATTATTTTTCCGGTATGTCTTTTCAAAAAATCTGATTCAATACTTAATTTTCTGTGCATATTTTTCAAATTTCCTTACTTATTTTGTTGTCCTTTTTCAGAAAAATACTGTTCGTATGGAATTAGTTCATAGCCATTCCTTAAGAAAGTTAAGTCAAGAAGCAATTTTGAACGAGATAGATTCAAAACGTGAATTATGCGACAAATTGAATTCCATAGATAATACTTATTACTCTATTATTACTTAATTATGTTTCGTTGGTTTTGTTACTGCTTTTTCAGTTTTATAATATAAACTGTATTCAATGAGATTTTCTACAATAAAAATACTACTATTTTATAATTAAACTTTCAATATTTATAAACAACTTAATATTTCTTTACATTTTTAATTTAGCAACGTTCATTTCAAATTCTATAATGGAATAATTTTGTCTGTTTTAATGAAAAAAAGAAAAATGTAATTATATCAACTAACTTTGAAAAGAACGATTAAATTTAAAGGTAAGAAATATTTCCTTGGCTGGCATTACCAATCGTTATCTGTAAGCCATCCTACACTCTGTTCTACATCAAGATTGTCTATATAATTAGCGAGATTTTCTTGACGAACTCCAGTAGCTGCGCAATACAATATTGCTGTATTTTCTAGTAAATCCTGCAAACACTCAACATCTATACTTTGCTCATTTTCTTTATTCTTTCTTTCTTCCTTCGACTTCACGGTTGATAAATCGAGTGCTTCTTCTATTACCTCCATTTTATTCCTCACAATATCTTTAGTTTCCACAATATGATTTTTATTGGAAGCAGATACTCTAGATTTTGGAAGACAATTACATTCACTCATTTTTGATTTTTCTTCCCACTTCTTTTGATCATTACAACAGTCAACACTCTTGCTAATATTCGCATTATTCACTCCACTTTGAAGAACACAATTTTTAGTCTCAGGCACTTTACTAATACTTTGAATATACTCGGACAGAATCTTCGCTATTTCTAAAGTCTGGTTTTTATTCGGATTATAATTATTAGCCTGGACTTTGTTTGATGTCGTACAATTTTCCAGCTCAGAATTGGCCTTTTTGACTGGCAAAGATTTAGAAAAATATTCTAAATTGAGATTCATTTCCTCATTTGGAACGAGTTTCTCGTAGATTGAAGACATTTCCATTAAAGTTTCATCGCTAATTATTGTTGGATCGTCCAATTCTCCGAGTTCGAAATTCAATTCTCTTGTAGTGGACTTGAACAGCTGATCGTTCGTTAGAGTCGATGGTTTCTGATTCTCAACTTGCTCCATAGAATATTCCCTTTTTAGTTCCTGTGGTTTAATAACGAACAGACCATTTCTGGAAGATTCTCGAATGGCATTCTGCAGTTTTGAGTGACTAGATTGAAAATTCATCGTTAAATTCGCAGAATTTCGAGGCGTCATTAGACATTTTTTTGGCTTTAATTGGGAAACCAGATTTGAAGCTTTACAGTTGTTTCTTTTAAACGATAAGTCTTCAATGTCTCCAGACTGAGTTTGTTCCTGGTTTAGGATTTTGATAGGAGTTTTTTTACCGGCTCTACTTCTAGTCTGAATATAATTTTTTAAGTCAGAACCTTCCTGCAATTCTTGATTGCTTTCTTTCTCACAAGATTTGATTTTTAAATTTTCTACTTTGTTTTGAATGGTTGTATGGTACTCAGGATCTAAAACTTGAGCGCAATAAGCGAGAACTGAGTGCAAACTGTTGTGCATAAAAGTTTGGAAAGACTTGTTTTTTTTTCCTGAGACTGATTCATTCGTTTGGATATTTAGTTTTTTAATTTTTCTTCTATTGGATTTTTTTAAATCCAATGCATCTGCAATATGATCACATGGGTCCATAGAAATCTCTTCTACTTCGGATTCTTGATAAATTTCATGAAACGAAGGATCGTCCAAGCTCTGGAAGAATCGACCGATGCATTCTACTCCGAGACCAAACTGAACAATAATTTATGTTATTATGAATGATTAAACTAAAATATGAATTTTTTATGAAACTAAAATAGTTCTTTATTTACCTTGGGATGGAAAAAAGGTCTTTCGTGCATTCCATGAACTGGCCACTCTTTCCACTCCATTGCATCTTGAATAGTTGGAGCATCATAAGTGGCCCCCACATTATAAAGTTTTCGTGTTACGGATCTGGTATTCATGTAAGGTGTAGATGATAATTTTACTCGTTTAGCTGGTTCCGTGGTAGGAAAATTTTCTTTCCTTTTCGCTGAAATCAATCTTTGCCTCGGATTCACAAAATCTTGGTCCAAATTCTTTTTTGATAGTCGAGTCGGGTTTCGACGAACTTCCACTGTTCTGTGAAAACTTAGAAAATATTATATTACATAATCAGAAAGAAAAAATAATGAGAAATCATTTTAAAAAATCAATTATGGAAGTCTATTTACCGAAAACTTCTATAGAAAATGAATAGTCTATTAAGGTAAATGCACCTATTTGCGACAGTGTAAGGGTTACGACAGAATTTAAGACCAATACAAAAGTGTAATCCATTC
>JAUEJJ010000045.1:72544-85272 GCA_032164275.1 Synergus coniferae | reverse complement strand
CCTAACTTGTATTGTAGATTATGATTTTGCTTAATGTTTGCCATCTCTGAATGATGATCCTTTGATTTCGATATACTGCTTTCGACATCAATTAATTTTGGTCCCCATTCTGAAACGACTTCTATTAAGTCCGTCATTTTTCTGTGGAGGTGTAAATAAATCTTCACCTGGAATTGAATACATTTCTAAATACTAGCATGTACTTAAATAAGTTCTCAACGTTCAAATGAACGAAACTGTGTATTGACTGCTTCTTAAACTAGAAACAGTGATGAAATATTGTTTCACTGAACATTATATCAAATAGAATTGGGAAAAAATATTTCGTTCATTTGAACGTTCAGAACTTTAAGCACGTATAATATATTTTGCATTCGAAATTTTCGAAGAAATATTTTTTTTTAATTTGGAAGGTGTTGTATCGACGCTATAAACTTCTAGACCGGATTTTTGAGTCGAACGTTCTTAATCCATCCTTTCGAGATGAGTGCGCTTTGAGAAAGCTGCACCAGTGAAATATGCAGAGCAATGCAGTTGACGTTTACCACAAATTGCTCAAGCAACGATGCAGCACTAAGCTGAGGCCAATTGAGAGAAAAAGAGAGGCAAATAGAGAATACTTTTGTATCCTCGTGCTTTCTAGCACTTTCCACCTACCCCAATAGAATCGCAAAACCAGACAGTCACGTGTCAAGGCGTGTGGTCCTTTGTACCCAAGAACCACTCTCTGTTACTCTATTTCTGTCTTTCTCTTGTTCTACAATACAGAAAAATCCCTAAATTCGCAAGGGCGGATATTTGTGATTCAACGTGCAAAGACACGTGTTATAAATAGGTTTGGTGGCCAACAGTTTATTTACAGAGTTTGCATAACCAGGATAGTCGAGAAAATCGAATTTAGAATCTTATTCCTTTAAAAAATGATATTCTGAAGTAACTTTAGTCCAAAAATATCTCTTAAGTCAAGAAATGAACTTTTCGAGAAATATTTATAGGTTTATTAACACTTCTGTGATGTACTTGAAGTTCTGAAAGTTCTGAATTTAAATAAAAAACTGTTAACAATTATTTACTTTTAAAGGGTAAAACTATGAAAATACTAAAAAATACACAAAATCGTTCTATTACAGATTTTTAAACGATTCTCACGAATGAAAGTTTCGACGTATGAATTGAGTTTCGAATGCCAATAAAGAATCATATAACTGGCAGTATTTAGTGAGAAATGCGGACAGCATTGTCGATTCTTATAGAAAAAGTGTCTGACTTTATTGGCCAACTCTCTTACGATTGTTGAGTGTGGACATAAAAAAAAGAATGTGAACCCATCGTGATTATGGCCATTAGAAAATTGGCTTTACTGTTTTACACTCCCGCGTGACCGAGACGATATAAACATACGTGTTAGAAATAATGATACACCAGTTAGTTACACGTCAGTTGATTTTCCCAGGGTGCCCGCTTTGTACCAAAGGGTGGATTGGGGGGTCCTGGGCCATCGATGTAACGCTCATTCAATATGTCACTGTGGCTAATTTTAGGGAGCCACACACCGCCGGCGCGTGCTTGATCCAAATACAATCTCAAAAACTCGCCATTAAGAATCATCCACTTTGATCTGTCATTGCCCCGTAATCTCGTTTTCAAGTTGCTTAACCGATGAACCGTTCAAGTCAGAGAAAATCGGGAAATGGATTATTTTATTTCTGTATCATTTGTGGCGGTAAATCTTCTTATTAGGGTGGATCGGAAAAAGCAAATTTCGAAATCCACATTTAGAACAAAAGTCTACTTTTTACAGATTCTTTGGAATTAAAAAAAAAATGATTCGAATACTGGGAAATTAAAATAATACTGGAAAACGGAAATGAATTGCATGTTGGAAATTGCCAATGTAATTACATTCTCATCATTCTGAATTGTGATTTGCATATCACATGTTTGACATGTTATAGGACTATTATAGGTGCAGCAATAAATTCATATTATAAAGAGGATCGTTGTAACAGTAACTGCATCAAAATCGGATACGGAGTTTGCGCAATATAATTTTGCGAGCACATATGGAAAACCTGTAGTTGACTCTTTATGGCGGGTAGTGCTAGTGACGTGAATTATTAGCCCTCGGACTCTAGTTAGGGTGGTGGGCGTGGCTTATGGGGGTGGCAGGCGTGGCTCACCCTTGAGTAGTTCAAGAGGGAACGACACAAAACTTGAATAATTGATTTGTAATGGTTTCTAACTTTCTTTAACTTATCTCTTTACCCATTATCTCTGTACTTTGCCATTAATATTTACTATATTGATTATGATCCCTGACGTATACACATGAAAATTATTTTCTCGAATCGCACATATTTAAAACAATATGTTGCGTAATCTCAGGCTGGTAATCATCATACCACTATAAATATTGACAGAAGGAATAATAGATAAAGTAAATGAGGAAAAGGTTATAAGGGGTTGTGGTTTAATGGTCTGGGGTGGGGGGTGGGTTAGAGGACCGTTTCGACTGTAATGCTGTTTGTGTATAAATCGCAAGCAACCAAAGTCTGGATCTGACAGTCCATTATCACTGTAGAGTAGAACCAGGATTCGTTTCGCGAAAAGATGAAGGGGAGGAAGAAGTTACTGCCACTCATTTTAAATTTCTTGAAGACAAATACTCTTTTTGACAATTTATACTGTCATCAATTTTTTTTAATATTTATCCTTCATTACTTTGTAATTAAAATCCTCTAATTTGACTCTCGTATTTATAAAAAATGCTTATCGGCTGCGAGTGCATTATGATATTGTACTTAATATAATTTTTTACACTGTTCATAGAAATATTTGAAATATTCCTTTTATGTGTAAGTTTTTTTTTATTTTCTG
Source organism: Synergus coniferae (assembly GCA_032164275.1). Taxonomy (NCBI): domain Eukaryota; kingdom Metazoa; phylum Arthropoda; class Insecta; order Hymenoptera; family Cynipidae; genus Synergus; species Synergus coniferae. The sequence goes on along the minus strand of JAUEJJ010000045.1, from coordinate 82,395 downwards.
CATTTGGTGGGCATGAAATATACTGTTTTCTCTGATCCCTCGTTTCAAGCTTCGGCTCTTTTCCAACCTCCCTGGACCGCCATTTCTCCCGCCCACTCTGAGGTGATCAATACTGCGAGATTCTGCACAAGACAGGTGGGGGCGAGTTTGATTTTATTTGGCAAAACGAAAAGAGAGAGCTACCTTTTATTAAAACCGTTCTTGTGTCTATAATATATTTCCAAGGTGATTTATTATAATTTATTATAAAATAATGGAAATGATTAATTTATTATGGGGTATTCATTATACTGGAGGATTTTAAAAAGTCAAAAGTTACATACCTTTTCTTGATCTTCGGTTATAGAATCGTACATTCCAGATTTTTGCTCGATAACTTCAACTTGGGTAATGCAAATTCGTTGTTTTATTTCTTCAGCTGATTTTTCAGCATTACTAAATATTTCCGATGCTTTTTGTAATCGTTCTTCACGATCCTTCTTTAATTCCAGAATTTTTTCTTCTATTTCTTTGTCAATATTCTCTTGGAGCAAATCAATTTTATTCTGTTGGAAGAAGATGCAAGGATTAATTTTTTACATTTTTTTCTGAGATTCTCAGCTCATAATTTAGCGACATTTACCCGAAATTCATCGATTTTCGAATCGATTATCTTAATAGTGTTTTCAAAATAATCTGCAGTGACATCCAGTTCTTCTTTCAAAACTTTCACGTGTTCAGTATTGCAACTCTTGCAAAAAGTCTGAAAAAGTGTATATTTATATTTGTAATATTATTATTTATATTATTATTTAGATTATTATTTATTAAACACAATTACGTCTCGGCAGTGTCTGCATCTGTTTTCACTAGTGCAAATGGCACTGCACTTGGAACATTTAATTTCTTCAGTTGCAAAACTAACGAAGAGACTTTTCGGTGTTATTTTTTCTGATTTTTCAACATTACTGCCCACAATTTTTAACATATTTTCGATGTACATGTTTGTTGGCAGCTGTTCTGGTAAACAGTTTTCTATTTTCAAGAAACACGTCGAACATCTGAAAGGAGTTTCTGTAAATCGAAGAAAAGTCAGAAAACTTTAAATTGAAATTAATTGTCTTAATATAATTTAATAGTTGTTATTATTATTTTATATTTTTGTACTTATTTTACCTTCATTACTTGATATTTGATTCTCTAAACATTTAAGGCAAAAAGTGTGCTGACATGGTAACATTTTAGGGACTTGAAACCTTTTGCTGCAAATTCCGCATTGCAAAATTTCTTCTACTGCTCCTAATGACGTTCTGAAAGTGAAAAAAATAATATTTATAATATTTAGTCATCAACTTGAAAATAATGCAGTACATAGTTATTTTATTCATATAACTTAATTAACAGTTCCAAATAAAAATGACACACACTGATATTTAATCAGCAATCATTTCTACTGATAATGCTAGCCAGTCTTTTAATTTTGAGATTCTACATTTTATCTGATATTTTCTACATTACCTATGACGTCTTCTTCCATGTTTTTTTCTTAGAATGGCAGATGTGTTGTCTCCAGTTGTGGAGTCTTCAGAAAGAGTGGTATCTCCATTCAAAAAGGATACTTTTGTTATATCTTTCATTTCGTGTGAAATTTCTTTCAACTGAGTTTCATTATTTTCAGTAGATCGATTCGGTTGAGACGATTGTCTTTTAAAAATTGACTTAAGTCTTGAAGTCATGCTATAAAACGTTGAAATATTTATTATTCATTAATATTGCTTTGAAATCCGTATTTCAAACTTACCTTTTGGATCAGCGACGCAAGTCGCATTAGAAGTTTTAATTTTCACTCACGTTCAGACACACCTTATCGTCGCAGAGATTATCAGATACTATTATTAAGCTTTTAATTAATAAATCTAATTAAATGTCAAATGAATTACTCTATTGGTAACTGTGTAACATATATAGAGCGTGAAAATGTGAACAATCTGTTCACATCGTCGTATCAGTAACCAATATTCAGTTTAATGTCGGCATACTTTATCACATGGTTTTCGATGATAAAGGGATCCGGCAATATTGGCGTCGTGATAAGATTAAAAAATTATAAAATGAAATAATCTGGTACCTAACATTTTTACGCTAAGACAGCATTGATATTTTTATCCGAGATTTTTCTGAAAGTTTGATTTTCAGATATTGATTATGAAAAGGTTTTTTATACCGAATTTACACAACAATCTTTTTGTACTTCAAATAATATCATTATTTATAAATACTGACGATTCTTGGAAAATAAGTAATCGCGATCGATTTTATCAATCAGGTTTAGTAATATAATGATCACATCTTAAAACATTCTTTTGAAATCTTGTTTCCAAAAAATAAAATAGATTTCTTGATTATTTTGAATTTAAAATCATGTTTTTAATATTTATTTTTTCACTACGTAAGATTTTCTTTTCTACTTTTGTTTCTCGCGATTAATGCACGGTCAGCTCTTTACTGAGACTGTTAATGTATTTTGTTAACTCTGTAACGTAATCGTGGCATCAGACCCTGCAAAGAATAAATTGCTTATTGCAGTGTGTTGCATTCTCAACTAATAAGTCACCCACTTTATCTGCTAGAATGGGATTTACATGCATTAAATGCCTTTTTCTCTAAACATTTTTACAAGCTTTTTATAAATTTGTAATTATTTAAATATTTATTATATTTGTATGTCAAATCATATTTCCACTAGGGAAATTACACTTTTGAAAATAAAGTATATAGAATATAAATTTCAAATTATGCAGTTTTGACCTTGTCTGACTTCTTTCTGTCAACAAGTCTCTCTTTTTTGCTTTTATTTCCACATTTATTGCTAGAGCGAATAATTTAACATATTTAAATTTCAAATTTAAGGCTTAGAATTAATAATCTAAAATGAAGTGTTCAAAATATAATTTTTTTCATACTGAAACTACTAAATTGCTTGAAGTAGACTTTCAAATTTTCACGCGAAAATGTTAGCCAATCAGCATTCGATTCGCGCAAGATGGCCGCCAACTTCCCCTTCTCTTTTTCTCCTCCCACTCCCACGCGAACTCAAAGTGTCATTTTACGCTAGGCTGCGTCCATGTGTTTTTATTTATTTTGCCATAGTAAAAATGGATCGCTTACTCCATAAAAAAAAGCCAGCAATGCATTTTTTCGCAAGAGTCGCGAGTGTCTCTTCAAAGAAAGTAAGATGAAAAGATTGAGTGAATGAGAGACAGTTAATAATGTTGGTGTAGTTAAATGCGTTTGTTACGCAAGATTCTTCTGAAACTGACAGTTGTTGTCGTCTTTGTAATAATTATTTACTGTCTGCAAACATCGAATGGTGTTTACTGGAGTATTAATAATTTTACTGTGCAGAATGTTACTCAGAAAACCCGCTTTCAAACCACCTTAATTGGGAACAATAGATCCAGCGATTACGTCTTTCTTGAGACGAATACAAAACAAACCAATTCCTTGGAATATTATAATGTATGGTGCATCTTTACGAAAGTTACAAGCAACTCGCCAATGAGAAGGAAATTTAAAATTTTTACAGAGTCCTTGCTTAGATTAAGTTCAGTAGACGTAGTCTTCCATGTAATTAGTGATTCCAGCAGTAAAAGTATCGCTGAGAAAGTGATACAAGTGGTTAAATCCATGACAAAAAAGAACATGAAAGTAAGTAGTTTTTCAATTTATGTCTTATTTTGACTAATTCTTTTTTGAAAAATAAATCAGAGTAAAGAACGAAAAAATATCTCATTCAAATGAATAAAGTGTACAGTGTTTTATGGAATTAGAAAGGTTTCCTAAATGAAATTCTAAAGTGACTCTATTTATATTTTTATATTTAATATGCTCTTAATTATAATTTTTTTTCTTCAGGTGCAATTTTATGATGTACATAAATTGGCATCGCAACTAGAAGACATTGTATCTGTTATGTCGCCTCATTTCAGCAGTAAACCAGGAACGTATTACTCAGATGCTCTCTTTTTTCTTTCCCTGGGTCTGCACAGGATAGCACCTCCTGAACAAAATGTAGCCGTAATGTTTGATGCCGATACCAAATTTAAAACAGATGTCAAAGAAATTTTCAAAGAATTCGACAACTTTGGAGAACAAGATTTGTTCGGCCTGGCTCCAGAATTAACTCCCGTTTATCGTCACGTTCTCTACCTTTATAGAAGTAAAAATCCAAAAACTACCTTTGGCGAACCTGGATATTCTGGTGGTTATCCGGGTTACAACAGCGGAGTAGTCCTTATTAATTTAGATAGATTACGAAAATCTCTAGAGTATGATCAGATTATCAGCAGAGATAGCGTTGAACATATGGTTAACAAATATCACTTCAAGGTATTGATAATTTATTTATTTGCGTTTACTACCCTTCCTTGTTCAAGAAATCTTAATATTACTAATAAAATATTTATTTGAAGGGCCATCTAGGAGATCAAGATTTTTATACACTCTTAGGAATGGAACGTCCAGAATTAATCCACACAATTGATTGTGGATGGAATAGACAATTGTGCACATGGTGGCGAGATCGTGGATACGCAGACGTATTTTCTAATTATTCTCAATGCGATTCTGAAATAAAATTGTGGCATGGAAATTGCAATACTCCAATTCCGGACGATTAAGATGGAAAGGCTTTACTAAAACTGTATTAATAATTGCACATGTTTTTATTCTAGCAGCTGTGATCTATAGGTGTCAATTATATTTTGGAAATATTTATCTTTTGTTGTTGAAGACGCGAAAAAAAAATTATGAGCGAAAAACATCATTATTCAAATATCTTGTTAAAATCTTATTATTAAATTATTCTAGTACTGCTACCAATATTGTAAATATTGAGTTAATTCTGTTAAGAACTAATTTTTTTTTACGTAAGTTTATCACCGATTATGCAAAACTTATTAGAGATATTCCAGACGACAGTATTTAATAGTAAATATTTAAGCATAGGCCACAGTAAACACTAAACTTAAGATATTTATAAATCACGTAGTTAATGATTAACCTGGTGCTCTAAATTATGTTTTTTCAAATGAATAAATGCAACATTTTTACAAATTAATTTATCTTTTTAATGGGAAGGGGAAATAAGATTGAATTTCACTCCAAATCAATTTTAATTCTCCTGTAAGTTACAACGCACATAAATAGATTCCTACTTCGCCATGATAGTAACATATACGGAAATTAAATACAATATTATTGCTATGTTCTTTTTACAATACAGCTTGTTTTATGCTTGGAAGAACCCTATTCCGTGAATTAATACTTAAATATTAGGACTTTTATTAATCATTACTCTTGAATAATTTTAGGATGGAAAATATTTTTTACTATGAGGAGAAGAAGTACGATATTTATTACTGAAAGGTACGTTTTAATTGAAGTATGGGAAGAGAGTAGGAGTCACTGATTAAATAAGGAAAGGCGAATTTCATTATATACATATTGTGAAAGGATTAAGTCTTTTGTACAAACGAAAAAAAGTTTCATATAATACGAGTTTCAAACTGTATTATCAACCTTTTTCGCCATAAAATTATTTCTTTAGGCTTCCTCCACTTCGTAATTCGACTGACCAGCCTTTTTTCGAAGATGCTTCTTCGATTCCTTTTATTTTAATATATGAATTCGTTGTACGATACATAAAATAAGAAGGGTGTTTGTTACCTTTGGTCCCGTTGATAGAAACTTAGAGCTTACTTTCAATGATTAGAACGTGTTAGTCATTGCTGTAGCATTATTTGCGTAATTACATCCGCTTATGATCGACTTTGGTATTTTTTATTCCTCGCTTAAACATCATGACCAAAGCTATGATCCAACGGTCTTTTATCAAACTAAAAATGAGCAATGTCGAAGATTATGACTATGTTTTAAATTATTTATTATAAAGAACGTTCAATCGCAATGGACGATACAAATTAAATTTTCTGAAGGACGTATGTACATTTTTCGTATTATCACAGAATCACAATTTTTCCAAATGCAATTAAATTTAATTAGTCGCACTGTTCTGTCAACGAATTTCAAAGTTTAACCGAACAAAACAATATTTGAATTTACCAGCAATTTAATATTTAATACAGAAAAAAAGAATTATTCCAAAATAGCGTTTTGGAAACATTTCTCCAATTGAAAGCAATCATTTTTATTTCATTATTTAATTTCGGTTATTTTCACTTCTTGACTGTTGACAAAAAAGTTATTTGGAATAGAAACCATTGAAGAAAAATTCTGATTCTGAAATATCACAATCATTTCTTTTAAAGCAATTTGCCAAAATTGCTAAGAGTGTTTGATGAAATTTTAAATCATCATGAAATTTATTGTCTGCTGATTCACAAACAATAAATATGACAAATAATAAATCGCCGACAAATTTTGTTGACAAGAATAGAAATAATCTGCAGTGTTCGATATTATTTCATTTGGGCAACACTTGACTTGCAAGAGTTATTTTGTTTTCCAACTTGGTTATTATCCACACCATACTGGAAAATTAGGATATTCAAAACCACTATTTGAATTCTGAATGACTTAAAACTATTTCAGACAACTTTAGCACCCGTGAGTTTCCTCTTTAATCGAAGAAAATATTTTTTTGCGAAGTGTTACGTTTCGATTTCATATTATTTACAAACTTTTCGGGCATAAGTCTCGTATTTCTAAGATTTTATAAAAATGATGCTCTTGGGAAATACGAGCAGAATACGAAACGCAAGTAACAATCATTTCCTACATCAAGTTTGGGACGCAGATAACTTAGTAACTTTACAAAAATACAGTTTTTAATAACTATAAAATATCTCGTGATATTCATTAGTTTAATTAGATTTACACTATTAATCTTAATTATTTTAACACTACTGTATCATTATGACTGAGCTTTCGCTTTTAAAATATTTTTATACGTTCGAGGAAATTTAGTACCTCTCGGCAGCCTGAAACAAAAGATGTTTTAGTTAAATTCTCTTTTTTTCGAATAATGATTTTACACTTTTGCAAAGAAGAAAAAATACTTACATTCCTCAACTTATCACGGCCACCAAAATTCCTAATCGATTCCAACAACTGATCCCTAGGATCTCCATTGGCAGGCATGGATTTTGATCTTGCATTGGCACTTTTCAAGGTCACTCCAGTGATTATGGGCATCGTAGGGGGTTTTGGTATCCGCGAGTCTTTCCTTGAAGAATCAACAATCAATTCGTTCTGCTTGACAGTGACAGTGGTGACCTTTGGCTGCATTTGGGATGACTGGACATTAAACCCTTTTACAACTGGCATCGGGCCGTTAATCCTCATCGAAGTAACATTGTTCTTCGGCACTTGTCCATTTGAAAATCGAAAGTGGTTGCTCTGCGAGTTGATACCCACCACAGAAGTGTATTTTTTGACTGGAATATTTTGCGTCTCATTTGACGTGACGGTGCTCGACTCTTGAAAACCGTTTTGTTTGGTGCCACCATTCACAAGACTATTTACAACTTCTGGATTCCTCCCGAAGTATTCCGAATGGCGATTTTGATTTATGGGTTTCGGTTTCGTTCTGAGGCGAACTTCTTGACCAAAGGTCTTAGTGAGTTCTTCAAAATTCATCGATTTTGATTCGACTTCCTGGGGGATTTCGTGCTTTTCAACTTTCTTGAGTTCCACGCTAGTGACGATGGGTTTCACTTCGGTATTGGAGTCACCGAAAATAATTTTACTTAGGACAGGTTTTTTGAATCCTGTAGCTGTTGTGTGCGGAACTATTTTCTTTGTGAAATCGCTAGATTCTTTATTTTCGGGTTTTTCATCCCTTTCGATTGAACCATTCACTACATTCTTTGGCAGAGTTTTGGAAGATTCTTGACCATTCAAGTCTCCTTCGTTCCTGGAGCCGTTGAGGTTTACTACAGTTTTGGAACCAGAGATGTTGCTTTTTCCGAACTTGTAGTCAGTGTCCATTTTTATTTGTACGTTGACACAGGGTCTTTCTGACCAGCTTCCCAAACTGACTGCAGGTGGTCCAGAGTATGTGTAGCGTTTTTCCGGATTTGCTTTTCGAGTCTTTAATTCTGGTCTTCGTTGAACTTCACTCGTCGTTGAAACGATTTTGGAATCCATTGAATACCCTTCAGGCATATTTTCTGATCTGAAACAGGGATGTGTTTTATTAGCAATTTGTTATTTTTATTCCGACATGTATTTCTTTGTTTTATTTTCATTTTCATTTACTTACTTCTTTTCTGGGATGGGTTGGTTCTCAATGGTGTTTTTGTGAACATTTTCTTCCGCCTGTTGAGCATTTTTCAACTGCGGCAAAATGCTCTTAAGTACCTGCAAACATACAAAAAAAAATACTTTAGTAGTGGCTATTTACCTAAATTCAATATTTAAAGACTGTAAATGTGATTAAAGTCTATTCCTCACCTGTAAAGACTGCAACTGTTTTTCTTTGGTCGGTTCCTCTTGCCGCTTCAAAATATTATCCCTCCACTGCGAGAACTTTTCGTTGCTTCTTGGCATCTCTTGATTCAAATTTGTAATGCTGGTTGCTTTTTTAACAAAACCCTCATCAACTGTATCTCTCGAAGCTTCATTTCCATTTTCCTCTTCTTTAATCAATCCCTTATTATATTTTTCATTACTAGTAAGTGTAATGTAACTCTTGGATCTATAAACCGTCACCGGTTTCTCAACATCATTTTTCAGCGACTGTCTCCGATTTAAATTGCCTTGTAAATTTACCAAATGTTCAGATCTGCTCAGTTCCAAATCAGAAGGAGCAACTCTTTCGACGCTTTGTGCCCTCTTAATGAACCCTTTCGTTGGCAAATCCTCAGAATATCCCCGTGAAATCTGAGGTCGAATTTCCTTCACTCCCTCTGACAATGTTTGACTTCGAGTCAATGTAGCAGATGTCTTGACTCTGTTATTCGAACTTTTCACAATTGGAACCTTACCTTCTTCCAATTCATCAAAAATATTCAAACTCTTCTGTCTCGAGTAGGTTGTAATTTTAAAATTAGACAAAGTGTTATCTACTGGAGCAATATTAAGTGTCGATGCTTCTTCAGAGGCTCTTCTAGCATCGAAGTCAGGTTTGCTAGGCTGCTGAGACCTCGTTTCAATCTTACTTTCCAATTCAGAAATTATTTCCCTCTTTAATTCTGAATTGATTTCAGCTTTGTAACTTTCTAGGGAAATCTGCCTGCTTGGTTTCTTTTGTTGAGTTTTTTCTGCTCTAAAATGTGATTCTGCTTTGGCTAATTTAACTTCTGGTACATTCGACTTTGCCTCTAGCCTTCTGGTGAAGTCTGTTTGATCCATGGTAACTGGTTCTTTAAAAGCATCAACAGATTTCAAAGTTGTAGTGTCGAAACCACCATAAGTTGAGGTTTCGACGTCTCGGAAAGCAGTTGGAGGTGCTGGAAGCTGATATTCCCAATCTGGTAGGGATAAGTCTTCGCCAGAGGCAGAAACGTAGTCTGAAGTGTCCTGTTGTGAGTTGACTGTTGCATCAGGTGAATTGGCTTCGAAAGTCGAATTTTCCAAGGGTAGATTTTTGTTGACAATTTGTTTTCTTTCGAAGAAACACTCTTCCACTTTTTGTACCTTCTGTGGCACTGCAGATTCGAATTTCTTGAAGTCCTTTCCTTGGATTTCTAAGTTCTTTGACGAGTCTTCCAAGCTTTCCAAGGGCGTAGGTGGAGGAGTTGGTGGAAGGGCACTCGACAGAGTATCTGATACTTTTCTTAATAAGATGTCCGTCTCCGAGAGTCTGGGCTCAGAATCTAGATTAAAATAAACAAATTGTAAATAATTAT
>JAUEJJ010000045.1:58851-72444 GCA_032164275.1 Synergus coniferae | reverse complement strand
CTTATTGAAGTTAACAATTTATTACACTGTTGGTTTAATCTTTAAACTGAAATACTCATTTGAAATACCTTTCGTAATGACGACTTTCCTCTGATATGAAAATGAATCACATTGATAGCAGATTTATTGAAACGTCAATAAAATGTATTTACTAAGACCAAATATGAATATTACTGATTTTTTGTTTTGTTTTAATAAATAACTCATATACTTCTGAAAACTGTTTTCATCAACGTCTCAATCACAAAAAATTAGTGTTAGTAAAGCAGCGACATGCACCTGAATTCCTTGAAACTTCCACTCTCTTCGCAACGTCTTTCAACTCCGCCGAAATCCTGTGACAATCCACTTTGCTGTCAGAAAATTGAAATTCTGATTCTTCTTTCTTGCCAGTGGAAAATTTTTTAGCTCCAGTCTTATCGGATCGGCTCGAGGTCGCAGATAAATCAGGAATATTAGTCGACAAGTTTGTGTTGAGAGCATACATAAAGTCTTCAGCATGAGATGTCAGATGCCTTCCATGTTTCTCAGGTATGTTTATCTCAAAGTTGCTCAACTCCGATTGACTCCTGAATATTTTTGCACGTTTGACAAACTGCTGATCCTGTTCCAACGAGTTCCAAGTTTTCAAACTGTCTCCCGATTTGCCATCATTTCCGTCACTCGCAAGTTGTTTATTTGAATTAATATTTATCTTTTCTGACTTGTTTAGAGAGTAATTCAAGTACTGATTAGAAATTTCGTAACTGTCTGATTCTAATCCGATATCATCGAAATGGTCGCACTTTGGAATAGTAGATATAATTTTACAAGGCCCTCTTCCCAAGTCAGAGTCCTTTGACTCTTTAACAGGTGTTGTTGAATTAACGTCTGGAATTTGTTCGCCGAATGAGTTAGTCGTGATTACCTCACCAAAGCCATTATCTTGTGATTCATGAACGTTCATATCTTTGCATAAAATTTCGCTTTGTGAATTTTCGATTTGAGTGTTCGTCTGTAGTTCAAGGATATCAACTTTCTTGGATTCCACAGATTTTTCTGGCTCTACTTTCACAGTTTCTCGATTTTTAGTACTCGTAGTTAATTCCACATTCTGAGCTTTTATTGAATTATCTAATTGCTTTTCTGAGAGCAATTTAATTTCAGGAATTTGAGAATTTTCAGAAACTTCATCCAAATTCTTTCCAAAATCGAAAATTGTTTGAGACAAGTGTTGGTCTTTGGGCAACGGAGAGGGAGCTTTGCGTTTTGGTAGCCTGGGAAGCACTGGCTCTACGATGATCGAACCAACAAGCTTACGAGGCTTGGGTATTGGCAAATGTTCTCCGACTGATTTTATGGAAACAAAAACCACCACCAAAATAAATTAGAAAATAATAAATGTGAGATGTGAATTAGTGCTGAGTGTGAAGTAAATTTGATTCTCAAAGCATACTAAGTGCAAGTTTTCAAATACATCTTGGCAAGCAGTGAATATTTTAGCGAAATATGTATATACAGAGGAATTTTATTTGAAGATGAAACTCAAAAGTACTTTGGAGAATATTTTAATTGGAATAATTTCTTCTATTAAAATGAAATCTAGTTGAGCATTCTTTCGTAAATATACTTTCAGTTCGATACGAGTAATTGAACCCTAGACGAATTCCTCGTCTCTATTTTCCAGAATAGAATTTAAATTAAGCAAAAACTGGTTCCAATTTTTATTGGATTCTTCTCGGCTGACTAGACCAGGTGGAGGAGGTTCCAAAATACTCAACTTCTTCTCAACCTCGAGCTTGACATTATTGATAATTGGCAGAGAAGGTAGTTGGTCAATATTGCTTGGTATCGAGTCCATAGGTTCAACCTGAATGTCTTCAGGTTTTGTGGAAATTGCAAAAATTTGTAATTTGCTCAGAGGTGGAGGTGACAAGTCAGCCTCACAATCCATTGAATCCATCATATCACTATCAAAATAAAAATTTCTCTCGTTTGCAGAAATAATTGGATTATTGTAGCAACTCGTTAGATTGTAAGCTCCCAGTTTTGGAACAAATTCCCAAGTTTTAAAATCCGATTTACATCTGGAAGAAAAACTTCTAGAAATCGAATTCTGGCTTGTCTCAAAACTGTTGACAATTTTTGTATCTTTGAGTTTAGAACCCTGAAAACTGACACTATGTTTCAAACGTCTCGTTCGACATTTTTCCTCACAGATATAACTTCCAGCATGAGATTTCGTGGGACTGAATCTGCTTTCCAAAATTCCACACTCTGACAAATTTTCCAGATGTGTTTCAATGTCGTCGAGGTGAGAAATTGTTGGGATTTTCACAAGCTTCTGCCGAGAGAATTTTCTATCGTGGGATTTCAAGGGAGGTTTTCCTTCAATTTCATCAAGATGGAATTCAAGAACTGGGTTATTCTGGCTTGTATTTCCTGGATAACTATTTTCTTCGACCCTTAGCTTCTGAACTCTGTTGTAGTTTACAAAACTTTGAGATTTTTGTAGCTTCTTATTTGCATTTGCTTTTACCTGTCGATAAGATCCACTTCCGAGGAACGGTTTCACCAATCCGATGCTTTTCTTGGAAGCTTTAGAAGTTTCTAGTACAGAATCTGAACATTCGGAAACTTCAGGAGCTTCACATTTAGAACGACATTGTTCGATTTTAGATTGCAATTTGCACTTTTCTAATTCGAACATACTCTTTCGAACAGAATTGCGAATGAACTGGGCTTTATTTTCGTTACTCGTATCGACCTCTGGCATGTTTTCGAAAGAATTTTGGGAAATAAAGCTGTAAGAAGGTTGATTATTCTCTAGGCTACTGGGCTTGTGAACTAGCTTACCTCTCTTTACTACTTTAGCGTTGGCAACTACAGGTTCGTTTGCACTCGCTACTATAGATTCCTTGTCTGAAACTGGTTTCGAAAGAGTCACATCCTCTTTGGATAAAGTTTCCGGAGCCTGAATTTCATTCTCCGACTTAGAATCAGCGGATTCAGAAGTTTTGAGAGCTGGCCTGGTGTTTTGCTCTTCGGATTTGATTGTAGATCTGGAACTGGAAACAGATTCGATCATCTGTTTCGTTGTGGTGGAAGCACCGATGTCGGAATTTGATTTGCAATGGACCCCGATGTCAGAGTTGGCTTTCGAAGAGGCTCCGATGTCGGAAGAGGGTTTCGAAAGTTCCATATCAGATGTGAGAGATTCTTCTGAATCTACAATTCGTTCGAGGCCTTGAGTGGATAAAGCGGAAGGCAGTCTTGCTATTGGAGGAGCAGGCGCTGCTCTCTTCTTCCGCTGACCTGGAATCAGAGATTTAGATGAGATTTTATATGGGAAGTAGAAAATTTGAAGGAAACACTTACTTGAATTGGACTCTGGGAGCAAAAAAAAATCAATTTTTCATGCATTAATTTTATTTAGAGGTTTATAACAGGGTCAGAAGATATGAAAAAGATTATCTTACCAGTGGAACTCAAAGAAGTGGTGCTAACTCCATGACTCAGTCCTCCAGAAGCAAGAGCCAAGTTTCCTAAACTTTTGCTAGCCTGGGAGGTTTGAGCAAGTTTCCTAGGAGTCTCCAACGTTTTTCCTCTTCTTGGAAGAGTTTCAAGCATCCGGCCAGCAGAATCTGGATTGTCGCTGAGAACTGAAGCTTCGTGATAGCCAGAACTGTCACTGCTATTTCGACTGTGACTAATAACCATCTTTTCTTTTGAATTTTCACTGCTCTCTTCATTCATCGATGTGGAAACTGGTGGTTTGGGAGCTGGTCTTCTTTTGCGTAGTGGTCTTGGAGGTGGTGCCATTGGACTTGTGCTTCTTCCTGTCTCATCACTTCTGGCAGGTGAAACACTACGTCCTCCCAAACTGTCAGTGCTTAAGGAACTTTCCTTTGATTTTTTAAACATAAAACCAAAAACACTTTGCTTTGCCTGTTGTCTCCTTCTTTCTTCTTGTTTTTGGAGGGCCATTATGTCCTGAGAACTCAAAGCTGAGCCTAAGGTTCTTCCTTGTTTGGCATAAAGAGTCACTTCTTGCAGGTGATAATCCTGAAGAGAGAGAGAAAGGTCCAAAGTTTCTTCTAGATTTGCTGAAAAAGAAATAGAGCGCTTAGTTAAGATTTTTCCACTTTTAAATTTGAATTTTCATAATCACTGATTGTCTTTCATTGGCATAAGCTAGCTAGCGAAGCAAAATTTCAAGAAAATCGGATTTCGTCTCGAATGCGTACATAATTCATGGGCTTCTGAAGCCTCACGACTGTAACGTGTGACCGACTCAAAGAAATGAGACCAGCTTGTTTTACAGAGAAATTACTACAGGGAAACACCACAGAATCACAGACTTTAATAGAGCTTTGTTCAGCACCATGGAATTTAATTTTGAAGTGCATGCGTGAAAGTAGGCAAAGTAGGAATTTCAAAATTGTATTGTGATGTGAAACAATCCTCTGACAATGCAAATTATATTCTTAACTCTTGCCCTAATAATTACGGTTCATTCGCTCCGCCCTGCGAGATTTCTCTGATTTTTTTGTTTTTAGCACAGGATCCTCAATTTATTCTCTAATTACGTGAGTTGCCCTGTTGTGGCGCAATCACGTACTCGTACGCAGGTATGCAATTTCGCCTTACGAGTTGCATTATAGACCTCGTTGCGGAATACGAGTGCCGTCACTTGCGAAAGGCATCATCTAAATCCGGTGGTTTTACTCGGTACCAAATCCATCTAATGGGAAAAAGTCTTCCCTTCCCAGGGTGAAAGTCCTATTTCGGAATTTTTACTATTTCACACACGATACAAGAAAGCAGTATGTCATTAGCCGAACATTAGTTGCTACGTGAGTTTGAATAAAACTTATAAAATTGTCTATGATATCCACTTTGTTTAGTCATCAAGGCTAGTCATTTTAGTCATCATCGTTTGTCTCAATCCAGATTTAAAGTTAACATCTTTAAAATGGAAGACTTCAACAATTTCAATTTGAAATAAAATTTTATCAATTGAACAACCTCGCACTGATTCATATAAAGAATTGAAAGATTTAATATTTGATTGAGTTATTATTTCATAAAAGATATAGGGGAATTCAGAGGACTCGGTGATTTGCAGTCGAATGACTAGGGAGACTGTAAATTGGATGATTTCCGATCTGACTCGATCATACATTCGCCACACGTTACTTTCGCATTAAATTTGAATTATGGTCCATAGCAATTCTCTATACAATTAAATGAAAACGAATACCAAACTTGGCAACTTATTATGGTGCAATAAAGTAATTTGCGATTATTATTGATCATTTTAACCCGTATTTTTCGAGCAACTTTTACATATATTACAGAGGGTCAGGATAAATAATTGCTTATACAGAGAGAGGAAATAAAATTAATTTTTATGCCCTTTCTTGTTAATAATTGCCTTACGATGGAAGAGAGATAGGAACGCGTCAAAGCGATATATCACACTCTAATTTCTGAGCAATCGTTCTTAATATTCTTCTTATATTTTAATTTTCTAATGTCTGAAACTCACCAGGATGACGAAGCTCGTACTTCTTGACATCCAGGTTCTTCTCACGACACACTTCGTCCAGAATATCTCCTAGGTTCATTTTTGGACTCACTCTCGACACGTACAACTGATTTCTTGGCAGATGAACCTAAAAAGTCGATAAAAATGTTTTGTCATTTGTTATTAATTCGACGGATACCTAAAGTTATAAAACTGGCAGCGACAATTTAAATTGCGAGTCATAAAATCATAACTTTTCCGCGATAGTTGATGTAAAAAGTGTAAATGATGAAATTGTGCAAGAAGGAAAGATCGGAGCCAATAAAAAAATAAAAGTAGGATCACATCCAGTAAAAAAGAAAAACCAACGCGGTCAATAAAAACGTGACGCAACAAACGAGACGTAACGCTTTAACACCCTTTTTTACAAATGATTCTGTCCAGTTTCTTTTTTTGGATGCATAAACTTAAGCGGTGTAATTTTTTTGCGAATGAAGTTTCGGTATTGAGAGTTGAAGAAAGAGTTTTGATTGCTCTCACCTGTAATCGAAACGTCGTCTCAAATGGTTGGTTTGCTTGTCTCGTTTTGCGGGGTAAAAAGGTCCCTTGCTTGGGAAGCAATTTAACCTGTGGATGGAAAGAGAGTGTCAATTTTGAAATTGCCGAGTCAACCCTTCTTGAGTAATCTTCCTTTACTGACCACTAACAAATAATTTATTTTGATTTTCTTTTCCTTGAAATGAGAACTGCAAATGATGCCAGTGATAACAGTGATGACAACTTTAATGACTGGGAAACAACTCGGAAGTTCATCAGTGCGTGAGCATTTTAATATCGTTCCGAGTTTTGTTCTGATTGAAAAAATTATGGGTTCTAGTTATCTAATTTCTCAATTCAGTGGTCTTTCAAGAAAACAAGCCTTTAGAATCTATAAACTATAGTAGTGTTTGATTCTTTGGCATTTCCGTTGTAAATTCATAAATACAAGTTCATTGCACCTTGCTTTTGTTTCAAGCTTTTGCACCTTCTTTTTTTTTCATTTATCATTTTATCAACTTTTTAAAGGTCTTTAATTATTATTGTGCTGATGATGATAACAATTTTGTAAGACGAATTGAAAAGGCTCCAAAGATTATTTTATTATCAGTAATTGATTGTGCTTGAAAATATTACATTCTATAAGAATTTTAGGTGTGATGAAGAACTCAGTTATTTCCTGCAGAGAGCAGCTTTCATTGGAATGATTTTTTTATGAAGATGAGTAGAATATTTCTGAGGAATTCGAAGGAGAAACATGAGATCTAATTCTTTGTAATAAGAATTTCCTATTATTGAAATGTACCTGAAGAGCATCCAGTGCACCAATCGGGGTATTAGGTTGATGAGGTAGAACCAAACCCCGTTCGCCAATAGCCTGTAGGGTATAACTGGAAGCAGCCAATTTGTGAGCTGTAGCGATCTGTACAAGAAGGTCCATCATTGGCGTACTGGAAATAAAGTTTTATATTAAAAAAGTTAGTTAATTATCATGTGATTTTTGTGTTAAAATATTTGTCCTAGAATATTTCTTTCTTTTAAAAAAAGAGAGACTTGTTCTACGGATGTTCGATTTTTTTGGATAATAAAACAGATCTCTATTTATAATTTCTAAAGACATTTACTCGAGTGATTAACATCAATTTGTAAGTTTGGGAAGCGTTCTGACGACATTAATCTCATCAGAAAGATCCTGACTTTCGCGAGATATATTTATTTTTCCTCTTAGCTCTCAGGCAAACTTGGAGGCAATTTCAGTTGGAGAGATCGACGAAACAAACATTCTTTCGATAAAATATATATAAGGCATCCTTTGCATTCTGCATGAAGACTTTCCACTTAATAACTTTACATTCTGTAATATCTTTCGAGAAAAAGTCACACTATAAAAAACCAAAGGTTATTCCTTCAGGGTAAAAAATTAATAAATGAAAACAGAAATTCTGAAAATATCCGGTGCTGAAATTTGGGTTAATTTCTACTGGTTTTCGCGAGACTGGATAAATTGTTCTCTTTCTTTGGCAATTAAGAGGATAATGTAAATGAGAGGAAACAGTTAGCACATACTCTCTTTAACTTTTATACAGTGTTTTTATTCACTGTTTTATTATTATATTTAAGATTTTATATTTATTGTTTAAATTGAATTAATTTAAAAGCTGATTATCTCGACAGATCCAATAAATGAATTGCCACTCAAAACAGTTCTCAGTTTCTAAACCATCTTTTTGATTAGAATTACTCGACACTCCTCAACTTGATTGTGAAATGAGGAATGATTGATGGTAAATAGAGATGATTGCGATTGAACTTAATTTGCAAATGAATGCGTGCCTCCTGCTGAACTTGTGCACAACTTTAACGTGACCTGACCTCTTTGGTGTTAGAAAATTAATTTAAATTCTTTTCTAAAGCCTAAGATGATGTTTTGTTGATTTATTGAGCTTTTCACGAGGCTTTTTACCAATTAATTTTTATCATAAACACACTTCAATATCCGTAAAACCTACTTTATATAGAGAATATGTGCTACTTATACTATAGATACTTTGGTTTCTTAATTTTATTATACATTATATGTATTTACTCAACTTTCAGCATAATTAAATTCACCTATGTAAATGATTTACACATTTTAATTTTATCTTAGATTGAGTTCATTTAATCAGAAAGTGTCGAGTACATAGAATATTTGATTGTAATCTAGTATTTGCACCTTTTCTATAATCTTTTAAAACAATTTTTCATGGCATTTTTTTTAAGTTTTTACTTGTCAAACGGTACTTTTTACCATCGCTTTAGAATGTGACCGTTAGACAGACCGACCATTTCATTTCTGAAGTGGGAATTTGATTTGTTTCTTCGATTCCCGTGGAAATGTTTCTTAACGGTGGACAGTGGTCCGGTTTACGGTTTTACACCGCATGTTGGTTTATGACAAAAAGCTTCAATCCCTTCCGCATAATTTGTTTTGATTTAGATAGAGAAATTTTCAATTCTTTATTACTTTTATAGCATCCGGCCTACTTTTATATAAAATTATCTATTGGAAAAGAAATTTAATATATTTGATTGTTTACTTAAGAGCTTGAAAAATTTACATAAAACACTAAATAATTCCAGTCACCATCGCAAAGTATTGTATAAAAAAGAGAAAAAAAAGGTTCTAATAGTATTTTCTCAAACTTTCAGAAGAAAGAGCTCGTTTGTGTGAAAGTCTAAACAAAAAAATATAGCAAAGAAACGATTTGAGGAAAAATAGTGATTTTTGCGCTCGATTAAATTTCTCATGTCCGGAACGATGGAAAGCGATTTAATTCTAAGGATATGCAGCTTGTCTAGTTTGTCGTCAATAATGTACAGAAAGTCGCGTGATATCTTTGTTATCACTATAATTTCTTGAATGAGACACGCCTTTTAATTTCCATCTCGTTTGAAGGTAAACGGAAAAAGCGAAAGTGGAGAACAGGAGGAACATATTTTTCTAAACAGCATTGACAGTCTGCACAATTTTCAGACATTACTGTAATCATTTGACAAGCCGAGCGAAACTCGGTTCACTGCTCGAGTAATTAGAAAAATTAGCTGCCACAAGTTTTGCCGCAAACCTACTTCCTGCGCCCATAATGGCATAATTATATTTTCCACCTAGGTGTTGCAGAAAAAATAAGTCCTTCGCGGTTTTCTAGTCTGCAATTTTTATGTCTTTAATCTTGGAATTCAAAATAAACGTTTCATGCGATTCTAATTATTTTTAAGTGGTCGAGGATGGAATTTATATGTACTTATATTGATATTGCGAGTACAAGAATGTGTTTTTGGAACGGCGGTCTGACTTTATTGATCAGTAGGACGAAGTGCTGATATCAAATGGGACCAACTGTGGGTCGTGGTTGAGAGAGATTACGTAAAAGGGATCGATGGTACGAGCATTTTACCATCGAACGCTTGAATGGTTACCTTCATTGGAAGTCGTTCTCATTTTTTCGAAGGCGTTAAAACCGCGACCGCCACAGATTTAATTACTCGGGCAAGATGGTAATACAATGAAAAGTGAAGAGAGACTCGCGGATGTATCATTAGCACGTGCAAGGAACCAAAAAAGGACATGATTTCATTTTCAGAAGATTTTAAATTCAAAGAAAGAAAAAATTCAATAATATTGAACGGAAAATTAGGAAAATAGACCTCACTGTGTTTTAATTTTGTATTCCAAATTACCTTCTTTGGACTGTGACCCTCTGTGTCTGGACGTTATTGTCTCTTGGCAGCTGAACCAGAAGCTCCATGCTTCCAGCCAACATGTCTGCCGGAGTGTCTTCTGTCACAGTCAAAACCATGGTAGATGGTGTTTCCTCCCGGCTTCTGCAACAAAAAATATTCACGTTAAAAAATATTCATCTTGAAAACGATCTTGAAAACGATCTTGAAACGATAATTATTATATTTAATTATATATTATTACGCGCATATAAAGTTTGTGCACAAAGGAATCATGTCAATGTTTTAGGTGTTCCGTGCAAAGAATGCGTGCCGGAAACACATGTGATAATTGCGGCAAATACCTTACGGTTTCCGACAAAGAACCGATGACATTGGCATGGATTACCTGGCTGTCTTCATGTCACGTAAAACTTCAATGTCAACCGTTATCATCGGTATACTTTTTGAAAGTTGTATTTCAATGCAAAACCGGTTCGATGAGTCGTCTTCATGACTGCAGTTGAAAACATTTTTTTATTAAGTTGATAAGCCGCAGAGATAAGCTAGGCCTCAAGAAGTGAGACCTCATCAAATACCTGGCGCGATTAGAAATTTATTTCTGTTTACCATCTTCCTTCACGTCAATGTTTGCTTATGCATTAATTGGTTCATGAAGATTTAATTATTCCAATAAATCAAGCAACTTTCCACCTCATTTTAAAGTCTTTTATTTATTAAAATACCTTGTGTAGTTATGTATTATAGCGAAACATGTTTATAATTTCTCCTTGACAAAAAAGGAAATTACTATACAAACTTTAAATGATAACTGTCATTTTCCTACTTTCTGATACTTTTTTTTTATTGTTTATTTTTTTAATTCGACTAAATATCAAACAAAGAGGCTTTATTTCTTTTATTTATGAATAAATGGGACACGTGTTTGAGACATCAGTGTTGTACACGACAAAACTTGCAGAATTAATATGTGTCGATAGACAGGTTGGAAAGTTATTGCGAAAAATAATAATCGCTAGTCACTATAGTAAGTCGAAGTCGAGGCCAGTGCATATTATTACATCGACATTTTATTGAGAAAAAGTAACGTAGGCTCATAGTGCGTAGCATTTCTTGAATATGCAAAGATTTGATACGACTGTGTTACCTTTTTTAACAAATTATCATTTTTCTTTAGCTACTTTACTATAAAATTGCTCAAATATTTTTAAATACTATTTTTCTTCTTTATTTTCAACAAACAAAAGAACATTTTAGACTGAATATAGATAATTTATGCGGTGAACCTATTTATTAGGTATAGACATTGGACAAGTTATTACTATCAATTATGAAAAATACAGCGTCATACTCGCAGTTGATAAATGAACTCGTGAATTGTTAGTACATCCTTGAAGTACATTTTGGTAGCAATAATGTAACGAAATTATAATCCGTCAGCAAAATAGTTTGCCAAAGGGCATTTTATATTAATTGTTGCTCAATTTGACAAGAGAAAAGGAACTTGTTGTATTTGACACTACAATGGGTTGGCGTAATGTGAATTGAAATGCGAAGCAAACGGTCGTTCGCCTCGTTGATTGAGCGAGCCCGGGTTCGTTGAAGTTGGAGTAGATTCATGTCTAGCCACCGCGAAGGTAAAAGAAGTGAGAATTCTCGACCGTGATGTCCAACTTCCTTTAAATTTATACGGCTTAGACTCACCACGGCAAAGGTTTCGTAGTCGAAGCTCTGTATTTATTTTAAAACTACTCTACAATAATCAGTCTTATACTGACTTCAGAGTTTCCATTTTATTCAAATAAATTCCGTAAAAATGCTCACTTTTTATGAAAGTGAAATTACGATGAAGATGAGTAGTTGATTGGTATCAGAATTGCCTCAATTTGTATGCAAATGCTTTCCGAGGTGGATAAAATTGCGATGAAGTGCAACTATAAGTAAAGAGCGTTAATTGGAATGAAGGAGACGCATCCATCATTGACATCCAGCAGGTACCATA
Organism: Synergus coniferae; assembly: GCA_032164275.1. Classification (NCBI taxonomy): domain Eukaryota; kingdom Metazoa; phylum Arthropoda; class Insecta; order Hymenoptera; family Cynipidae; genus Synergus; species Synergus coniferae. The sequence continues at coordinate 60,676 of JAUEJJ010000045.1, read as the reverse complement.
CACTAATTGGCAATTCAGTGGCAGAGTCCAATAAGCTAGTTGCTTCATATTAGTTATTAGTCATTTGAATTGAACGTAAGTTGATACGATGGCGGCTCTTGGAAGAAAGTGTGAGAGACAGAATCATTTCCTATAACTCAATCTCGTACAGTGTTATCCAATATCTTTGTGCGACAGATCAATTACTGCACTCTGAACTGGACGATATTTTACGTTACACAAACTCTACTTAAGTTCTCGTAATGAAGGCGACTCAACCTTGATCTACTTTTCCAAATTGATATACAAGAGACTTGCACTTTAGAGTATTCCTAAATACTAATTTCTTGAAGAGATTATTACATCTGTTTGGTAAATTCGAGGGTAAATTTTGCTGTAAATAATTTCTGATCCTTATATCAGATTTAGTGTAAGTCTTTTAGTAAAAGTTATGTAAGAAGCTAACTTCCTGATAAGAGCTCCTTTAACAATCTGCATTTTCCGCGTTGCAAAACGATTAAACCAAAATGACACTCCCATTTTCACTGAACGTATGCGTTAACGTGCATACGTTGTCAACACACATCGTTATTATTTCCATTGTTATGCCTTCTCTCTCAGGGCTTTCTTTCTCTCTCTCTCTTGTTCGCCATTGTTTCAGGGACTATTGTACTGCGTTGTTCCACGCCATCCCTTTATTTATGGGACAACCTGTGAGATATTTTGTATGCTTAAAGTTCTAGTTTCGGTTATGGCAAACGAAAATCATGATCTCTTGTTAAGGGATTTCTTGAGAACCATAACACATACCATATATAATTATATATTACATAAGTACATATAACAGAACAATTTCCAATTGAATCAAGACTTTATTAAAGCTGCATCGAAGGGGTTATAGCCTAATTGAATATAAAGACGAGGTTCCGCGTTTGTTTAGCACTTTTAACAGCCCTATAGTCTCTCGCGCGAAGTCCATTCAAGGCTTTTATATGTATGACGAGGAATCATTTATTTTGTCCGTTTCTGGGGTGTGCCTTGAATGGAAACTGCGGACAATAATTTCCCCGCGCTTCCGGACAGGTGGAGTAACGGGATATACTGGAATTTAGGAAGGCCGAAGCCTCGAGCTGTAGATTTCATCCGAGCTTATATACATATATATATATATATATAAATACATATATACATATATACATATACATATTATATATATATATATATATATACATATATACTGTGTAATTTTCGCGCACGTGTCGCGTTAATGTCCACGGATGTCGGAACACGCTCTCCCGCGATGAAATCGGATTCATGTAGCATTTCTTCATTTCTCAAGATCGCGACTGTAAAAACAATATTTATGTCTTTTTATACCAGTAAATTCGTTGAGTCGAAGTAACTTTTTCTAGTGCTGTTATCTTATCAATAGGTGTCTATTTTTACACAGTAATATTTCAATATAACTTTGAATACTACAGATTACAAAAGATAATCAAAGATATTGTATCTGAAACTAGAAATAATTTAGATTCCCATTATCAGTGCGAAATCTCTACTTGATAACTGTACACTGAATGCCTTTCATATTTCACGTATCATTTAGCATCCAGTAATGTCGATCGAGATCGCATGGAGCCTTATTATCTTTGAGGATCTTTTGAACGATAACGGAAGTGTAATCTCACATCTAGCAGACCGTTAAAAAGTTATTGGACCAATTTTCTTCAACTAGAGTAAACGAGCGATCGTAATTTATTATCAACGCCACAAGCATCGTTACTTTATATCATTTTACCGGTTTGTAGTTTAGAGTAATTATTAACCACAATCACGCAATAATCAG
>JAUEJJ010000045.1:44184-54825 GCA_032164275.1 Synergus coniferae | reverse complement strand
CTCATCATCAATTTTCATGGCGGAAAAGAAGGCCCAAAAGTGGGCTAATGTCTCAAAGAGATTCATTTACTATCTCTGCCATTTCATTTTAAATTACCTTCACCATCGCAAACATTTTTGTAACATTTTTAGAAATAAGTTCGCTCTAAGTTGTTTAATGTCCACTTTTTTAGCATAAACTTAATCAGGTGATCTGGAAACGTGCAGCATTTTATAAACGCGTGTACGATTTATCTTGTGTTACATTTATTTTACGAAAAAAAAAAAAGAAAAGCTTCGTTTTTATTAGCTTAGAACCGGAAATGAAAAGGAAGTATGTAGTTAAAAATTTATTTAAACTAGCACTTGACCCGATCAGTTATCGATTGAACTGGTAAAAAAGTATGAGTCATTATGGCGAATAAAGCTTGAGCACAACAATGTAGTGTTCAATGAAGAAAAAGAGATCTCATATAACGGTACACCTGAGGATAACACTGGTCTCATTCAGAAATTTTGGGCAAGACGATTCTCATGCTTCCATGGCACACTTCGGGACATATTGCTTGGAATTTTATCTCCAAAATTATAGAATTATTCTAAAATTATTTTCAATTTTCACACGCAATTTTTTTCATTCAATGATAACAATTGTTTTTTTTTAACGATTCAATTATAAACGAGTTCAGTTAGAGCTCGTCTGGGACACCTGTCTGCTCCGTAAAAGTTCAATGAACATTTACTCGATTCTTCTTATAGCGTCGCGAAGAAATGAATTAAAGGTCATTGGTTAAAACAATTATAGCGAGAAAGTCCGTCAGAGAAAACCTCAGTCGACTTTTCTCGCGTGCTGTTTTCTTCGATGCGGTTATTTTGTGAATGGATGTGTGCGAACGCATCCGTCCCATGTCCTGTAAAATGAGTCTTCAATTAATTCCTCGTTCGAAAATAAGACAAGCTTTTTACTCAATTAAGCGTGAATCACTTAAGCATACACGAGAGCTCAATTCACTTAAAACGTTTCCTTCCTCAAGACAAATTTCCCAAAGAATTGATAACTAAAGTTGTTTAATATGTCAGTATTAGAAAGCCTTCTATATGAACTTTCCTAAAAACGAGGGCTGTAATAATTTAAACGTTATTATCTACAATAAATTGTCAGGATCTGGTTTTAATCAAAACTCGTTTTTGAAACAAAATAAAACCAAACAGGTTCATATTTCGGACAACTCACATTTAAGGTATAAGCCAATTCCTATTTCCAATTTCCAATTTCCTATTTCCAAAGCAGAAAAACGAAAATCGTTGAGGAAAACAAAAGTAGATAGCATCGCCTGTTTTCTGTCAAACCGTTTATGTTTTTATGACTTCTCCGTTTTTATTTAAACAGATTCTGTCACAGTACGGAACCGAGTACCGGAAATACCGTAAGCACTCTCGTTTTGAAAGTAGTGGCTCTTAACTCAATCCAAGACACGCGCGAAGACCTCAGATTAAAAAAACACGATCCCTAATAGAAAATTGAATGGAGTGTCCATTCGGGCACGTAGACTCGCGTGCTGTTGGTACCGCTTGGAAAAAGCAGTGCTACCACTCCCTAATCGTCGTCCGGTAATCTCACGAAATGGCACGAAGAGCTATTAATCAATGCACAATGATCGCCAGATTTGTATTCCCCGATAGAAAATTCGCACGCCTCTCGCCTTCCAAATAGCTGAACAATGTCACTGTATAAATAATACATATTCTTCTCGGAAAAGTCATTATAATGACTTTAATGACAATCTATGTTAGTGCTGCTGTCTCATATGTAATTCTACTATCTCTTCCATTCGAGTTTATTTGGTATAATTCGAGGATTAGACTGCCTGGGTGTGGGTGTCACGCTTAAGTTAAAATATTTGCTTTTGTGTAGACCAGTATGTGAGTCCTCTTTACGTGATTGAATTTCAATTCATCCTAGTGTGAGTGCATCGTCACGCATCTGAGCCACGGATTCGATTTGTATGCGCATCAATTATTTCGAATCGACGCAAATGATATATCTATGTGTAAGTATCAACTTCAAGGTTCAGAAGTAAATGTTTCCTGGTCTGAAGGCTGATGTTTTCTTTTGAAAAACTACACAAAGTTATGAGATCAGTCTCATAACTTATAACATAACTTGCAACGTTTATGATAAATGAAAACGAAAAATTTTTATTTTTTCTAAAACGTACAAGATCCAAAATTTTCTGGTGGAATGTAGTTCTATACAACTCAATACATGACCCATCAAAGTTTCAACCCCTGCATACATTTGAAATTCACCCTACTTCATCCCTTAAAACTTAAAAATTCACCAAAATTACCCTAATTCGTTGGGTCAGAATTTTATTACTGATAATAAGTCTTTTCAATGCTAAAAGACTTCGCAAAAATTTTCATCCCTTCCGCTGATTTGGAACTCACGCCTGTGTTATTCCTTAAAGCAAACAATTTTTAGTGAATATGAGGTGAGTTCCAAATGAGCGGGAGGGAAGTCTTTTTTTTGTTTGGGATGTCTTTTTAGGATGTCTTTTAGCATTGAAAAGACTTATTATCAGTAATAAATTTTGACCCAACGAATTAGGGAATTTTTGGTAAATTTTTGTAGGTCTAAGGGATGATATGGGGTGAGTTCTAAACGAGCTAGGGAGAAAAACATTTTTGGGGTGTTTTTTAGCATTCAAAAGAATTGTTATTAGCAATAAAATTTTGACGCCACGAATCAGGTTAAATTTAATGAACTTTTAATTTTAAGGAATGAAGTAGGTTGAGTTCCAAATTCGCGATGGAGTTGAAACTTTGGTGGATCATTTTTTAGGTTGTATACAACTACTTCCCACTAGAAAATTTTGCAAACTTGCAAACTTAAGTCTCATCAGAAAGTTAGTATTATGCATGGAAGAAGTAACTATGAAAGCATTGAAAACTAATAACTCAAATTATTATTTGAACTGAACTTTAATCAAACTGAATAAACCTATAAGAGACAGCACATCTATATTTGCCAATGCGATTGATGGGAATGAATAGTGTCAAGAAAATGATTGAGACTTGTGATGAAACAAGAACCTCTCATAGAAATTGAAATTAGAAGTCAATCTGAATGCAGTTGTTTCAATGTCATGTTATACAAGACTTTGACGTTTCCGAGGCATTCTAAAACAGATGACAGGAGTGGCAATGGTAGAGAAAGTTTTATCCGCGTTGAGACAGGTCACGAGTCTCCTTGGGTCGCGCCTCCCTGTTCTTTAGAGGTCAAGTTCGTAACGTCCATGTAATGTCTGTGTCTGCTTGACTGTCTACTTTACTGCCTCTGTTTTGTCATTGCCTTGAACATGAAGCGCGATGACAAGTGATTTACATGGCACGTGAAAGGCATTCACAGAGAATGGCCACCCATTATTGCACTTTCCACTACTGAAAGAATCTACTTCTATTACTTATCTTTATATGTATTGCGTGAAACTTATGTTCCGTTATGATCTTTACAGACCATTGCAATTAAGGAACTATTTTATCTAAGAATAAATCTCAAAATACGGAATGCATCGCTCTTAAAATTTTGTGAAAGCTGCAAATACTTTTGTGAAAAAGTCAATAAACTTATTCCCAATCGTAAATCAGGGAACGAGTTCTGCTAACAAATGAAAGTCGTAATTGTAAGATCTCTTGGGGAATGTCGACGATCACCTGATCGTAGACTCGCTTTGCTAATTAGGCGTGGATGCAACTACTTATACGAAGGATCGCGCCACTGACCTAATTTTAACCCATTGAGGATTTCTGCAGCTGCACGATCCCGATCCTGCAGTGACCTTGCCTGATTTCTTTAGGTGTGATTTTCTTGCATGTATCGGCTGCAGAGTCAATACTCAATACGTTCTTGTCGAATACTAAGTACTTATCTCAGTACACGTATAGTTGCAAATACACCTTACGCGGGTGATTTCTCCTCACGAATGGGCGACAAATACCGTTTTCTCTGTACTTTCCCCTATTTTTGAGAAAATTCCCCCTTTGCTTGAAAATTCCGCAATTTTATTTGTTGAAAATTTATCTTTTTGGTTGAAGATTAAACTGTTACGTATGTATATACCTATAGGAAAGTTATAAAACGGATAGACAGTAACTTCTTATGAAAGTGCACTGTTGGAACAGAAAGTATATTTACTGCGAAGAGTCATAAATGGAATTTGATGTTTGAGTTAGCTTAACCTACTTTTAAAATCAATTTTTCGTGCTTCTTTTTTTTGTTAAAGTGCAACAAAATGTTAGTTTCAATCAATCTTTCTGTACCAGATTTTTTCTTTTTCTTTAAGAAAAGTGTCCAGGTGTAATGAGGGACAGTTGAGAAAAGGAAGAGTTTTAATTTCACACGATTTTCTATTCATTATAGTTTAACGTCTGAAGAAGCTGCAATGTATGCCACTTGTGAGTGACACATCAGGGGGAACATTTCTCTTAAATGCGTTACTCTCTTTTCTGTTATAACAGAGATTGAAACTTTTTCTGTCAGCCGAAGAATGACAAGATCGTGACATTAGAAGAAACGACTATTTTGTTAAAGCTCTTTTCAAGTGGAAGAAATTAGAACCTTTTATATTTACAACAATAAGTCGTCTTTTTAACTATGCTTTTCTACTGAGAGTAGTCTAGTTTCTCTCATCCGACAGGAAGTATAAAATCACCGTTACAACAATCAGGTGAATAACTGACAATTTTAGAATCACAGAGAGAAGCCTCCAGCGAAATCTCTTCATAAAATACCTTAGCATTTTCTCCTTTATCTCATTTTTAGATTTCTACTTTTAAAATGTGCCTTACCCATTATCTACTAGTAGAAATTACGATTCCTACGATTTTCATTTTTCAGCACTTACCTGAAACAAAAAAATAGAACAGAAATTAAAATCTTACTTTGATTTGTGTAATTATCTTAATTAATTAAGAATTATATCGAAACTTTCGCTATAAATTTTCTGAGTAAAATTTTTTCATTGCAAGAATCAAGTCACGTTTTTCGTCCATAAATCATTACGAGTAATAATCAACTTAATCATCTGTCTTTGCGTCCATCAAGATAAATTTGTAACGAGGGAGACAAATAATGGATTCCTTAATAAGCAACATTCCATTTTCTAATTCGCATGATCGATAAGCTTCGCGATTGTTATACTTAACGAGATTGAATAATCGGCATAAATATCAAGAGTGAAACGATAGCGTAAAATTGATGTAAGATTATATTTAGTCCCCAATGAGGATAAGTAGAAGGAATGTGAAGTTTCATTCTCGCAATCACCAGGAAATGCGAAAGATTACAGACCAGTCTTAGAAATTTCATACCATAAATAATAACTGAAGCAGTGTTTTCATGCGACATACCTTCGCGATTTCAATATCATGCCGAGCTCTGTTTGATAATAAATCCCATGGACCAATTTGATTTTTCAAAAGCGCGAATAATTAAACGGTCAGTTTCGTTTGACTTGGAGCAACATTGATAATCGTTGTTTATGGCATTATAATACTGAGGTTGTGTTTAGAACTTGATTTATTACACCTGTAAACGCTTATTATTTCCTGCAATCTGTCCAATATTGGAAAATGCTAGTGGGAAAATTAGACATGCTCAATTGACCAGTCGCAAATGACCTTTAAATTATGCTTGGTAATATTGAATTACCAAATATTTCTTAAACAAATTCTCCCACTGATGATTAAAGAGTGTTAAGAATTTTTCCACCAGATTCAGAAAGATTAAAGATATTATTTTATGCTCAAAAATGAGCATAAACCTATTTTACGTTATGAGCTGTAAATTTACATGCAATTTATCATCGTGAGTCGATTTTCAACACATAATAGTTGTTGAAGCCTACATGTATTTCTTGGATATTTTGTATAAGTTGTTTACGACTAGAATCTCTTAAGGACTATTTTCAGGATTATGTATCTTTTCTAAAACCTAGCATCTAGTTTATTATATTTATATGCAATAAGACTTAGAATATTTGAGGACTCATTTCATCTATTGCTGTCACCCATCTTTAAATCCACGTCTGGAAATGAATGTAATTTATTACGGGACTTCCCGAATTTTCCCTCATCTCTTATACCTCTTCTTATCCTCTAGTTTCCACCATTATCTCAATACTATGTACCCTACCCCAACTACTACTTTTCTTTCGTTGCCGGAACGAGTTGCATAACTTGTGTAATGCCAAGGGGTAAATACGCATGATGTTATTTTGTAAAAGTACATGTTTGTATGTGTGCGTTTCTTCTTGCTTTCTATGGATCAACGATTCGATTTCACGTTTAAATGAAATTCCGAAGACACCCCTTGTGCAATCTAATCTTGGAATGGCTGCATTCTATGAAATCAATAAGATCTGCATGACGCGTAAATTAAAAACAATTTTCAACTTCAGTTTGCCTGATTTCAATTTTTTATTTTCACTTTAATCAAATTTATTACAATAAATATGGAAGAACTGATTAGTACTTAAATATACTAGCAAATGTTATAAAACATCAATTATTTTTAACAAAAGTCCTGCAGTCTTGACACAAAACGTTATACCTAATGCACAATATTATCTTATACGAACTGAAAATAAAATATACTGGCTGTGATAAGCTTTTTAAATACTTCCTGTTTTAATTTTAATACTTTTTGAATTTTGAAAGATTACATAAACAATTGCTACAGTTGCAATACGGGAAGTTTAATTGATGATGATTGTAAATATTTGACGTTGAGAGATTGATGAAAGTGAGGAAATAATATTAATCCAAATAAAAATATTTAAATCGAATTTAACAGGGGATTTTCATTAATTCATAATCAACGGAATACCTAGATATTTTCTAATTAACATTGTTTCTCAAAATTCTTGACATTTATTTTCATCACTTCTATTTCATTCGCTCTTCCTGGAAATATTTTTTTTTAACCCAGTGAGAGAGAAAATGAAAGATAACAGAATGGAAGTCTTCTTCTTGATGCTGGTGCATTTTTACTGCATCTTTTACTTCAAAATAATTATTACATTGTCCGTAAAAATTTGCAAATGTGAAATCAACCATAAACGTCTTTCTACACACGAAATTGGCGTTTATTAACCTTCCGACCTACAAGATGAGACTTTCATTCGTCATAAACCGAGAGATAGAGTTCGTTGGGTTCGAGGTTGACTTTTCCTCTCTTATTGTTTTATTATACTCATGGTAAAAGTCATATAAATTAGTAAGATATTTATTTCACCATTTAAAGAGTAGAAAATATTCATTATAAAATCATAAATTTTTCTCGAAAAGCGTCGTTTCTTCCTTGAAACCACTAACTTGAAATTTCTCTTCCTAAAAAATTTCTATCGATTTCATTGACAATTTTCTCAGAGACCACCTTTTCCATTTCAATGTATTTTTCTGTTTTTTTCCTGAGAGTGCAAATCTTGCTTAAGAAGTGTGTTCGCAGCAGGAAGCATATTATTATCTTTAAAGACGTGTAACTCGACATTGACCACCACAACGTGAGGGAATCATCATTGACTTGGACACGCTTTCTCGAGCTATAAGTGCCAATGAGAGGAAAAAAAGAGAATACATTTCTGCACTTGACTGATGATGTCCAAAAAAGTTGTTAAATAATAATTGAGGATCTTTTTATATACATAATTGATTTTGAAATTTAAAGCATATTCAACTTAATTAAGTACTCAAAAGTATCGTTACCCATGAGAAGGTGATCACGTATATTATATTTTACATTTTTTTCACTTTTTAGTGTTTCCCTAAAGTTTACATTGTAAAGATGACCAAGAAGTTACGGTCGTAACTTTTTCTTACTCGCAATCGTGAGTCGAAGAAAATTTACTTATACATAATTAGCTGAGCTTAAGTCATTTCACTTTTTTTAGGCTGTAAATCTAACACGGTTCATAAAATATGGCGAGATTATTATTCAAGATGACTTGGAATTTGAACAAAGAATATGTAATAACATGAAAACGGTAGCAAATTGAATTATTTGCTCTGGGAATAGTGATTCCTATGTATTTCATAAAAAAAGATCCATCTGGTAATTTCGATTATTATTATTATTAGTTTAATATCGATCTGTGTCAATACTTGGTGACTTTTTATGGAAAGTAAACCAGATATTTCTTAAGTAATATGAATACCTGCAAGACAGGTGCAGTCGATTAAATTATATTACTATTATTATTATACTATATCGTTTTGATTATTTATCTTTATCATTATTGATTATGTAACAAAAGCCTCGGGATATTTGCATTTTCAGTTTATTTATAAATTATAAAATGCCTCAAATGTCACTGACAAAGCTAGATGCTAATTAGAAACTAGTTTTTAATGCGTTCTGGAAACTGTATTATAAATGACCCATAAAATCTTAATTTAAATTTAATATTGTTACGTATAAAGAATTTCCTAAGAGAATATTTAAAGGAATTATTTCAACAGCGAGATTTATTTCTTTTCATGAAAGTCTGTAAAAATTAAGTTGCAAAATAATCAAGTCAATAAAGCTCTTTTTCCTGCAATAATTTTACAGCTACAAGCATCTCGTTGACGTAAATCGAGCGTATTCACGAAGCGCTTAGAATAATTGTTTACACCTCACGATTCACAAATCTATCGATTTCATACGAACGAGTCAAGATTGTTCAGATCCCGGGTTCCTTGATCCTAAAATCATATATCCTACGTGCTTACTTATATTCCTAAGGGCAGCTCTAAGTGCCATTATGCCTTGTCAGAAGTACACGGGAGCGCAAAAGCCATTAAATTCTTCGAACAGAGTGTATACTTTAGAATTTTAGAATGCTTCAACTTCGAGCACGTTCAATATCTGACCATTGTAATTTTCTGCGGTTTTCGCGAGGATTGCAAGTTACACAACTGTGGGAATGAGCAAAAATCGGAAAAAGGGCTGTCGATCGATCCACTCTAAATCGATGTAAAATTGCTAGTCGAGAATTTTGTTTGGTTTGGCTTTAACATTAACTGGTTTTTGTTCTCGAGTTTATTTCTTTACCTCTTCGGATGTTAATGTTTGTATTCGTGCGTCTTTTCATTTAAAAAGTAAATATCCTTTTGTTATATAATCCAGAGTTTATACAGACGTGACAGCTGCCCTCGTAGCTTGATTATCCGAGTTGTAGCGAGAAATAAGGTTTTCACAGTCTGAACTTTTCATAAAACTGAAGTGCCATAATTCTCAAGGACGTAACGCTCTGCGAACCAGAGATAAAAATGATTGCGGATGCCCCTGCCACGCCCAGAATTGCAACTGGCAACATTTCGTATTTTATACTCGTGCTGCAATTGTAAGATTGATGCTTCCACTAGTTGCATTGCAGCCTCCGTCCATCAGGTGGAACGACTTGTCCTCGTCGATATGCCGTAATGCTGTTTCTTCCCAGCGAACAGGAAGAACCAACGTCATCCGATGGATATCCTGATAGCATAAAATACCCGTAAACGTCTTCTGAACGTTCCGAAGACTTTAATCGTCCTCAGGAAGTCTGAAAGACGTTTACGGGGCGTTCGTTCTTAAAGGGGGGCAGTTATCGTGCAACTAGAAGATGGATTTTTCCTTCCACAGATCGGTTGCTTAGTTCATCTACTTCGCAGGTCATCGACACTAGTTCTGCTGATGATTTTAGTACTCTTCTCAGCCACCATATAAGTTTCATCTTTGTTATTACCGACATTCATCATTCCAAACATAAAATTGAACATCGCATGTTTATTCCGCGTTTTGCCTTTCCTTAAACAAACAAAACAAGTCCTTGAAATTCAAGTAATCAAATACGAAACGACGATCAGAATCTTACACGTATTTGCACATTTATGTGTCGACTAAAATGTACTACGAATGCAAAAGGACGCCATGGAGTTTGTGGTGAAGAATCACTGATCCCGGTGGTAAGTTCTTACTCGAGAATACAAATCACCTCTCTGGGCTCATTTGGTTTTTTGTCACCTCGGAGGAAAAGAATGTAAAAAGAAAGGAAAAGAGTTTTAAAAAAAATGTCGTTACATAGGAATGAGTGCTGGTCAATTGGTATGCGAATCCATGTGGAAGGAATTATGTAGTGGGAGAAAACAAAAGGAGAGGTCAGTTCTTGTCCGGCATGACAGAACACATGTTTGCGGTTTATATGCGCGTAAATCTATGACTGTATGGGACTCTACACTGTTATTAGTGTTTATGAGAGGCGTGGTATGTGACACTACGAATCATTTGCATATCATTATGGCGGCGTAAAATTGAAAGGGCGTGTTTATAAACAATAGCTGGAAGCTAAATTCTCGAGAACCTATGCTCCGTTTTGAACACTATTCTATTTAATCAACCAATCATCTTCTCAATCAGAATTTACAGTGATGTTATTTTGTATCATCATTTATGTACCGATCCCGCAAGAGAAGAGAAACATACATAAAAAGCAAGATTACACAACATGTTACTTGTAACATATAATACGTAAGGATAGATCGCGTGCAAATTTCTGCATTTGCTTTCAGCGCATGTCAAAGACGACAATTCACCGTGACGTTACCGTTAAAGAAACACCACTACTCTCTAGAAATATCAAG
>JAUEJJ010000045.1:31328-44084 GCA_032164275.1 Synergus coniferae | reverse complement strand
GTATGTTTTCACGTGAGAGCACTTTATAAACGCGAAAGTGGCTTAGAAGTCACGTAATGCGCCACGCATGTCACGCGCAGCTTTTATGATCGAGATCAGGAGGCAAATGGTCAATGTCAATGTGTCTGTAATTCATGGTGACACGTATGATCTTGACACAGGTGTCGAGTTTAAGAAGCTGATGGTTTTTCTTAATTTCCGAGTCAGAAAGGTATAACAAATTTTCAACCATTTATTTACTGCCTACGGATTATGTAATTATGGGACACAAATCGAGGCCACTTAACAATTTGCGACTTTTGTCGTTACTTTAACCATTTTGACTGACCAGAGTAGCCAAAAAAATTTTTTAAATGACGGTGACACAGTTTTAAATGCCACTAGGGAGTGCGCTCATTCAACAAATACGTGAACGGTTGATATGGGATCGGGAGGGCAATGCTCGAGGTGGCCTTGCTCGCGACCTCCTCGGAACGTCCCGCGAAGAGGAAAAGGTGAAGGAGGGTAAAAGAGGTGGTTATCTCTGTAGTTAACTGCATCCTCCTGGGCAGGTATGTAGTCGTGTGTATTCGTGTGTAGAAATACGTACAGCTGCGAGAAATGAGACGCAGGACTCGGCAAGGAATAAAGCGAGAGCGAATGATTCATGAAGGTTGTGGAACAGGGAAGAGGTGATACCAGGAGGGAAATCTTATGATGTCGAAGATATATCTGGGCAAGGTAACGTGTTGGTATTTATATGTCTGAGGATGTGTGTGTTAACGTGACAAAAAGTCCAAATTCCTTCAGTCTCAGCTTCTTCTTATTCTGCTTCTTGCACCTCAACGACGAGGCCTCTTGCAGCTTTTCTTGTTCCTGTACTTATATACCTCTCCATTTTTTCTTCTTCCTTTTCTTCTTACTCCAGTTTTGCACTTTTCTTATTTCACTCGACTCCAGCACCTGTCTTCCTTGAATATTCCTCAGAGCAGGGACCTCTAGTATGCTGGGAATTTTTCTAGTGCCCACTCGAGCTATAAAACGAGTGACGTAGGCGAAAAACATGAGCGAGGCTTTGAGAAGATGGAGAAATATTGAAGAAAGGGGAGAGTTAATTGAAGAGGAAAAGAGGATTCATATTGTTGAGTTATTATGATTACTGAGAAATTCAAATGGTAGCAATTTGTCTGGAGAGTGGGATTTTATATCACATGTAATTTTATATCATATAATACAAATGCGAAGGTAACTTTTTAAACTTTGAACTCTGTCGGAAATTTTCCACCATCGCAAAAATGAAATTGAAATAATCTGGGTTTGATTGTAAAATCGTGTATGTAATAAGGGATTACGTAATCACAGAGGTGACTTTCATATCGAGTGGCATCTATGCAGATAAGCGACATCGGAAGAAATAAAAGTTGAATAATGGCATTCAGAAATTGCGCGTATCCTATCGCTGTATATACACGACATCCTTGAATGACAGCTTGCATAATGTCGTAAACATATAATCCTAATAGCAAAGACTTGTGAAAAGCAAATGAAAAATAAGAAGATATGCATGCACATTATCCATTGAACGCATTTCACTCTTCCTCTGAGAAACTTCAATTAATCGATCACCTGCTTGCTTTACTATTTCTTGCGGTTAACCACCGTTGTTTTCTTTCTCATTGAAAGTCGAGTCCTTGTTGCTAATCGGTTTCTCTGATCCGTGAAAGCGAGAATAGTGATTTATTAATTGTTTCTAACGATCGATGTACCCATCAGCTACTATAAATATATAGTATAAACATTTATATAAAATCATTTCTTGGCACATTTCTTGTAGATTTCTTTTAAAAATACTGCGCCAAGTTTGATTTTCATCTGAGAATTCGGTCAGAGGCGCAAAGAAGTAGAAATTTAATTATCTCCTGATGTATTTATGGCTTCGTTAAAATAGTTACAATCCGCACTTTTGGCCTCAATAGCTTTCTATTGCCTCTAATATGATATTAGGATACTGCCGGATTAAATCATAAGAAGATTGATATCTTGAGAAGTTGGTGAAGCATTCTTGAAAAGAAGTTTTATATTTGCAAGAGAAAATCGTGGAATAGATGGTCGAATTAGCAAAGATTTGATGCTTCCAGGCTTCGATAAATTAATTAATATTAAGGTAAAGACTTCCCTGTCGATGATGATGATGAAGAAGAAGAAAGTAGTAACCTAGTAACTTTGGAAATTTTACATGTCACGATCCAAGAGCGCTACGAAGTCAGAAGAACATCTCCATAAATTATATGTCCATATGTTCAGCGACAAGCTCTCGTTAAAGGAAAGTTGCACAGGACATCTTCTTGTTTTACCCCTTGACGTTCTCGGATATGGACAATGTCGTCCCGACGAGTTTTCTCGCGTCCCGAAGAAACATCACTCTATCAGCTTCAACATGAGAAGTTCTTTCTTCGTATCAACGATTTATCGAATATCGATTCACTGCGAAGGGATTATTCTTTGGACTTTTTCCGGAAACGAGTTGTAGTTAAATCTCCAATTTTCTTGACTATCTTTCACATGTCCTAAGGGCATTCGTCAATCGTAACAACTTACACTCCCACGATTTTCTTTAGCTTCAACGTGTACTTATGCAATGAGAGATGGAGAGGGATTGTCAGGTAGAAAGAGAAAGACAGTGGTCTGCAAGAAGCCCCATAGAACGAGGAAACTATCGGCGTGACACGATATCGAAACGAGTGAAATTCGATCAGACGGGCCGGATGATGAGGGATACGTGCTTTTCAAAATGGTCTGAAGTAAATTCTTCTATAAAAATCCACGAAACCTCTTGAAATCATTTTAAATTCTCTGAAATACATTAAAATTCCAGAAATTCCATGAAAATACATGTACCAAAAGTTTTGAACGCTCAAATGAACGAAATATTTTTTCCCAATTCAATTTTATCCAGTGTTCCAACTAAAAATAACGATAGACATTACAAGTTTTTTTCAAGCAGAATTATTTTCAATGTTAATGAATCAATAATTAAAAACTCTTTCTGGTTTAAAATACAAAATAAACATAAAAATTCGTTCATTTGAACGTTCAGAATTTTTCTGTCGATAAAATACGTTCAAATTTCTGAAAATCGTAAGAATAAATAATGATAGGCATAAAATTGTACAAATTAGTTGCTTTTTTATAAAAGAAAAAGAAGAGTTAAACACTTTAAAAATCTGTAACTAAAGTGAAGGATAACTTAAGAAAATACTTTTTAACGAAACAATAAATGATTCGTTTGAAATTCCAGGTAGGAGATTCCATTGAAGATACGAAGATAAATTCTTGAGGCTTGACGCTGATGTGGTAGGACTTTATCGCGATCGGTAGAATTTTACAACCGACTTTTATTCCTGGTTCGCTGGAAATTGAGTTCATTTTGTTTCTGACTGATCGAAGTGAATTAAAATTCTATCATTGCTTGGGGCTAACCTGATAAATATGTAGTACTTCCGGATGCAAAGTTCGTTTCAAAATTTCGCTGCACTACATGAGTTTCAGATCTCTGCAACGGTTGGTGATAAATTTCTGTTTTTACGGATAATAGGAATGCCATTATTGAAATTCGAATTTATTGGATTCGCGTGAATCTACAATTCGCATGGCGTTTCTTGCTTCTGGAACCAATATTTCTGAAGCACGTCATGTTTTGCTGTATATTTCAACAGAACAGAATTTTATACTACATACTGTTTTTCTCATTACGTAATTTTAAATCAATACACGTTGAGGGACGAACCAATCGAATAAGTGAAACGAATCCAACGCTCGAGACGTGAAGAAACTACTAACTAATAACATCTCTTTGTGAACTGTTTTTTTTTTTTTTTTTTTTCAAAAGAAGCTATTGAGTACTGTGAAATCAGAAAGTGATTTCTTGAGTTTAAAACAAATGTAATTTAAATTACAAGTTCTTTTTGTTTACCAAAAATGTGTTGCCTTTCCAAAATCGTGTTTGAAATAATTATAGAATTTTCAGTTTCGCGGTATAAGTCACTGAGCTATTCTCTTTAGGGAACTTTAGAACCAATTAATCAGATAATTAAATTTTTTATCAGATCAGTGATTCACCTGAAGAATCCATCTTTTTTGCAATTCTTTCAATATTAATCCGGGATGCGTCCTTGATGTTGGGAAACGTAGTTCTAGGTGGAAATACCGCGTTCTTCGCCGTCATGATGATGACCGTGGGTCATTTGTGAGATGACGGATCGCGCGTTCTACTTTCTCTCAAATTAATGGCGAAGTGCACTGACTCGAGAAAAAATTATCGATCAGTCATCCGTGATTCTTGCGTGCACGAAATCGGCAAAATAATCGCAGGATGCTTTCAAATTGGAGGTATCCAAACTTCAATGAATTCAAGTTGCAGGAACTTTTTAGAGGACTTGTTCTTAGAAAGGAGTAGGACTTGTTCACAGGAACAATTGAGCAAGAATAATGTGCGATTTGAAGTCTAAGATTTAAGGGCTTAACTTTCGCAAGTTTTTATTCCAGAATCGAGAGACGTGACCTAGGCAAGATCGAATCTTTATGGTACACCATAGAACCTCCTTGCAAAAGGCGCGTACACTCAATTCTCACTCAATATCGAGAGGCGGGCTCGATTTACTCGATATCCGGTCAAGGAGGCAAACGCAAATCAATGGAGAAAGTTGCGCGACATTCGCGTGTTTCTCATAACCCGGTAGAGCACAGTTTCTAATTTCTATAATATGCGACATGTGCTAGGCCTGTAAATGGATGCAATTTTCCTCCTCACAAATTTTCTCGCATAAAATTACGGACCACGTTTACGCGGAACTATGCGAGCTTAAAACTGAGTGTGTGGTTTACTTTTTCATTATTTAATTAAATATATATATACAATACAATATAAAAAATTACGCGGTTAAAAACTATTAACTAAGTTGGATAATAGAGTAAAGAGGTAAAAAAATATGACAAGTTGATGAAAGGAAATCGTAAAGGTGAAGAAATATCCTATATAAATACATAGATAATTCTTGAAAGGAGTCGTTAGATTGTTTAGTTATAAAAAAGAAGTGATTTGAAGTTTCGAATGAAATCTCAGCCAAATAAAAACATTACCAAATATAACAACATAATAATAAATATTGCATGGCTTATGCGCAATAAAATTGTTAGTGATTGAAGATCTTTATAACAATAGAAGCAGTTGCATAACAGAAATTAGTTTATCCAGAATATATATTTATTATGTGTCATTTTCATTTTCAGCAACTTCGAGAAATGACATTTGAACCCTATTTATGATTTGTAAATTAATTTTATCAAATGGTCTTCAACTGAAATCAAGTACGCAATAATCGAGAAGATAATTAAGTGGCAACAAGATTTCACAGATTTAAAAAAGGGAAAACTTCTTTTTTCAAAAGAGAGAGATTTACTCACGTTATTTGAACAGCATTGCAAGAATAAAAGGCGAACCAATCAGGTCTGCTGCTAAGAGAGAGACTGCGTTTTGCAAAACTTGTAGAAACGAGTCTCACATATGTGAAGTACGCACTCTCATATGCGAATAGTCGTTTACAGATTGCGTCAGAGTTGCAACACAGCAGCAACCTTGCAATGTCGCCACCTTTTTTTAACTATCCTTCCCCCCTCACCCACCCCACCATTATAACAAGACAATATTTTATGCACCCACACTATAAGGTTGTCTTGTACAGGTGTCATCATTCGAAAAACGTGTGTAAGTGGAATCATGGAATATTTCAAGTTCAGGGTTTGATGCTAATCATTAAAAATGAATTACAAGCTATTAACAATCATAAAAGAAGCATAAAGAATTTACAATTCAAAAAGGGGTAAATGATTAGCTTTTTATTCATCTGGTTAGATTTATAATCAAGTTTAACTTATTATTCTTCTTGGAATTCAATTTTTCTCTTCAGAAAATCAAAAAATCGCGTAAAGAAATTTTATGACATGCAGAAGAACAACTTGCCAATTTTATAGAACATTTATGACACTAGTATTACATTTTTTCTTGGGAAGGAAAGACTGATATAGTTGCCTCATATGACAATATGAAATCCTCTCTAGGTGGAAATTTTTCAAGGAAATTATCTAACCTAATGAACATTTATCTTTCGTCCTATCTTCACAGATTCATAGAACGCGTGACGACCATTAAATAGTTACAAAATACATTACATTAAGCAGACGGATGTCCTTTTAATATGAAGTTTCATCAAATGCAAAGAACCAGCTTATGAAAAATCTATTTGTTGAAATACAAGTTGAAAACAAATTGAAAGTTATTTTAATAATTTCTAGAAATTACATCCGATTCGTTCTCATTTTAAGGATCGTCGTGTTTCTGTGTTTCTCAAATTTCGATTTCACTCACCGAAAGCCTCAATGCTTATTTAAATTCTTCTCTGAAAATGTCGTACGTACCTGGAACAAAAAGAACATTTCTATTAACTAACGGCTAATTAATTCTAAAAATTAAAAGATTAAGAATTAAATTTCTTCAGCATTCTTTTCATTTTCTGAGTAGGCTATTAGCAGTTATAACGGTATTTATCCTTCTTCATGCTATATGAATTTTGATGAGACGCCCTTGGTAAGAATGCGTTCTCCAGATCTATAGCACCCAATGTGTAACAGGGAATGTAACATACGAATGTATTTTATACGAATTGTATAGAATGCAACTAGAAGGAAAACTGCACTTTTTAATTCTCGTACATAGGCGTACAATTTCAGGTAAATATATTTTTGCATACTGTCAAAAGTCAGGGGTCAATGTGACACTAAAAGCAACAATTTATAGGGGTGTCGTTTTCGAAAATGGAAGAAGTTTTTTTTGTTTGGTCTACTCCAATTTAGGTGTAGACTTTTGGTAAAATGATAGGGTATGTGTTACATATATGATGGGTTATGGGAACTGTGCATGCCATCATAACAGGATTGCGTTCTGCCCACTGCGTGTTTCGTGTTCACCCGGACACGCGAGCGTTAAATCAATTCCATTCCGCTACCAATCAAAGCTATTTCTTCCTGGCTGGGTCCATTTCAGTTTTATCCAAGTAATCAAGACTCTCGAGCATGGATTATTTATTCTACATATATCAGGCATCAAGCCTCCCCTCTTGCACGGTCGAATGCACGATCGATAGGATCATTTAATATCCTTCGAGACTTCCCTTTCCTCTCTTGCAAAAAAATTATGATTGCACTGGATTAATCTTCCATTTTATATATCGAGCATTCAACCTCGTCCTTGCATCATTTTTCTTTTGGTTTTTATTTTTTATGTCTCAAGGTCTAAGATTTTAATATTGTTGCATATAAGAGATTTATATATATTCAAGTGAAGAAATTAAATTCGAATATTTTCTCTGCTTCTGACCCTGAAAGTAATATTGATTTCCAAATGATGAAATGTCTTTTTGAAAACGTGATCTAAACACGTATCGCTGTCTATATTTATTCAAATATAATTAACAAATCATTTTATCGACGAATGACGTTATTGGCTTTTTACAATAACAGCTCATGAGTCACCACACACACCTGTAAAAGATAATAATGTTTTCCGCTATCATTCTTTTTTTTACGAAGGTAGTATAGTAGTATGAGGTAAGAGTAAGACAATTTCCAGCAGACGGTTCATCGATAACGGAAAGCAAATTAGAACGATAGAAGGAATTACTTTCAAGGCTCTCGTTATGCAAAACAAAATTACCAGGAAGAACACTCTAGTTCTTCTAAACTTAAAAAAGGATTGCAAGACACCTTATTTGCTATTTTGAATCGTTTTTGCACACATAAAATCAGAAAAAAAAAATCAATTAAATTTTTACGATCTTTGAAATATATAATTTGGAACGCATAAATATTTCTTGTCTAAGAAGATTTTGTTAGTCGTTCACGTTGAGATTTTGCATACATTTCAATTACAATTCATTGCGAAAATTGACTATTTTTCCAGCTGTCAATTCGTGACTAACCGGATGGTTGAATGCTGCAAGAGAAACAAATCCGACCCAGCTCAGTTGTTAATTGCCACAATTAACCTACATTCTCAGAGATATACAATACAATGCGATTACTTTGCGAATGCCTCAGGCTCCGACGAAAGTAAATAATCAGTTTTCATTAGAAAAAAGTGCGTTCTCGCATTGTTTAAGTGATATGAATGCAAATTTGCTTGAGCAAGACAGAGAAATTATTGAAATCGAGGAAACACGACCGGAACTGGGCTCTCGTATCGAGAACGCTGAAAACTATTGCTTTAATCACTCCATTCAAAAGTTAACTTTTCGAAAGTCCAATTTAATTTCTTTTTTCTTAAACATTAGCAAATTTGTCAAAATAGTAGTTTCTATATTTATAATGTGTTATTCTCCAGCCTAAAAGACTGTTTTAAATCACCTGCTCACGATTTATTTTTTTTTTTTTTTGTATAGAAAAGGAATATCAAATAAATTGTCATATGTGATAGGAGAAACTTGAATGTCCAGAATCCAGATGCTAATCTAACTTTTGCATAAAAGCATCGATAATATGAGTTGCGTGAAAGATAGGCAATACATAATCGGGCACGTAGTTCGTAACACGTAACAGAAAATAACTTTTACATAGTCAGGATACGTAATGAGCGCGTTAACGTAACAGCATAGAAGGAGATGAAACACGATGCTGGATAGTAAACTATGCCCTGCTGTCCAGAACGTGACCTTACTCGCCGGTTGAGTCTTCCGTGAAGAAAGCTTTCACTGGCTTTCAATGTAATCTACTCTATAGATGTACTCTATAAAGCATATAAGTTACATCTCGCAATTTTCAGCCACTTCTCTGCATATTTTTATGCAGATAAGGCTCAACGATTTCTGGTATTTGCTTCTTATCACTTTCATATGCCGCTGGCTTTTAATCCTGTTCATATTTTATTTTCTAATTAAATTCTACCTGTAGATAATATAGTGTCAGAAACATATCCAGAGAAAAAGTAATCCAAGTCACACTTTTTATGTCGTTGATATAACATTGAATAATATGATTTGAACGTAATCGTATCGTAAATACCGAACATTACAACACGCCATAAGCGATCGGGATAATCGAACCCGCATGTAAGACACACGTGGAGCAAAAAGCACCAAACTACAGGCCATTCACCGCTAAAAAATGATCCTGTCGTTGATTGGCAGGTGATATACGCATCGAACAGCATCAAAGTCTGCTGCCAAGGCTTTATTAGTAGAAAGTTCCGATGTCTTTCACTTGTTCCTGTTGGGCATGGATTCTCGTTATATTTGAAATGTTATAGTTATTCTATAAGTTAACCAACTGGTCGCTCGTTATAACTTCGTTAACACCGACTTTGCCGTTTGTGCTGTGTGTAATGTGATGTTATGTCTTGGATTCTTCAGTCGCTTCCCGTTACATGCGAGTGGCTACATTGCTATTATTTCTCTTATTCGTATACTTTCATTCTGCTTCCTTGACTCCAGTCATCCATACAGCGATGAATATCGACAGATTTATTCCCAACAAATCAAAAGCTTATCTTCCCAACACAAACTATTATTGCTACAAATTATTAAATGCGGTCTGACATCGCATCCTTCTAACTCCAATTAAAATTCCTCTCTACTCGTTGATATCTCATGACTCGTGACAACTTTTAGACAGTTTTATATATTTAATTAGCTCTCAATTTCTCTGAGAGTGAAATCAGAAACGGATTAATCAAAGAGATCATTTTTATTGGGCATTGAAGCAATTAATTTCCCTTTCATCCAGAGCTGGAACAAATACGATCTTATTGCATGCTAATTGCATTCAATGTGTCATCCGCGCTCTCGGAAAGTAGCCACCGTTAGGCAAATATTCTATCTAATCCTTGAAAACCTTATCTATGAGGTTATCGCCATGGGAAGCTAAGTGGTCGTATTAATCGTGACATGTGCAGGGGAAAAAAGATCGAATTTACCGGTGCGTTAGGTGAACCAGGATGTAAACAGGATGCTGCTGGGGTACATTTGAACATCTGAAGAAGAGACTAGAAGAGCCTGCCAGCAAGGTCGTTGCCTCAGCTACTCCAGGCTACTAACCTTCAGCTCGAGACGGCTTAGAGTCTAAGTTAAAGTCTCTAAAGCGATTATAATCATGTCAAGATTTCTGATGCACACGTCCAACTTTATTGATATCATTTCACTCGAAAGTTTCCACTATGCACGTATATTCATACAAATATTTGTTTACCACAAGGATATTTATGATCTTTAGAGGTATAAATGCCTTCAATGTATGGGGACATTTTCCACACTCCTCTGTTGAATAAAGACATTCAATTCTGACTGATTTATATTATGATAATCCACATTTTCAAGTGGAGAAATAGGATCAGTGACCCATTTACGAAACCACCAAATTGAATCTCACATTGAGATTTCAGAATTATAATTTGGAAGCTGACAAGCATTAAACGCAAGCCAGGCCTAATCCTCTTCGTATATATGTGATGTTCAGGATCAGAAACATAAAATCGCAAATCAGAAGAGAAAGGAAATGACCTTTAAATCTGTCACTGGCTGATGGATTTTTAGATTGAATATATTCATCTTAACTTGGGTTTATCATTACTTTCGTGTATTTTCAAGTGCTATAAATTATTTCTCCAACAATCAAGTGATAAAGTCCTGAATATTGACTTTACAAAGTTCCTCCATTAAATTACATGTTGGGAGATAGGTAGAATAAAATGTAGTCAGAAAATCGCAATTACACTGTAGTAAAGTGTTGTTGACAGTATTATAGTAGAGTTGATAACTCAAAGGAGCAAAATATTCCTGTTTAAATCATTGTTTTTGTCACGATCAACAATAATCTGCACTGAGATGTCACCAGTCACTTTTTATAAATTCGACTTTCGCCATTTCCGAGAATATTGCTCGTATCAGACTCGGTTTACCGTTAAATATCAAGGCTGATTCTGGCCTATACCGGGTCATTAACATTCAGATTTCTCATTTTCTTCGACTCGATAAATAAATGGAGAAACGATTATCTCTTAACGTGGACCAAACAATTTGCAAGAAGCCTGATTTAGGAATTGCGCGAATCACTCTCTAGAAAGTGATAGTGGATAGGGAAGAGTTTTTACACATAATCAACAGATCAATTTTCAGTGAGAGTGAAATTAAAATAGGAAGCAATGTATACAATTTTTATTTCATTTTATTATTGGATGATGTATGTTGACAGTATATTTCTTTTGATTAAGACGTGAATTGACAGAATGCTGGCGTAAAATAGCCTCTTGATCTTAAAAACAGAGGTCATTGTTACCTAATGAAGAATTCTTCAATGAGACGAAGGCGGAAAACATTTTCTGATGTCGAGTTACAACGATTACGTTCCGAGGTGGAGACGCTCGTTTTAATTCCGTGCATAACACTGAATTACCGTACCTTCGAAGAATGTCCGCTGAACTCTTTCTACCATGACCTCGATATAAATTCATGCTACTTTCGTTCGGTCCATATTCGACCTTACAATAATTTCATACCTACCGCAGTTGATGTATACCTTTTCAAATTAACAACAAACACGAGGTTTTCACTTTTGGAATATAATTTCTCATTCCACCATTTGCTACCCTAAAATACAGTGTCACCAAGTTGAGAATTAACCTTGAACTTTGACAATTCGCTCTCGTAGCAATTTCCCTTGTATTTCAGTGTCACTGCTCCATATAAGGTAAATTCCTGTCTTGAATCTATCTTAAGTTGATCTCGCTTCATTTCTCTTTTCCTAAATAAGGCGAGATTCTTTTCTTCCTGTCTTTGGAGAAGTAATAAGCTAATTTGATTGAGACTGATTAACGTTTTCTCAGCAAGAACAAATATTTTTTTCTGCATCAGATAACATTACTAATGTAACATTGTCTTAGAAAAGAGTAGTTCAAATGCGCATGCTTTTTTTCAGTATTTTTCAAACTAACGCGTTACAGATCGTGCTTATTCTTCTTTAAAAAGTGCAAGGAAAACACTGTCTCAAACAATACGGAAAGTAGCAGGTTCTCCATTGTTCGCTTGTGATTTTTGCACGTGAAGAAGAGGGTAGAGGAAGACTATTGAATAGATATGGTCACGTATATGAAGCAATAAAAGGAGAGTCACGGTCCGGAACTCTATCGAAGAATCGCTGATTTATCGAACGTTCAATACGTTCAAGAGCACAATACAATATACAATGCAGACTGACTCTGACTTACAATCAATATTATTCTTGCAGTTTTTCTCTTCAGACTTTTAACAACCCAGGATATTTTTTTAGCCATAGAATTAAATACTGCAACAAAGTGAAACAAATTAGGGAATTTCTTTATGTTTATCTAAAGAATGTTAATAATTGGAAAACATTTTATACAATAAAATGTGTTAAATATGCAATCCTTATGTTCAAGCTGCCATAATGATACAATGGTACGAAATGATACATCCGAATGTCGTCTGCATTTCGTGGTATTCTGAGCAAAGATTAAAGAAGTGGTCGAGTTGGATTCTGCTGATTGCAAGGACCTCGTGATGAGCCTTAAAAAGTTTCTGGAAAAAACTGGTCCTCCGATTCGCACGTGTGCAATGTACATTCAACATACACACTTTCTCATATATACTAGTGAACCCTGGCTGAGAGTTAGGTAACATTTGGGCAAAATATTGGATGAATTCAAAATGAAAAAGA
>JAUEJJ010000045.1:0-15522 GCA_032164275.1 Synergus coniferae | reverse complement strand
ACTTCTTGGTTCTTTTATTCGAATCAGGGCCCAACTAAAACCTGGTTAAAATATAAGATTGGGGCCTAACTAGGCGTGTATAAATTTTCTAGTCACAAAGAATGGAAAATCTTAACAGTGCCTTAAAGGGTCCTGACTTGAACTTACTATTCCAGTTGTTCTAGCCAGGATCTGATCACCGCTATAATTGACATGGGGACAAATAGGGCGATTTCTACATGGGGTTTAGAATCCTCTGAATCTTTTTAGCAAAATTTGTGCAAAAATGAAAAATTAATCGCGCGCAAACCGCGTGGATCAAAGTTGCTGTATAGTATTTACATGATTTAAAATTCATGCTTAACAAAGAAGAAAAAGGAGCATCGCTGTTTGTATGCTGTGTTTTACCGAATTTCGTAATTATTATAAGTATTAAGACGACTTCGTGATTAAATTTTTTTAAAATCAGATTTGAATTTTGGCAGACGATACGAACTTTGGGTCTATTTCAGACCAAAAATTGATCATCTTTTATTAGATTCGCGAAACAAACTGAAGAGGGATTTTTTTACTGTCAATAGTTTCAAAAGGATACCTAATGAAAGTTTTTACTGTAAAATAAGAAGATAAATTAAATTTTTCCAAACAGTTTATTAATATAACAGTGTTGATATGCCAATATAATTAGTGACATATTAGAGATTTTCAATTTTTATTCATGTTCACTGCAATCTGTATGCATACAATTTTTGACACAACCCAGGCCAGATTCAAGAGATTGTTTTGCCTCTTTTTTGAAATAATTAATAACATTATTGAAACACTTTTCGGCAGTCTGTGAACAAATTAAAGAATAACATTTTAATGTTCAAATTTGGGACGAATCAATAATATAGAAAAAATAAATGCCGAATACATACAATTAAAATAGATATAATTAACGAAAATTATAAAAAATAATAAAGTATTATATTCCTCCAAGTTCTTAAATTCATGAAATTTAAATTGTTCGCAATATAAAATTTCCAAACAGTATTTTAATTTAGGGTATTAATTCGATAAATTTTGAATTCAGAAATTTAAAATTTTTAAATTCCAGCATTTATAATGCACTACTTTTATTTTTCGTCAATTTGTGTATTCGATATAAAAATACCCTATATTTTAATTTTAATGATTTAATTTTTATTTCGTATACTTCTGTTTGAATGAAAATTCTTTTTTCATGCGAAAATTAACACAATATTCAATATTTTTTTTTAATTTGTGTATTTTTGAGGATTCTTAACTTTCATATTCGGAAGTTTGAATTTCGTTAATTCTATTTTTGTTTATTTTATGTTGTTGTTGATTTGTAATTGGAATTTTCTTGAGTTAAAAATTAATAATTTTAATAATTTTTAAAAATCCAAAGATTTTGTGTATTTTTAATTAGGTATATTTAATGGAAAGTTATTTTTTAACCATTTATGGTAGATTTTAAATTAGTACGGTCACAAAACATTAAAAGTTAAGGTAGTATTTTCAGAGAGAAGATGAGAGTAAACTTGCCCAGAGGAAGCCCAGCTATTAGTATAGTGGCGCCACTGCGGCCCATTTCGAGAAATAAGGTCCACAAACAGTGAAAACTTGAACCAAAATTTGTCAATTCCTACATTACCTCTATGAAATCGTGCACCTAAAATCCCAGTCACTCATGCATACGCGATGCACACAGACACAACTTTTTTTGCGATTCTTACCATTCTGCCCCTTCTGGTGAAGAATGTATTCTGAGGCAAACCAAAATATTCAATGAAACGCATTTTCCCGTACGCCTACACTGAGCACTATTAAAAATTACTGCTGAATTTTAAATACAATAACTTGATCAAAGAAAGAGATAGAAATTTTAAAAATAACGGTTAAAAAGCTGACATATGTACGAGTATATGAAATCCCGCTTCTACCTAGTCTTTGTAAAAAAGACTAACATTTATCGCTTTTGTTATCGAAAAACTTAATTAATTTTTTTGTTTTCGAAATAGTGCTAGGAAACTTTCACTCGCTTCGTTTATCGAGAGAATTTTGAGTATAAGCCCAAACTTTAAGCAAAAGGAATGTTCATCAAAGTACAGAAAATGTTTTTGAAAAGTATTCCTTTAATTGAATTTAATAGACTTAAAGAATATATTAATTAACTCAAATAAAATGCGAATCGCAGCACAGCAATGTGACTGCGACGGTCGGAACTCGCACGCGTTCGATTCACGTTAATAATTGAATGTTTGTACACTTTTAACGGTTTATTCAATTCAAAAAATAATTTTCAAAAAAACTTTAGTATACCCCTACGGTGTTTTGAAAACTATCTCTATAACTGTTTTTATGGTAGTTTTAATGCAATTAAACCGCTCGCGATCAAAAGCTCGAAAAACCGTCGTTTAAGTTGGCCCTTGGATCATATTTTTTTCCAGGTTAAATTTTAATTTTTTAATAACATATCCCAATCGGAAATTTTATTGCGCATATTTTTAGTCCTATAAATTAATGTACCATAACAACTTTATTAGTTTTCGAAATAATGAAGATGTTACTTTTTTCTGCAATTGCAAAATAAGAATTGTTTGTGTTCAACTCACCGTAAGCTCTACAATAATAGGAATTTTGTAATAAAAATTTCATAAAATATGCAACATTATGTAGGGATTCAAGGAAGTTTTTTGGAAAATATCAGGCAATAAAGTTTTATAGTTTTTAATTCACAATTGATTTAACATCTCAGCGCCGAATTATTGACCTTTCAGTCGTCCGCTGTTGTATCAATTGTGAATTAAGAACTATAAAACATCATTTTCTGGTATTTTCCAAAAAAACTTCCTTGAATCTTAACAAAAATTTAGGTGAAAATTTTTAATTTTCTGTAAATTCGTCCGACTCCCCAAGCGTTTGAAACTTTCAATATCTAATTTTGCGCCATGAGATCATTAAAAATCGTTATAAATTTTTAGTGACGATTCATTGAAATTCTGTAAACACAGATAGTTTCCTTATATAATGTTGCAAGTTTTCTGAAATTTTTATTACAAAATTCCTATTACTGTAGAGCTTACGGTGAGTTGAACACAAAAAATCCGTATTTTGAGATTGTAGAAAAAAGTAACATCTTCTTGATTATTTCGAAAACTATTAAAGTTATATTTATTTATAGGACTAAAAATATGTTCATGACGTCACAAGGCGAGAGACCCCCGGTGCCTGCACCGCTCTTCCCGCCGACCGATCGGCTGCGAGCACATAAAAGCTCTCGCAGTCGCACTTTTCGACAGTTCGCTGAGAGCTGCAAACCGACCTAGGTCGAGGTGCAGAGCCTAGCGATACTCACTGCTGTCCATGGTAAATGGCGCAACTATACCAGGGCGAACGGGAACCGAGCCGATGCGAAGCCCGACTGAATGGCACAACTACAGCCGTGATTCGCAGAGGTAGAGGACGATGTCGTCCAGGGCAACCTGGCCGAGATTATCCTCTGGGAGTCATCCTGTCTCACGGCACCATCCTCGGGGATTCGGAGAGATCCGCCCGATCCACGACCAAATGGCGCAACTATGGCCGTGTATCGGGTGAAAGGATTTGTTGGCTTCACAACCCAGCCAATCCAGGATCGACCTGGACTCCCCGCGGACAAGAAAGGTCACCCTCGGGGATTCGGAGAGATCCGACCGATCCACGACCGAATGGCGCAACTATGGCCGTGTATCGGGTAACAGGATTCGTTGGCCTCACAACCCAACCAATTCAGGATCGACCTGGACTTCCCGTGGACGCTCCAAAGAACCGCGCAGAGTAACGGGACTCAGATTCCGCGCGATGATCCGCCCTTACATAACCCCCCTTGTCGTTCCTTCTCTCTCCGCACCGTACCGCTTACCGTAAAGGGAGGAGGATAGACTCAGGATGGGACGTCCGCCTCGCCTCGTCGATGATCTTCGCGCCGACCTGACGAAACGCTTACCGCTTATACTCTGTCCTCAGGAGCCCCAATAGTCCGCGACGTCCGCCGGCGCTCACTCTCATCTCACTCAAGCGATTTCATTCACACACACTCCATACATATACAAACCGCTGTAACCGGGAAACACACCACACACACTTATATTTGTCCTAACACTCACACATCCACATACACACATACGCGATATAAACACACCTCGTTACACTCACACCAATAGCAATAGGTTAGATCTGTAATTTATAGGAAAATATATTACTTTTGTTATTTCATTTTCAACACCCCGAGTTCTTAATTTATCCCTAAATCTTGACCCTGGCTGACTGAAGCGCCCGCAGGGATAAATTAAATGAGAGGTGGAAATCCACTTCTCGTTACAAAATTAAAATAAATCTTCAAATTTTAATTTTTGAAGGACATATAATACCTGGATATAAAAAAACTTTTCGTGAATTTTTATTGAACAAAAAATGTCATTAACACCGTATTATAAGTAAAAACTCGCGCTATATAGCGAGTGATTGAGGCACGGCGCGGTCTTCTCAGAGTACATATTACGCCTGAAAACTCGAGCACTGACATGAACTATAATCCTAACTACTACTCAACTATTAAATATGTTTGTCTAAAACTTTCCAAGAAACTTTTTCTATAGTTTTCTCCGTATTTTTGCCGCGAGAATTTTTTTCTTGATTAAAATACCCTGGTTAAACGAAACGCTCGAAGTTACAAAAGTCCGATTCCCGCCGAGCATGAGAAAAAAATTAATAACAATTTGTCAAAAATAAATTGTTGGATTCTTATTACTTTATCAATGGAAGAACACCCGAGAGAACATTATCTAAAAATTTCATTTAAAAATTTGAAAAACTGACGAACTGAGCACTAGTTAAAGACAAAAGGGATTTTAATCGATTTCTTTAGAAACGTCAGTTTCTTTTTACCTTAATTTAAAATTAATTTAAAAATCAAAAAAGCTAAAACTTTTTGTCTATAGAAGAAAAAAAGATGTGGAAGGAAATTTTACATCCAGATATAACCTTCAAAAATTAAAATTCGATAATTTGTTTTAAAGCCTTTAAGGACTTGGTATTCGCACGAGAAAATTCTGTGCTCTTATTGTATACCTGGGGGCTTAAAATGAAATTAGTGAAAACCTTTCCACCTTTGTCAAATTTTATATCTGCCCTCTTCGTTTATGAAATTTATATCACTTAAAGATAATAAGCCGAACGCTCTTCGAATTTTTGAAAAAAAAACATTTTTTAAAGATATTTAATTTGCTCAAATAATTAAAAATTATATAAGCTAAATGCACCTATTTGCGTCAGTGCTCCTATTTGCGTCCAAACCTGATTAAATATAGTAAATTTTATGAATTTTTATGCTTATTGATTCATGAGGAGTATTTATTTTATTCTATTAACAATACTCTACATGCGCGTCCATTCAAATATGTATTTTGATGCGCTGACTACGAATATGATAGTGAAAATTGGCGACTAGGCGATTTTCATGGTGAAACCAAGAAAAAACCATAAAAATCATGGTTTTTAGCGCTTATCTCAGGCAATATGCAAAATTTTTAAAAATGTTTCAATCAAAAGTTGTAGATCTCATCGAAATACATATTTTTTGTGGCAAGCATTTCTTTTTACGAGTGATCGTTTTCGAGATATGTACGTCCATTGGTTTCGGCTTAGTGCCTAATCGTTCTTCACCGCGGGAAGGTTGGAGTACTTTGAAGACCATATTTTTTAAAATGTTTTGTCAGTATGCAATTTTTTTGTTTTTTTAACCCCCTTTACCAGGCCCATTTTATCTGTCACGCATTCCTATATGTCACCCACCCCTTATGCAAGCACACCGACCCTCTTCCCCATGCTCGTTTTATGTGTGACGCATTCCTAAATGACAACCACCCCTCCTGCAAGCACGCCAACCCCCTTTACCACGCCCATTTTATCTGTCACCCATTCCTAAATGTCACCAACGCCTCCTGCAAGCACACCGACCCCCTTCCCCATGCCCGTTTTATCTGTGACCCATTCATAAATATCACCCAACACTCCTATTGGAAAAATTTTGTGAAATTTTGCATATTGTCTGTTATAAAGGCAAAAAGCCATGAATTGTATGAGTTTTTTAATGAAAATCGATATATCACTGATTTTCTTGGAAACTATTATCTGTAGAAAAAAATATATAAAACAAAAAATGTATATAATTATGGATGAGATCTACAACTTTTGTTTGAAACTTTTTTTTGAAATTTTGCATATTACCTGAGATAAACGCAAACAACCATGATTTTTTATGGTTTTTTCATGGTTTCACCATGAAAATCGACTAGTCGCCATTTTTCACTATCATTTTCATAATCAGCGCGTCAAAATACGTAGGTATACGTAGTTTGATGCGTTTTGGAGGTGGACCCTAATCGGAAGTTTATCCGAAGCAGGATTTCATATACATATGTATAAGCTTTCTAACCGTTATTTTTTAAATTTCTATCTTTTTTTTTGATCAAGTTATTGTATTTGAAATTCAGCAGTGGTTTTTAATAGTGCTCAGTGTAGGCGTACTAGAAAACGTGTTTCATTGAATATTTTGGTTTGCCTCAGAATGCATTCTTCATCTTCAACAGAACGGGCAGAACGGTAAGAATCGCAAAAAAAGTTGTGTTTGTGTGCATCGCGTATGCATGGTATGCATGAGCGACTAGGAATTAGGTGCACGATTTCATAGAGGTAATGTAGGAATTGACAAATTTTGGTTCAAGTCTTCACTGTTTGTGGACCTTATTTCCCGAAATGTGCCGCAGAGGCGCCACTATACTAATAGCTGGGCTTCCTCTGGGCAAGTTTACTCTCAGCTTTTTCTACTTACTTGTTTATTCAAATGCTTAAAAGCTGCATTACGACAATTGTCCAATACGACGATTCTAGGATCAACATACGTTTTTAATGAGACCCTAGAACTTTCCATACAATCTCCAGTATCTATTCCTTTTTTCTTTGCAGCATCAACTGCAGCCTAGTAAAAAAGATAAACAAAAATGGAAATTACTTTTTATTAACCAAAAATTAACCATATTACCAAAAATACCACAAAATACCGAAAAAATAAATACCCAATAAAAATAAATTGACGAAAAATTAAAAAAACCGAATTATAATTGTCCGAATTTTGAAATATCGGAATCCCAAATTTATCGAATTAAAAAATTATTGAATTTTAACATTATTTAGCTGTATAATTAATGAATTAATATAATAAAATGTGGAATTATTGTAAAATCCCCAAAATTTTGAAAATCCCAAAATGTATTATAAATTTGCCAAACTATACATACAATAAATTATTTTAATTAAAATAATTATGTAATTTCAAAATTAGATACTTACTTATAATAATGAGTTTAACTAATTATGTAAATTAAAATTGTAATTTAAGGAAATAAATTGTATGATTTGACAAATTTTGGAAATTTATGGATTTATAATTTGGTATTTTTATTTTTCGGCATTTTTGGTTGGTACCCCCGTTTTTGAAGTTCTATGGAGTTAAATTTCGAAAAAAAATTAATTCCGCTAACCTGAACAGCAGCTTCTACTGGTCTCGCCATGTCATTTATTTTTTTGACAAATTTATCATGTAGTTTTATGAAATCTTGTCGGGTGACTTTTGCAACTACTATCTATAAAAATAAAGCGGAATTTTTTCGTTAGATATTCAAGAATTCTTCCTTAGTCTTTTTTTGTGAAATTAATTATTATGTACTAGCGAAATTTTTTTTTAGTTTCCTGATTTCGGGGATAAAATAATTTTTAATGCCTTTTATTTATTAATGTCGTCAAAATGTTTCAAGATTTTGAGCGATGTCAAAAAAAACTTTGTGTTTTAATTACCCTCTGCGTAAAATTGAAAGCCTTTTGCTTTTTGGAAATTCTTGCTTTTTAAATCTCTCTAAATTTCCTTAAATATCTTGCGAAATCTTTATATAAAATAAAACTAAAACTCTTAGAATTAAATCCTAAAAGTCTTCAAACTCTTAAAAAATTGAATATAACTCTTCTAAATCTTTTCAATTCTTTTGTAATCTATATAGAAATTATTTTGCTGTTAAAGTGTTTTTCATTCCGTCGTTTAATTCTTCTTAAAAAAACTTCCGAAATCCTTACCAATTTCATAAATGCTTTTAAAATTTCAAAATATTTCCTTAATTTTTTACAAATCTTCAAAAATTCCTTCTTGCTTTTTAAACCTCCTAAAACTTCATAAAATCTTCAAAATTCTTTTATAATCATAAAAAAAAAATATTGCCGATTTTTTTTTTTAACTTTTAACGTCCCTCAGAAACCTAAAAATTTTCTCAAATTTTCTTTTAAATCTTTTAAATATTAATTTGTGAAAATCCCTTAAAATTCCCAGAAATTTCTTGAAATTCTACAATAACATTTAAACTTATACATTACATCCTTTAAAACGCATTAAAATTATTAGAAATATTATCAAATTTCACGAAGTCCTTTAAAAATTAGAAAAATATCTTAAAATAAAGTCCATCAAAATCATTATAAATCTCATATTATTACATAAAATCTTTGAAATTTTCACAAATTCTTTTAAGAAGCATAAAAATCTTTTAAATTTTCTTAAAATTCCTTGAAATTTAACGATAACATTTAAAAACCCCTATAATTCTTTAGAATTCCTAAAATCCTTTTGAAATCTTTGAAAATTCCTCGAAAATCGACATTTAAAATTACATTACATCCTTCAAAAAGCATTAAAATTATTAGAAATCTTATCAAATTTCATGAAATCTTTAAAAATCAGAAAAATATCTTGAAAACCTTCAATATTACTATAAATTTCATAAAATTCCATAGAATCTTTAAAAATTTCACAAATTCTTTTAGAAAGCATAAAAGCTTCTAAATTCTCTTAAAATTCCTAGAAGTTTCACGATAACATTTAAAACAGGTATAAAATACCTTAAAATTCGCTTGAAATTTTTAGAAACACTTAGAAATCTCAATCTTTCCCGAAAATCTTCGAAATTGCTGTTGAAATCTGTTAAAATTCTTAAAAATATTCTAAAATTCTTCAAAATTTCAAAAAATGTAAAATTCCTTAAAATCCTTATAATTCCTAGAAACTTTTTAAAATATCTTAAATTTCCTCCAAATTCCTCGAAGTTATTTAAAATCCCTTAAAACTATTAAAAAACATTTGAAATCCTTGAAAATTTCACGAAAATCTTCGAAAACGCTTAAATTCTGTTAAAATCTCTTAAAATTCTACGAAATCTGTTAGAAATCCTGAAAATTTGTTGAATTTCGTAAAACTCACTTGAAAATCGTCGAAATGCCTTAAAATTCTTTAAAACGTCTTGAAATTTCTCTTAAAAAAAAGTGGTGTAACGAAATATCCCAAAAGTCTCGCTTATAGAAGATTATTTTTGAAAATCTAATTGACTTTTAAATGATTTGAAGTTGTAAAAAGGAAAAAACAATAATCACGCGTTTTACTTCACTAGTTTCCTTAAAAAATCTCTTAAAATACTTCTAAATTTCTTAAAATCTTTCAAAATTCCTAAAATTGAATTTTTTTAAATATTTAAAATTCCCTTAAAACACCAAGAAATTTACTGAAATCTTATTAAATCCTTTTGAATTTTGTACGGTCTCATAAATTCTATTGAAATTTTTTTTAATCCTATAAAATGTATGGAAATTCTTTTTAGTCCCTCGAAATGGTTAAAAATTTCTTGAAATCCTAATAAATCATGTAAAATTTCACAGAATACTTGGAAATTCTTGATAATCCTTCGAAGGCTTTTAAAATTAAATATTATTTTCTAAAGTGAAGAACTTACTTCGAGGGCACAACAAACCAATAAGCAGAAGATTGTGCACTTCATGATTGAGTAATTCGTGTAATTTTTGGCGAGAAAGACTCGTAGCTGTGCGTACCGTGTGCATATATCTATCAGGCATCCGTTGCCTATCTTAGCGATTAACGTCACACCCCCCGACTCTCTCTCCCCACCATAGCTCTAGCGTCGACCATTGCAGGCAGGTAGATAAAACCAGAGATTGATAAAACCATGGATGAAACTAGCTGCACGGCCTGCATAAGTCATGACGTCCACTCGCACTCGGGCAGTTCAAGCCGAGAGCGACTTTCCGAGAGATCGGAGAGCTCACGACCGGCAAGATTCACGTTCTCTCCCTATCGATAGGTGCTTCTATGGTAGGCAGAGAACAAATGATTCGGATCGTAAGGACTAAGGAGTAGGCGCTTCTACCCATGCGATCCATCCGAGTTAGCTTTTCCCCATAAGAGAATTGTCAATGTTTGCCAACCAGACGTCGTGAGAATAATAATTGTTAGGCGCTTCTAGGGTTATTATTTCACGCAAATTCAATGCTATCTTCGCTGAGTGATTTCTGCAATCGATGGGTGCTTTCATGTTTGCAAAAATCGCTGGCAAATAATAAATATTAGGTGCTTCTATAATAAGTTTATTATTTGCCACGGGGGATCTACATCACTTGTCCCGTTAGAAAGAAACTATAATTTAAGTTCTAGGCAATATTCTTTTAGACAAAATGTAAAATAAATGTGTCCGACTTTCATAATTATTAGGTACTTCCAAAATTATAAAACTCGGCGAACACAAATACCAATTGATGGGCGCTCCCATGGTTGTCATGTGTGACCATTAATTTTTGTAGATGTAGATCGTTAACCCAATCTCTCTCTTTGATTACACCGATTTATCTTTCAACCTAACATCGAATCTCTCATATCCTTGTACCTGTAAAGCATAAAATAATGGTATTGTTTTGCACCAGTCCGGCGCTTCTGAGGATGCAAAACTAGCTGAAATAAATATCAATCGATAGGTGCTTCATGAGTGATATTTATCCTTTTCTAGAGAAATACACAACCGATCCTTGCATGTCCCATCCGACAGTTGACTTCTCTATCTGTCTTACTGTTTTACTGCAGAGGGGGATACTTGACGTGAGAATGCGTAAATCACCTGTGTGTCTAGTTTGTTCTCCGAACTCTATTATTTTATATTTATTTTGACGGGTATGTGAATCATTATTGCAGGATGAGGGAAAGAAAGAGATAAAGAGAGATGACTAGCTTCCACACCGCCTCCATTCAAATTATAAACACAACCGTCAAACCGCTATTCACAGACAGTCAAAACAACATTCACACATCCTTATACACTCACACATAGAAATAGTTTAGATTTGTACTTTACAGGAAAATATACCTTTGTCATTTTATTTACTTTACGCAAACCGAGTTCTTAATTTATTCCTAAATTCTGACCCTGGCTGACTGAAGTGTCCGCTGGGATAAATTAAATGAGAGTTGGAAAACCGCATTGGGGAGAGCCAGATCAGGAATGAAATACACGGCCCGACAGGGATCAGATCTGGCAGTCAAATTGTCCGGATGTGTGTGTGCATGTAGGTATGCATGTATGTATGTATGTATGTATGTATGTATGGATGCACGCATGTATGTATTTATGTATACATGTATGTGGTATGTATGTATGTATGTATGTATGTATGTATGTATGTATGTATGTTTGTATGTACCATATGTCTGTCTGTATGAATGTATGCACATATGCATATGTATGTATATATGTATGTATGTATGTTACGCTTTTGACGATCCTGCAATATCTCGAGAACGCGTATAGATAAATTGATGAAATTTTGCAGTTATTCCACTATATACCAAGTTAATTTCTTGAAAGGGTTTAACAAAATATTTAATTTTACAAGTTCTATGTATTTTTACAATTTTCGTAAAATTAATTTTTCGACTACAACTTCTCAAATAATCAAAATTTAATACAGATGTAACAAGAAAGAAGATTCCTTGTGTCGAGACGAAATCGATTCACCCATAAGTTTAATGCACATTCTCATAACACGTCGCGGTTCGCGCGCTTGTGCCCTTCGGGGTGTTATTGTTTTAATTATTTTTGTTTCTAATGAAGAGAACTCACTTACTTATTAACACTAGATTGCCTAAGGAAGTCATTTTGATTGCTTTTCAGTTTCAATTAGAAAAACAATTATGTTCCCAAGTGTTTAAAATAGAAGAATTACAATTTTTTTTTACATTTTTCACTCTGTGTGAATACGTAAAAGCAGTCAAAATTACTTTCTTAGGCAATCTAGTGTTAAAGTTCTATCGACCCTAAGGAACGCATTCTCATCAGGACACTCGCGTTTCGCGCTCAGCCCTGTTCCCCGTACAATAGGTACAAATAAATAGTTACATAACAAGTTTGAGCACTCCTACGATATCCAATTTGTTCGTAGCGCTTCGTGCTTTGAAATATTTCATCGTCAAGCTTCAATTCTTTATATTAATTTTGTAATATTTTCTCATATATCACGTTCTTCGGTGGGAAAATTTTCTTTTTTCTTTTTTGAAAACATTTTTCACGATTTAAACGAAAACTACTTACTTTATAAAAAAAATGGTCAAAAGAAGATTTGTATATCTTTTAAAGACCATTAGTTATGCTCCTTGTCATTTTTTCTGTATCTCATCGCGTTATTTGGCTTAAAATTTGAATTTTCATTTTTTCAAAAAAATTCAAAAAGTTCTTATACCATTCCTGTATAGTGTTAAAAAAAAAATGTTTTACATCTCTTGACTTTTTTCATATCGTGCGTTGTTTGGCTTCAAATTGTAATTTTTTTTCGTTTTCTTGAATTTTCGAAATGTCATATAAGTCTGACAATTATTTTTTTATCGAAAAAAGTCATAAGGATAAATTTTCTACTTCTTGAGTACTATGAGCATCCATACATAGAATTTGTAAATTAAAAAAAAACAGTGGTTTAAAAAATTTTCAAAATGCTCCAACTTTTTGAATTTTTATCCAAAATGGCTGGCTAACGAACTTGACCTTAATTTAGGACACTAAAAGAGTATACCAAAGGGCAATCCAAACCATCAATTTTTCCGAAAGTTATCCTGTTTACAAACAAAATCTACAGACACACACACTTTCTTAAACTAGTTGTGAAATCGATCTCAGGTGTTTCATTTAACTATATTTATGTTTTTCTGTGCTCATTTTTTGAGCACCTTGCATCGTCATTATGATGAGGTTGCAAATTCATTTGCTTCCTCTATGAGGAAGCATCAGGCATTGTTTTCTTGAAGCAAAACATCTTGCATCAACTTCAAATTATACCAGTATTACCTTAGTTGACAAATGTCTAATACAAAAATTCTAATCAATTAATATAACTTCCTTAATATTCAATTAAATGGATTAATGATTCGTCTCGATAAAAGGAATCTTTCTTCCCCTTACATAAGCTTTGAATTTTTATTATTTGAAAAATTAGAGTGGAAAAATTAATTTTTTAAAATTACAATAATTATTCCTAATTTTATTATTTTCCAATGAAGTGCATTAATCATATAGCTGAATCGATTCGTCTCGACACAAGGAGATGGAGCATTTGTCAAGATTGTAGTACGCATACTCTTTATTTGAATTGCCATGGATGAAATCTTGGATTTCAGTGTTTTGCTCGAAAGTAGGTGAAGAAAATTATGAAAATTCATGATTTTAATGAAAAATTAAATAAAGGAATCAGTAATTAATAAAAATTAATTAATTGAATAATGAAAATTATTTTAATGAAAGCGATTTCTTTTATACGTACCGATTTTACAAATATTTTAGTTGAAGGCAATATAGTCATTGACGGAAACAATTTTAAATCTCAAAAACGTTTTTAACTGTGCTAACTATTTTGTTAAAATTTTTTCGTATCTGTCGAAAAAGGACGATTTTAATGCAAAAGATTGAAATACCTTTAACTCTACTATAAATGCGTCAAAAATATTTTTTTCATAAATCGAAAAAATACGTACGTATTTTTGTCTATGATTTATTTCATTTATTTGAACAATGTGCGCAGTTATTATTTAGCTGCAAATTCTGAAAGTAAAAGACCATTTCTGAAATGTTTGTAGTTGATTTTGTTGAAAAAATACGTAATTTCTTAAATGAAAAATAGTAAAACATTAATTTCATTTTATTAGTATTTTTAAATCTCGTGCTACATTGCCAAATACTCCTTGGTCAAGCGCTCGAATCAGGAGCAATCCATAACAGAGCAGTGCAGTGGAGTCTACACCCGGTTCACCTGACAATCTGACATGCACCGAAAAATTGTACACTCTCTCCGTATCATGACGTTAGAGGCGTGCTCCGTACTAGCGCGGAGCAAAATTGGAGTACACTTGCTCGCAGTCGCACTTGCTCGGAGCAGGGACAGAAAAGAGCAGATAACCGAATTCGCTATTAGACTCTCCCCGATGCGTATTTTGCATTCCCAGGAAACTTCTAGAACAATCCTCCATTAGTGAAAGAGAGAGAGCATATGTGTAGAAAGAGATGGACTGCATTTCCAAGAAATCGAGCACCCGATGCACGTGCGGGTTCATGTGCGAGGGTACATAGTGCACAAGTCGTAAATCTGATTATATTGCTTTGGGTTGAAAATCTTTTAGCGGAGATATGTTCATTAGTAAAAAGCGATGGACACTATTTTACAATATTTTCGTAGATTTTCTAAAACGTAGAAATGCAAGCGTGCTAGAGATGCACGTGCAACAAGGGATTGATTCTTCTCCCTCGCGACCTTGGTTAAAGAATTTGTCCGGCGCGAGCGTATTTAATATTTAGGAAATGTAGTTACAGAAGAAAACATAAGTTTTCTAAAAGGTACAGGATGTAGAAATATTCTTATTGCGACATAGCTTGGTTGCAAGAAATGTGAATATAGGAATACTAAAAGGTTGAACGCGCAGGTTCAGAAATAAAATTGCGTAGAAGAGTGAGAGTTTTCTAACAGGCTTGGTCTTTCTAGATTATAATATAGAATTGAGATCTGAGATCCTTTTACTTGTATCTTAGGAATTATAAATTGTCTTAAATCTTGTTAATTAATTAGACAAATGTTCAATTATATTGCTAGGTGCCAGCTGAAGTACAATGATTGAGGTGGCTGGTTCGATATCTCATTATATAATAATGTTTATAAATAAAGTAATTAGACTAACGTCGCGGGGCGTGACAGATATGTATATATTTAATTTCTTTTATTATTATATAAATGTTTATAAAATTGTGGTTTATTCAATATTTTTAACAACGTGCAGTTTTTTTAGCATGACATATTTTGTAAATATATTTCAAGATATAACTCATTACTAACCCTTAATCGTTTTCATCACCACTATTTTCTGTATGTATTATTTTATAATCCTAGAGATAGACATAGTTCAACGAAAATAATATTGTTCACAATATGCGGAAACTAGCTGTGAAGTTGTATCAACTTTTGTGCTCATTCAATGAGCACTTTGCTTCCTGGAAGCAAATATAATTTGCTTCCTCATACAGGAAGAATTAAGTAATTAATACATTTTTTCATTCCATTACAATGTTCAATAAAAAAAGTTTT
>JAUEJJ010000044.1:6955271-6967805 GCA_032164275.1 Synergus coniferae | reverse complement strand
GCAAGGAAAATCTGTCAGAAATCAGTATAGGGGTCTTTCGAGTTAAAACTGATCAGGAAATCGTAGTTAGTTTGTAGCCCGGTACAGGTAAGGAAAGACTAATCTCGTATTAAATGAGGAATTTCTTATTGATTACTATAGTCAAAGATTTCTCCATTCAAATCTGTTTAGGAAATTCTAGTTAGGTTGTAACTATACCCTTCCAAGATTCTCCAGTCTAGTTTTTCCACATTTCAGCCCTACGAGTTCCTTTTCAGTGTTAAGGAAAATGTAGACTAATTTCTACTAGGGGTGTTTTGCTAAAAATAACGTTTACCGACGCCTTATTGATAAAATCTTCGAAACAAATAAACCGATCCTTATGAAATTTTTACCACATATTCTTTACAATTATAGCTATAGCTTAAATCCAGAATTTTTTAAATTTCGATTTTAACTGTTTTTTTTTTTGCAAAAAACGGTGGATAAAACACATTTGTTTCTCCTTTTTTGCAAAACTTTCCGCCATTTTGTTATTTTTTCAAAAATAAAAAATCGTAATCCGAGATTTAACAAGGCAGTTTTCGAGGACCTATGATTCACCAACATTTTCATCTATAAAAATTGTCTAAAATAAATTTAGAAATATTTATTTATGCATTTTCAGAGTATATTTACTTAGCCTAATAATTTTTATATCAATATCTATAATACAAAGTTCTCAAAAAAATATTCATGGAAATCGATTTTTTGAAAATTGTAAAGTGACCCCTTATCCAAAACGGTTATTTTATTTAAAGAAATATTCCGTTTAAATTGACGAAATGTTTTTTTAAATCAAATTAAAAAAATGAATAAAAATTTTCATCAAAAATCAGTTTCTTTAATTCAACCAAACTTTTTTCTGACTTAGGTAAAGGGAAATCACTGTAAGGGGAAATCATTGTAAAAGGAAATCTTTGCAAAGGAAAATTATTTTAAAGTGAAATCATTGTAAAGTGAAATTATTGTAAAGGGAAATCATTGCGAAGGGTAATTATTGTAAACGTACATCATTGCAAAGGGAAGTCATTGTAAATGGAAATCATTAACCTCCAAGACGGTGTGGAAAAAAGCATACAAATTTAATTTAAGTAAAATTTCAAACACTGAGGTAGAAACTGTGGGGGAGAGTAGGGCTGGACATTTCTTGAGAGGTAGCAATAAGTGGGAATGACACATAGAATGATGTTAAGATAAACAGTGAAAGTGTGAGTGAAATACAGAGTGGTATGTGTGTGTGCCTGTGAGACATAAAGAGTGCCGAATAAAAAAACTCGGATTGAGGCAGAGATTGGGGCGAAATGAAATAATTGTATGGGAGACCCTATGAAACTGGATGTAAAATACCTGCGTAAGAAATGCGAGGCAAACTTTAAATTGCTGAACATTGAAAGCAGTTAATGTCTTCTTTACAGAATTGGCATTTGGCATGTCTCGACGCTTATTAAGTTTCTTTGCCCCACTTGATCCAAATTTCATGGTTGGTTTGCTCTAGGGGGCGATCAGGTCTTCCTCTACTTTTTTTTTACAGAATCGAATCAGGTTCTGGAACTCGAGGTTCTTGGTCCGGATATGTCTTTGACCTTCCAATATTAAGTTTGGGTCATTTTTATCACTTCTAACATCAAGCTGATCGAAACTGTATCCAGTATCACAATTACCTATAACTTTCATCTTTCTACACGGGTGAACATTTTAGTCCCGAGAAATTCATTTTAAAAAATAACTTTACATAAACCTGCAGTTAAATTTCACTCATGACTCGCCAGTCATTTTCAAAATCATTCCGGAATTCGTATTCGAGCCAAATAGTTGCATTCCGATCTAATCCGAAGGAAGTTTTCAAACCGGATCAATCCGAGGCCTATTCACAATCAATTTCAACTTGTAATTCGAAATGAATCTAGTCAATCCGATTAATCCGAACCTTCAATCCGAATGAATCAAAGTTATCCGAATGTTTGGAATCATTTGAATTGATTCAGATAAACCCGATTCATTCGGAGTGAAAATTTGGATTGATCGGATTGACCGCATTCATTCGGTTTGAAAGATCGAGACAAGAATCATTCGGATTGAATATTTGGATGAATTCTAGTTAATTCGGATTAATCAGTTTTATTCGGACTACAAGTTTGGACTGATTTTTAATGGGCATCGGATTGATTCAAATTGAAAAATTCCTTCGGATTAGACCAAAATAAAACTGTTTAGTTCGGATACAAATTTCGAAATGATTCAGGGTTGTCCCTACTACAATGAACACATTTTAAACTTACTGCTCCTCAAATTTTTATACTTTAATTTAAAAAAAATATATTTTTCTTCTGTAAAATTAGTTTAGCTTGACTTGTTCGATTATTATTATACATATCACTCTTCAATTATTATTTCTAGGAAAAAGCGCAAGCTACAAAAATTCTTAGAAATCACGGAAGTATTGAAAATGCTTTAAAATTTCCTAAAACATTTTTAAATTTCTTGAAATCTTTGAAGCATTTTAAAAGTATTTATTTATTGGAAAGTAAAGATTTATTGTTGTAATTGTTTCATATATTTGAAGACATAAAACTCGATTTTTTCTAGATACATTTGATTCGGTGCACGTATAATAGTAGCAGAGCCTTTGTTCGCTTTGAATCATATTTTTTTTCCGTGTCGAAAAGTGAATTGTCAGCGCGCCATCATTCGTGGGCCTTCTCCGTCCCAATAGGTAGTAAAAAACTAATGAATCCAAAACCCTATCTATCACCGAGCATGACACCATGCAGCTCCAAGCTGAGCGAAATAAGAATAAAAAAAGAAAATAACCCACGCGGTGCAGTTCGTAGTCCCGACAGAAGAAGCTTGGCACTTAATAATGTGAAACAAGCGAATATTTGACTGCATGCGACGCGACGGTT
Organism: Synergus coniferae; assembly: GCA_032164275.1. Classification (NCBI taxonomy): domain Eukaryota; kingdom Metazoa; phylum Arthropoda; class Insecta; order Hymenoptera; family Cynipidae; genus Synergus; species Synergus coniferae. The sequence goes on along the minus strand of JAUEJJ010000044.1, from coordinate 6,964,881 downwards.
AATATGTTATACCACACGGGGATTAAGAAAATATTTTTCCTTGAGACAATATACGCTGGAAAATGTGTACCTTTTCATAGTTGTGGACAGAAAAGAGGTAAACAGTATCTTAAGCTAGATCGCAAAAAAAAGATATATGGTTCATTTTTCAAGCTTCGAATTATAACGCCAAATTGAATCGTTTTATTTTATGCAAAAAGAGCTTAACTGAAAAAAAAAGAAATCATCAAATCTGTACCATGACTCAAATTTCCACATCATTTCAGAAATGTTAGGTGAAACCTGAACTAAAGCTCCTTCCGTGCTCTCCTAGTGCTCTGTCAAACCGAGTTCGCGCCGATTATTTTGGAGTATTGAGCGAGCACGTAGCGAGGTTTCCAAAAATCTTATAATGTATCAGAAGTGCTCGCTAAAGCCTCTTTAAGGCTCCCGAAAGCCTACTTATTGCCGAATTCGCAGTTTTCGAGCATTTTCGAGGAAAAAGGAGGACTTGTTAAAGCATTGATATCTTCGCGTGAACCTCTCCTAGTGCTCTTCTCAACCTCTGTATATGCTCCCTGCATCCTCCCTGCATCCTCCCTGCAACCTCGCTAAATCCTAGAGCTTCATGCTCTTTAAATCCTCGCCCCGTGCTCGTAAGAATAATTCATATTTATTAATAATTATATTTTTTAAATAAAAAAATTCAATGCTATATTTTTTGAACCTATCTTTTTATTGTTTAAATCCATATAATAATTTGTATATAAATATTATAAATTAAAGATTTGTGATGTGATATTCATCCTGCATGTGATTATCTAAATACTGAGATTGTTCATTGCGTTGGTCTGAAAAAATTCAAAAAAACATAAGAAAAATTGCTTATATTCTATTGGAAATATCAATAAAAAAAATTTTTACTCGTACCAGTGGAACAATCTTCCAACTTTTTTCTCTCGGTGGAAGTCCCGATTTGGCTGTTCGTATCTAATACATCACTCTTGAATTTCGGCATGTACCGGCGCTTGTTGGAAATCAGGTGATTTATATGAGCGTTGAAAGCGCTCATATCAATGGGATTATTTTTCATCGTGACGTTTTCCACCCAACCTGTAAATAGATTAAAAAACATATAATACTTTTTTTATTTGTACTCATTTAAAGTAAATCTGATTTGCATTAAATATCATATTGTTACTTATAATAAACAAATGTATATTGTATAAACTATCATCATTACTTACACCAGAGGCCTCGATATAAGCGCTTGTCGATACCAGGACTCTTAGAAAGCCTATGTCCAGCCGCTGAATAATAAACTATATTTCTTCCGTATATATCTCCACTAACATATTTGTGACAAGAGTAGATACCCCATGATATCTGTCCTTTGAATGTCGCTGTTTTTTTAACAAATCCGTAATCCATGGCGTTCACGTAAAACCGACAACCAGGCCATAGTTCCACCTTGAATAAAAAATGTTTTTTTATAAACAAAGCACTAAATTTAAAAAATACAATAAAAGTTAAACCACATATGAACATACTTTGTCAGCACCAGGTGAATGGTTATTCATCTCGATCTGAAAAAAACCAGAATCATCGAATTTTGAAGTAATTAGTAAAATTTCTTTTATACAAACACAATAATTGAGTCATGTTATTTAACATATACTGAGAAACCTTCTGCTAAATTAGTTAGTAATTTTTAGAACCAATTCTAATAATTGGTATTTACCCCATTACAAAAAGTATAAAATTTCTATAATATAAATCGTGTTCCTACAGAAAATAGTAATTTTTCTTGCATATTTAGTATATTATGCTAATTAAAATACCTGTGCGTCAACTTTTTCTCTAATTCCTGCCGGCGTTCTTTGATGCCTCTGGTACAGTGAATCGACATTTACTTCTGTTGAACCAGTGTTTTGCCTATTCTGATTTTTATAGGCAATTTACAAAGCTGCCGCATACAGCTTCGCTGAATGCGAATTATGTATTTGTGCACATAATAAAATTTTTTATTATTTAAATATAAGAGTAATTAGAAAAAGGGGGGGTCAAATTTTACATAAATATAATGCATTCTCTGATGAGAATGTAATAAGGAAAAATAAAAGTTCATTAATTAAAGAACGTCTTTTAATTGAGATCTTGCTTTCTCGATGGCAGCCCTAGCGAAAACTTCGGATTGAAATTCATTCCGCAATAATCCGAAATTTTCCGAATCATTCCGGAATTTGTATCGAAAACAAACAGTTTCATTCCGATTTAATCCGAAGGAAGTTTTCAATCCGAATTAATCCGTGGCACATTCAAAATCAATCCGAACCTTTAATTTGAATGAATCCGGTCAATCCGAGTGAATCCAAATTTATCCGAATTTTTCAGAATCATTCGGATTGATTCGGATCCATTCGGATTGAAAGTTCTGATTGATCGGATTGACCGGATTCATTCGGATTAAAAGTTCAAATTGATTTTTAATGTGTCTCGAATTAATTCGGATTGAATACTTCCTTCAGATTAGGTCGGAGTGAAACTGTTTGGTTCGGATACAAATTCCGAAATGATTTGGATTGGTTCGGAATGAATTTCAATCCGAAGCTTTCACTAAGGAGGACCGGTGCTTACACTCTGTTCCACAAAAAAGGTTACGACAAAAGTTTATATGAAAGCTGAATAGTACAAATTAATCATGGTCATAGTTTGGATCTTTTTAAGAATGCGCATTCACCCTTCGTCTTTTCTGAACCGGAATGATGTGCTTGAATCGGTCTCAAAAATATAGATGATTTTATCACAAAACTCGGAATGAAGAGAAATTTTTTCGTGCTTTTTAGACATTTTTCAACCGTACCGAAATTTTTGTGGTTATATTGACATATTTCATGCGAAATTTTCAATTTTTTGTACCGTTGACGAATGACATAAACAAAGCTGTGTATTGGAAAATTAGAATTCAATACAGCTTCCGATTTCAAAAATGTAAAAGACAAATCAGTACAGTTTGTGTTTACAAAGTAAATAAATCTTTCAGTAAACTATTTGGCTAAATTTTTAATCGAAAATTTCCTATTACTTAAGAAATCTGTTATGGCTACCAGTACAATTTTCGTAATTGTAATTGTACCGTTGGCTTTATTACTGAAAGTTGACAAACGCAGTTTTGACATTGGTGATAGGGATAGACGATACTTACAGTAGACCAGATGGAACCGTAATAAATTACGAAAATTGTGTTGGTGACCACAACAGGAGCAGTGGCCAAAACCAGTGCACCGACCCTACCTCTTCCACTTACATTCCACGTCCTTATATTTTCTACCCCCTCGTCTGCTCAATTTCTCTCTTCTCAATTTATCTTACTTTCTTTATGCCGTCCTGCTAATCCTGCTGAACCTTCATTTGTTCTGCTTTCTTGTTTTATTCAACGTTCGTAAGCATTTAACGGTTTCAGGAATGTTTAAATGTTGGAGAAGACTTTTCGTTTTGTTTTACACTGGAACGCCACAATTATCAACCCCCCACAAACGTCAACAAATTCCTCCCACAAATGTCAACTCAATCCCCACTCCATCCCACACAAATGTCTCCTTACTCAACTACGCATGTGGTGCGCTCTCGGCATCTAATTGGCGCGAAATTTAAAATTCTAAAACGCAATATACAATGCGCATGTGCATACACTTATCCATCAATTATTTGCACATTGTGATGACCTTCGTTCCCACGCTAGAAATTTAGGGTTTTCCAACAGTTAGAGTTTTTACTATAACCTGAAGTTTTTATACAAATTCTCTAGACTTAGTTCTTCGAACCTCTCCTGCCAAACATATGTCAAAAATTCGGAAAAGCATTTGCAGATACGTCATCGCGATTGTTGCGATGACGCATTGTATCAGTACTCGGACATTCCGATTTCAAAACACCCTCTGAGGGTTTCACCCGCAGGTCAGATAGTCAGTCTGCACTTGGTCTTCAAACATATTACCTCGTTCTAACGTTGTTACGAATAAATTGTTATTTTTGTTAAATAAACGGAGTATCATTCATTTTTCCACCAACACCCACACAAATCTCGGTTCTTGAGTGCAAATAATCGCATCGCGGATTCAGGTAAAAACTCAAGATCGTAGGTACTACACTTTTATGCGTAGAAAAGTCGCCTTGTGAGTAACCATAAACCACAGTGGTCGCCATGTAAACAACTTCTCTACGCCACTGGCTCATCGAGCGAACGAGCTCTTTGAAGGGACGTTGCGGGGGAGGAAACCGTGAACTACGCATATATAACCGCGGTGTAAATAATTGATGGATGAGTGTAAGTCAGTATAAGTTACACTGTAAAAAAAACAATGTAAATTTCCATTACGGGTTGTAAAATATTCCTATTAACAACAGTGTAATTTTATTACTATTATGTGAATTTGTGTGTACTTGTAAAGAAATTTCACAAAAAAATCTAAATTTTACAAGAAAAATTTTAAATTGCACTGCGAGTGACTGTGGAGAGAAAATACCAATCATTCGCAGTGTAATTTTACATCTTTTTTTTCACAGTGTAGAAATGTAATTTTGCTAAGGGCTAAGGAGTACTTATGCACATGCGCATGCGGTTTGCGTTATAGAATTTTAAACTTCGCGCCAATTAGATGCCGAGAGCGCAACGCATGCGCAGTTGAGAAACATTTGCGAGAGATGGAATGGGGATGGAGTTAACATTTCCGAGAAGGATTTGTTAAGATTTTCGAGGAGTTAACATTTGTGAAGTTAACAATTGTGGGGTTCGAGTGTAACAGTATATTGTGGTTCTTTTGACGAGTGTAAAGTTTTACGCACGAGCAAAGCCAGGGCGTTAATCACCCGAGGCAAAATATCCTTTCGACTTTGATGAAAATAGTATTTTTGCCCGACTCCCTCTGAAAATGTGACATCGAAATTGGATTCTTTAAAAATATCCTAAAGTCAGTTGACTAATTTTGGAGTAAGAAGAATTTGGCGTATTGACTATATATCACGAACAGTGTGAAGTTGTATATCATGGAGCAGTATAAGAAGATGTATCTAAGGCTGGGGAACCCGACTTGGATTGATCGCAATTTTCCGGAATAATCATAAACAGAGAAAGAATCAATAAACAGAGTCAGACGAACTTCTATTATTAATGCACAGTATTGCCGCAGATGCGCTGAAGTATAAGAAAGCAAAATGATTATTCCCGAAAACTGTGACATTTCCAATGGCTTTGATATGTCTCCTTATACTACTCCGTGTTGTATATAGATCAGTTATGCAGTTACATAATAGTTCGTCGTTGTGAACAGAGATGGCGTCAATGAAAGAAACTTTACGTCCGCTTCAGCGGGTGTGAATTTTTTTACGCCCGCTGATCGCCACTGGACTGAAATTGGTAACTTCACGTTGGCTAAGCAGACAGCAAATGAGGGTTTTTAGGGGGGGCGTCGAACAAAAAAATCTTTTTATATATTGCTAAATAAAAGAATTTGTTTTAATTACCTTTAAACATCTGACCCTGGGTCCTGAGCTAGATTGAAGCGTTGCTGAGACAATTAACCGGAGGTTAAATAGATCATTAGACGAAAAATTAATATTTCACTAGAAATTTTGGAAAAAAAAAACGAAAAGGAAACTCAGTCACCGGAATACCCTTAATGAAGTCGTTTAACCCAGGGGTACCGTATATTACAGTTTGGAGAACTCTGCCCTACTACTTTCACGCATATTTTAATAAAGCAGTTTATTAAAAACTTATTTGGGTCATACTCACATTAATTATTATTTTTATAAACTTTTATACTCGTATGTATTCGAATGTGAATAAAATAGTCTATAAATACAAAGTACAGTATTTTATCTTTTCCTGGAGTTGAAGCTTTCATTTTCCAGGATAAATTCTTTCCTAGAACGAGCACTTTAAGACTAATCTTTTAATTGAACTTCTATATCTCAAGAGTATTCAAGTAAAATGTTAAGTAAAAATATCAGAAACTTAAAAAGCTATGAATTTTAGAGTAAAAAAAAAACATTTTTTTTTCAGAGAGGATTTTTTTAATTACTGTCAATCTTTTTTGTTCATAAAGTGTATGTACAGATTAAACACTTTCAGTATTTTCTTTTGTATAAAAATATCCATTACCGTCAACACAGTAAACATTTGAATATTCCTGGGTGTCAAACACCCACAGTGTTTGATATCCAGAAGCAGAAGGTTAACTTAATCTATAAAATAAATTTAAACAGAATATATATTAAAATGAGGATTGAGATCTATTTGACCCTTGGAATTAAAATATGCAAAGTTTATACATTAACAAATTTATATATGCATCACTTGAAATGTTAATATTCCGTAAAAACTGTAACAGTTAAATTGAATTAAATTAATTAAATTAAATTTAACATTAAATTTAAAATTCGTTTTACATTTGTGTTAAATTATTTTCAGTATACATTTATTTAAAAAAAAAAATAAAGAATGTAATGGAAAGGCTGTGAATTCGAATTATCTACTGGTTTTAGGTATTGAAGATCTAACAAGAGCAAATTACAACTTTTCCGCACTATGACGTTACAAATTTCAAAAATTTTGGTATTTTGACTTACTCTACTATCCAATTTCCATTAGATTTCAAATATCATTAAAATTAATTTTATCGGGGTGCTCAGAAAAATTAAAATTTTCGAATATTTGAAACGCTTCCTCAAATTTTGTTCTTTTTGGTGAAAAAATAAGGTACTTTCTTTTTATTATAAAAAATGGTTTTTATAAGCTTAATTTAAAAGAAATTAAAGATTTGCATATTCCAAGTAAAATTATACCAAAATTGCTTTTATAAATTTAGGTCTTAATTTTTAGTAAATTAGAAAAAAAATTTCTACAATGCAAGTATTTTTAGTTCAGAATTTTTACTTTTCAAAAATCGAGAACTTAGATAATTCATTCTGGACTAAGAACGACGAGGGCTAAAAACAATTTTGAAAATATAATTGAGGAGCTATGTTATTATGTTGTTATGTTTTGGAATAATAACACAGCTAATTACCCTAACTGTTTTTGTTTTAAGTTCACCTGAGTGAACTAGGGACGAGGTCACTGAATCTTCCTTCATTAGACTTTGACTGAACCCGAACTTATGATTGTAGACTGAAGATAAGTCGAACTAACTGAACTGAACTTGACTCCTTGGTTTCCGCATCGTTTTTATGCCCCTTTTGCACAGATATCGGGGGTCCTATTTCGGGGGGTCGATCGTCCTCCGAGAACGTGATAATAGTTTCCCCGATTCGAAGATGGTTTACCATAATGTGTTCAAAGACCTTATTCTCCACTTCTCGTCTCGGAGTATTTAGGGTTCGCGGATCATGCTGAGCCGGAGTGGGTAGTAACTAAAAAACCGATTGGAGGGATTTCGAAAATATTAATTTTTATATTAGTATTATAGCCAGAATATCTCAAATCTCGAGTGGGTAAATTACCCACTCAGGATTTTTCGAGTGGGTAGTACTATACCTACCATACCCACATAATCCGCCAACCCTGAGTATTTTATGTTTCTTTCACATCAACCTCTCACACGTGTCTCTGTTTAGATTTTAATATGTTTTTTTGACGTACAAGTATTGATTAGTTACGGTCACGTAACACAATCAAAACGTAATTTTTCACACAGAGATATTCAAATGAGAAAAATAAGAAAATCTATTTTCATCATAAATAATGAAATTTACGGCTGGTATTATATAGGATAAATTCAACGCTTTTTAGTTAGCTGTAAGTAGGTCATAATCTTGCAGATGAAGTGTTGTTTTACTATTTTTAAGAACTATTCAAGATATAAACATAACACGTTTTGAATATTATCCGCAGAGACAAAACATATTTTTTCCAAGCGTAATGGTAGGATTCTCACTTACGATTGGTTGTTTGGACAAAACATATTTTAATTGCCACATATTGATAGACAAACCACGTTTTGATAAAAAAAAGAATTATAATGCAATTTCAAAATAAAAATTTTGTCCAAACGTAATGTTGGGATTCTGAATTATGATTGATTGTAAGAACAAAATATACTTTTATTGCATTGATAGACAGATCACGTTTTTATTGAAAAAATAAGTTTAATACAATTTATTTTTTCTCTGAAATAGTATGCTTTAAATTTATGTTAGTACTTAAAAAAAAAATTAAAAAACAAAAACTGACGAGGCAAGAAACAGATTTTTCAATTTTTTGTGACAAATTACGTTTTGATTGTAAGCTGATCAATTTAAAAAAGAGAACATTACTTTTTCATGAAAAATAACAATACTAGAGGACAGAGTTTCAAAAAATACAGAATTTTAATTTTTATTAAATGAAAAGAAAATATATCATACCATATAATAGTTTCTTATAAATACATGTATTTTCGCAGAGAAACAGGAAAAAATTATCTCTACAAAATTGCAGGAGCTTAAAATAGAAAATTAGGCATCAAATAACCATTAATCTTAATTGAATATAAGACGATAAATATAAAGTTCAGCGCTGCCCGAGTCTTCTTTTTGCTTGAAAATTCAAGGTGTAATATTAAAAGTAATAAAATTAATATGTCGGCTGTCTAACTTCAGCAGTTTAATTTACGAGCGAATTCAGAAACTAGTGCGTGGTAAAGTAATGAAAATTTATTGAAACCTGGTACACACATTTCACTTTTGTAATTTCTAAGAGTATTCACATTTTTATTACTTCTGCAACTTTTTTCTCATTGTTGGCAACAAATAAGCCGACTACTAACCGTAAACTCGTCTAGAGAGCTTAGTTATATTCCAGACGATTAATCGTGGTCGAGCGGAAGCTTTACGATAAGGCAACACTATCCTTCTCGACAACGTCGATACTCGATAAAGCAATCGTAAAATTCATCGTGATTTCTTTTATAAAAAGATTTTACGGTCTCCAATAACGTTATTACCACAGCGTAAAGGGAATACCCGCTTTAAAAACCATTTTCTCAAATAGATTGAACAAGTCTTACTGTAACCTACAAGTGGGTCACAAATATTTTATAAAAAAAATAATAAATAAATAAACAAACTGAAGAAGGTGAAAATATTCTTTTATTATTTGATCGAATACGCGAAGCAAAAAGAGACTTATGTGTTTATAAAGTTTTCAGTATTTTTTTGAACCACCGGCGTAACTTGGGACTGAATTAACGTATTGGCATGTTTCTTTTTAAATGCATGTATTGATAGGTAGATTAACATAAACATAGGAGATTTTCATTTTCTAAATTCAGATGAGGATAACCATAATAACCATAATAATCATTAACATTTTTTTTGATTCATCATGACTTTGAACAGATTTAACGTATCTGCGTGTTCTTCTTTTTTTTAAATACGTGTAATGATAGCTAGATTAACATTGGCATATATTAAGATTCGTATTTGCGAAATACATATGAGGTGTTAAATGAGTAATACCTACGGGGAGGGGAAAAGGTACTTCAAAAATGAAGGCACCGTTTCGCTGAATGATCGGGCTCCGGTGGGGGAGGAGAGAAAGTCTCCGGAGAACTACCCGTTGGAATGAGGAGGGTGTCCCCGTCGAAGAGTT
>JAUEJJ010000044.1:6941969-6953416 GCA_032164275.1 Synergus coniferae | reverse complement strand
AAGAATAGTGAGTTCAGCTCACATAAGGTATTCCCCTAAAAGGGGAGCAGCCACTTTTTTAGAATACCGAAAACGAAGAATCTTTTGAGTACCAAACTCGACTCACGGAAAACACGACCACTCACTTCTGAACACTCAAACTCTTCTGAATCCAATCTCATTATTTAATTAATTAATCTCAACCCTATCATAAACCTTCTGGTAGACCGCGTATGTTTAGAAACCCAAAGGTACAATTTTTTCAATGCCATATAATCCACTTCAATGCTTTCCTTTTTACAGGGTCTCTTCCCCTTTTCAATAACAGTTCATATTTTCAAATTATATGAGAAGCTATTGTACTTTGAATAAAAAACAGTACAAAGAAAACTATTCATATGTCTGTAGAAATTCTTTTGAAATGTTCTACTATGTATAAAAAAAAAGGGTTTAAAAATAGAACTAATTCTCTGCTTTGAAACCCACGCTATGCAATGAAGCATTCCCGGAAAGCTACCGCTTACGAATCGCATACATTTGAAATTAAGGCGGAAACGAAAATAATGTTAATAACATTCTCATTTATATTTGACTTTCATTTATGTTTAAAAGCAATGTAGGGAAAATATTTTCGCAATGTTAGTTCTGAGGGTGCTCGCTAGCTGTTTTCAAAATTTATTTACGTTTTCAATCAAAATTCTCCCACAGGGAAATCTATGAGAATTCGTACATATTATATGTAAATACAGTTGAAATATTTAATACATCCAGAATTATCTGACCATCGTCAATCGATCCAATCAAATTATTCACGTACATAAATGTGCTGCCGGAAAAACATATTTTGAGATTTTCATTGAAACATTCTTTTGATAATATAAAAAGCACACAAATGCTAAAAATTTCTTTAAATTTGTTGTGTTTCGGTTTGAAAAATGCTATAAATAGAGGGACATCATTATTAACTCATTTTTCCCAAAATAGTGAAATCTTTATATTTTTGGGTAACGACCTGATTAACACGGATTCATTGCTGCAGTTTAAAATTATCTCCTATGATTCCAGAGCTCTAACAATAATGGATATTTCTAAAACATATTTGAAATGGTATTTTCAATGTACATACTCCAAATTCTTGTATAATTTGCAGTGAGAGGATTTCATAATAGTATGTGCAGTTGCATATTACTCAAACGTTTCTAAAAATATCATAAATTCCTGTAAAGAGGAGAGCATTGTAGTGGATTATATGGCATGGAAAAAATCGTACAGTTTAATGCCTACAAATCCAAACAAATTCCGTTTTTGTCCGGAATTAAATTCAACGGCATTCAAATGGATTGATTGTATTTGATATATCTGGTCGGACAAAACATTAAATGGCATTTGACTTATTTGGTAATTCAACAGCATTAAATGGCATTGGTTTTATTTTTTTTGTGGATTCAAAATGACACAAACGAAAACAATGCTCTCCTTTTTACAGGGATACTTATAAAAGCTGTTGAACATTAAAATAATATTGAGGTAATGCATTTTGACCCAATGTACGGCGGTGTGAAAGTGTCTAAATCTTTCTAACGTAATCGTAAAAGCAAACATGCCTCAATCCAAAAGTAATATCAACCCTCTTAATAAAACAGCACAATCCATGACCTTAATGTGGAGTAAGTTTAAGAGATCGATCATTAATATTTCTTTTAATATTTTCTTTCTTGTCAAGAAGGTCTTGTAGCATGAAAAGAGTGTTTTCTCTTTCAGCAAGGGTGTTAAGCGTGAAGTGTGAAGTACGTAGCGTGAAGATTGAGGAATTACTGAGCACGAGCAATCAAAACATGCAGCCAATCGCGAAAAGATGCGGTATCGATCCATGGTTGGGTGTTTGACCGAAAACCCCCAATAAAGTAACAAAAAGAAATATTTATTTTTTCTTCTTCATTTATTTTGATATTCTCATTAGAGAAGGTATTAGAGTTGTGTCAAATTTGACCACCTGAACCCGAAAAACATAATATAAAATAGAATTTTCTGACCGACACTTTCTACGACATGTAGACAAAACTTTCAACAAGTAGAAGCTTTTTAGGGGATGTCCCCACAAATCAAAGGAGCTTCATTTTTCCTGAGCCATCCTAATCCACATACTCAATAGTCTGAATTCTGAATGATCATACTCACAATCAGAGTCACAGGCATACTCATACTAAGTATATGTATACTCATAGTCTAGAGTCTAGAGTGTCTAGAGTCTATAAAGTAGAGTATTCGAGCCTTCGGGATATGGGAGACAGGATGGGAATTGACCTTGACCCGAATGCCTGACAGGGAATTAGGGAAATTGGTGAGCTGAACCACCGTCGTCGTCGCCGTAGCTCTATCAGTAGTAGTAGACTGTAGGACAGGATAGGATAGGAATGGCCCTCTCGGTATTGATGCAGCCTGCCCAAGCCTGCCGGTTGACAGGAGACCCTAGCCAAACCCAAACCTAGCTACCTGCAGCCCAGACCTATAATATCCCAGGCCAGGCAGGCCTACACCCTGGCCAAAATCGACGCATGCGTTCCACACCTCTTACTCTTGCGGAGGGGTTGAAAGCACAGGAGCAGAAAGAGGGGATGTACTGTTTACAGGATAACAGGATCCTGCCTGCCTGGCTAACTCAGTGCAACTCAGTGTTGCGATATACCACGGCACTGCGATAGCCGCCCTCGCCGCGTAGCTTCGCAACCTCGGCCCTTTTTTTCCTATGATATGCGTTCCTAGTGGTGTGTATGCGTATTCGAGCCTCCTCATCAGCAACAGGTGAGTCAGGCCAAACGCGAATCTTCATCATGAGAATGTTCATCAGTAAATAAGGAAAATCAATCAGAAAATAGAAGACGAGAGTAGAATGTATGAATGAGTGTGCAACGTGTAGGTTAAGTCATGAACCGGTTACTCTACCCTTGCGGTGTGCGGAGCCACCAATTACCCCGAGTGGCACACGTCTATTGAAAAAGTCAGCTTTTTTACGCCCACGTAAAGAGAGACCGGCAAAATTGCCACTTTTCGAAAGCTCTGAGGCCACTGTAATTAAAACTTGCTGTGGGGTAATTTTGCGGTGAGAAGATAATTATCGAGGAGAGTTTGTGGCACCTGTGGTTTGGATGCGTTAGCTTGATGAACCACTGCCACACCACATGCTTTAGAATTTAGTCACAGTGTCACAGCGTCTTATTGATAAGATACTATTATTGATAATAGTGTGTTTATGATATTTTTTCGAATTTAGGGACAATAAGCACAAAAATGTGTTTTTGACTTATTTTAACGGAGAGGAAATAGTTTTTTTTTTTTATTTATGGGCTTGGGTATAGGAAATTAAAATGTGCAACCTTGAAAAATATCACAAAAAGTTATTGATGTGAAATTTGTTGCATCTCATTTTTTAGAATAAAAATTTTCACATGGAATTAAAACAAATGTATTTTATCAGAGCGAAGTTTATCGTTTCTGTAATAAGCAGAGTGCAGATCATATCAAATATTTACAATGTCATTAAAACTTTTGCTTCAAGCAATGCAATACAAGATAAACCGAGATAGAAATTTATACGTCTGATGAGATATAAATCAATTTATATTATAAGCAACGAGCTTCTACTTAAAACAAATTATTTTATACTTTTTCATATAAAACTGTTAATTTTTTGATGCACCAATTTACTTTTTGGGCATTTCGATTATAAACTGTTATTATTAGAAGTGATCTTAAACGATTTTAGAAGATTTCGGGTAGTAAAAAATATACAAAAGAATTCTGAATTCGTGTTTGGAACAACATATTTTTGAAGAAAAACCAAAATCTCGAATATGAAAAAATACAGAAAAAATAATTTCCAAAAACTCAAATTCCCTTATATGCAAACTCTCGAAATTTCAAATTAACGAAATTTCAATTTCACGAAAGTATAAAATATCTGAATTTTTAAATTTCCGAAAATTCAAACATTTTCATAAATTTTGCTCTTTTACTGGAGTTACCTTTTTGAAATAATACCCCTAAATGTCAAAGACATTTTAGAATGTTTCAAAAACATCCAATGTTTCAAAAAAGATTTTTAGAACGTTCTGAAAACGAACTTTAATTTTGTGAGAATGGGTTGTTTGCGTTTTAAAGTCTCGAAGTAATTTTGTTTAATTATATTTTGAAAGTACGTCGTAAATTTCGCATCACGTCTTTACATTTAACGCCTTGAAAATTCCACGTTTAGAAATAAAGAAGTGCCCTTGAAAAGTGTTGCATTGGCATTTTGAGGTCGTTTAGTTGCAGATGCAATTGAATTGCAGCGTGAGAGGATCTTGATTCAATTCACAATCTCGTCTGACGCTAATTGAATCCACTCTGTAGTTAAAGTAAACTATTAGTTAATTTACAGTAATCAAATTTACCTGAACGTGAGATGAGAAACGTCCTTGTTATTCCTGAATTCACATTCACTTGTTGTTCAAACTACCCGAGCCTGATAGTCCTTGAATTTCATTATTCCACATAAATGTCAATTAGAAACTCTAAAATATTAAACATTTGAAACTCCTTAGTTTTTACAAGGCCAATATAGTCTTATCAACTGAAACAATTTATTGCTTTTGCTTTTTAATTAAAGAACTTAAATCAACGCCTTCTTTGTCTTCTAATCTCTTCTCTTTTAAGAACCCATATATCTTTGCCTTTAATTCCAAACTCTAAACGGGTATTTCAATTATTTCTGGCAGTTTTATAAGTCACTGAGAGAAGAGTCATTTCATATTGTCGAATTGCAAATTTCAAAGATAGTGTGTTAAGTTAGCAGATTCTAAAGTAGATTTAAAGTAGATATTTAAAAATTAGTGTTCATCAAGACAGTTAAGCTTCTTTAAATCGAATTAAGATTTAAATTAAAATTTAAAAATGAATTTTAATTTCAAAATATTCATAACAAATCGTGGATAAAAACATGAAATTTTATTCAATTGTCTTCATCGTTCCAAAATATGAATTGATATTTCAGCACTGCAGTTTAACAGAAGTCAACAAATGTAGGATTTCAATTAGTTATTAAATTAATTAAATGAAGCCCTTTATGAACTTGAAGTAAATTGGTTGTGCAAATACGCAAGGTGATAATTATGTTTCTCTATTTATTGGAATTGCTTTTGCTGATGAAATTCGTTAAACTTCTGGATTCAATTTCTATTTAAATAATTGAAAATAGATAATTTGCATTGCAAATAAAATTTTCTATTTACTCTTGGGCTTAGTTTGGTCTCACATTTCATTGATTTATTTTAACTGAGTTGTAGGGTGTTAGTTAACTGTAAATTGCATTTCCATGTCAAATAAAGAGATCATTTTGTTTTGATGAAGGTAGATTGATGAATCTATAATTAAGAATAATATCAGGAAAAATAAACTAAAATGAGGATGTAAAAATCTACTTTCGAAAAAAGTATGAATAGAAATAAAATTAAAAAGATGTTTGTTGAGGTTACCCTTACTAAATAAATTAGTAGCTTTTAACTAATTGATAGTAAAAATACTTAATCAAGTGAATTAGTAAACGAATCTACACTATTTCATTACTAATTTCTCACTAATTCAGATTGAGAGGGTAAGTAAATCTTTTGAAAATCTTGTTAAATCGACGTTCCTATAATATTTTCTAGGGGAAAAGTAATTTTATAACGAAACGATAACAAACTTAGAGAACGTGACTCTTAAATATTGTTCGACATGAAAAGACATTAAATGAGCTTTGAAGCACTCCCTTTTCCTCTAGAGAAGACTTTATGGCTATAACATGCGAATTTTATAGCTTCCATTCTACATTTTTTTCACCCTCGTATCTTAAGGAGAGGGGAAAGGGCGGATTTCTTCGAAACAAAGACCGCTTTCGGCTTTGAATTTGAAAGACTTTTCTCCCCAAGAAAAATAAAATGAAAATGTTTTTTTAAGTTTAAAGGAAACCTAACAAAAATTAATATCTTGGAATGAAAAGGTTCAAGGTTACAAATTTAAAAGCGTCGAAATTTAAAGGCTTTGAATTAAAAATGTTCTTAAAAATTCTGGACTTTATGTATGTATGTAAAAATTGTTCTACTACTGAATATGAGTCGCATGTTGGTGTGAAACGATTATTTATGCATTCATCCCCCCATACATTCATTATATCCCAGAAGGGTGTCTCCGCAAAATGTCATTTGCCGGAGGATATGGCAGACTAAAGAGGAGGCAGCGACATAAAGAGATAAAGAGAGTAAATACGAGATCTGTAGGCAAGCTTCAGTCGAGAGTGATAAGAAAAAGAGATAACCGGAAAACTCTAACTACGCGTGGGAAGATCATGGGTTTTAGAAACTTTGAAAAAGAAAAAAAGTTACTAAGAAGAGAGTGGGAACTCACACAATTCACGCTTAGTGGCATACATATAAAACTGATAAACCATTCTTATTTCTAATGAAAGAAAAAAATGTGAATTTCAGAATGAGAAATTGGAAACTTTCAATAATTCCAAGAAGGTCACCCAATTTTTTTATTTTAGATCCAAATGAAAAATAAAATAAAAGAATTTTCATTGAGGATTGATAGAATTAATATAGTTAATTTCTGCTAATTTACACGAAAAATTTAAAAGTCTAAACTCTGACTTTTATGTAATAGTTCGTCTCTTGTGAGATCTGAGTCATCTCACGATTTGCACGTCGCATAAATCCACGAGGAAAATAATTTTAATGGTATTTCTTGCTCCATATTGTGAAAGTTGCGAAGCAGCAAGTTTGGCCATGAAAGTTGGTAATTCCAGAAATTGGACGCGAATAGGTGCTAACTCATATATGTAGTGAAACATTGAAAATGGATTATAACATATTTACTGTGCTGATTTACCTGGCTAAACTTGTATACAAAGAGAGAATGAAATCCAGGTTGTAAAGGGAGGAAAATAATAATTACTTTCACGCAAAGAAGATTGTAGAGGAAGTAATGTAGAAAGTTATTCCTTCTGTTCACATGAAGCACGACAAATACAATTTTCGCTTAGTACGTAAAACAAAAGGTGGAGAAAAGACAAAGTTCCACATGGCAGTGTTAAATTCTGTCTCTTCATCAGAAAATGCAGTTTTAGTCAAATACTCGAATGAGAAAATTTTTTTTCTAATTTTCTTTTCCTCTTTTTTTCTCTTTCCAAGAGTTTGAAAATATTTCAAATTTAGACTCATATAATAATAGAAGTGTTTTCTAATTATTTTCCCAACTATTAGAGAAGTAATGCCATTCTGTTATTGTGTTAACAGAAAAGCCAGTTTGTCAGTTTGGACGTAATACTGTTTTCATGATTGAAGAGCTAATTCTGCGTAGATCAAACGCACTGATTGCCAGCATTCAATATCTTTAACTCAATTTCTAAAACGGGTTTCTCATATTCGCAGTTCTGGAAATGAAAATGATAAAAGCCATAACACGTTGATTAAGTACAAAAATGTTCTGATGGCAAAATATTTATACAAAATATGAATAAAATTGTATAATCGATGACTATTGTGCCGAGGATGAATAAAGTATGAGAAATGAAGATAGATGAGTTCCAAGTTGCTATGGATAAATGGCATCCTGTCGAATGTAACGCTTTATCTCTTGATGCAAGTCGTTCTGCTCAATTTATCGAGAAACCGAAGAGCCAATTGATTGCTCAGGAAACAATAATTTGACGTCGCACTATATCTGCGCGTGGCAAGACCTGACAATCGGGTAAATGTACTATTCTATTCTCCATTTGCTCCTCTTGACTCTACACCCCCCTCCCCCAACTTACACCCTTTTTTACCCTTAATTCTACTATTAACCAACCCCTGGTTGTTCAAACTAGAGTACCACCCAGTCACTCACCAGTCACCAACTTTTCCACTACTCCCAAGGGATTAATTCAGTAAGAGAAGCTTCATTATTCCAGTCATTTTGAAAGAGACAAAAGAGAATACTAATTGATAGACGGAAAGGCTGCTGAGAGAAAAGGATCAATTTCTCGACGAATGAGCTAGAGATAGTTCGAATCTGTTCCAGGGATATAAAACTGAATAAATTGCATCAGGAGAATCCGATTAGAGGAACTGTAATTAAATTGAATGCGAAAAAAGAAATGGTGATTTCATGGTAGAGAAAGTTTTCGTTGAAAGACTCATTATCCTCATAATTTCTTAAAATTGCAGAAGATTAATAAATATAAAATTCAATAATATTCAATTTAGAAATTTGTCTGAATCTTACTAAACAAAAGGTTTTTTCGTTTTTCTCTTTTTGTGTGTTTAAAAGGGGGGAAGGAGAGAGAGAGAGAGAGAATGGGTGAACAAAAACTGTGTAGTGTATATTCTCCAAAAAACCATGGGAATGTTATCCAAAGTTTGTAATATGCGCTTACGAAACTACTCTCTCTAAGCGAATTTCTCTAATCTAATTGGAACCTCAACCACTATATCCAACTAAGTAAATACAGTTTCGCAATTCACCCTTGGGAAAATTTCATCGCGTTCAATCTGTGGAAATCCGCTTGTCGATGTTTTTTCAATGTAAGAGAAGGAAGGAAAATGAAAAAAAAGTGAAAAGGAATGGAAGGAAGGAAAGAAGGAAGGTTGGCAGAAAGAAAGGAAACTGGTGGATCGAAGTGAAAGAGAAGAGGGTGAAAGAGGAAACGTCTCCATCAAGAATCGTATTTCCTTCAGGAAATTCTCGTGGCCTTAATTTCTACCTCCTGCAGTATTTTCAACCCCTCTATAACACTCTTTTAAAGTCATAGATTTAGCTTCACTTTTATCAGATGTACAGCTGGAAACTGCTTTTTAGTCACATTGGTTTACTTCCAAAACTTTTTTACCAATAAATTCCCTTTTTGTTATCTCTGATATTATAAAAGCTTCTTTTTGGAGAAAAAAGTAATTGCCTCCTATCAAAATAGCACAGTTAGCACACGTTCACTCGGTCGCAGTGGAATAGGTACGTTTTGTGGTCAGACATTGTAAAATCGACTTTATTCTCAATTCTCAAGTACTATTCTCTCTTTGATGTTCTTCGACCATTACTTTTGCGTTGTCCCTCCAAACACCCTTGACCAACATTGGCTATTTTGCCCTTTGTAACTTTGTTGTGAAATGAATAAAATTTCTCGAGCTATCCACCCCATTGCAATGTGCAGTGTGCATTACACCAGAAGAGACATTTTCGATTTGAACGAGCTTTCTACTCCTTTCCTCAAACTGATTCCTTTTTTATTTCTCTTTTTTCATTTTCAGCAAAGGAATTGCTTTTTGTCTCCTTATTCGAGGTGCATTGTATCGCTTATAAATGGAGCGTAAGATACATTGTAAGAAATTCTTTTTGAGACAAAGAAGATAAACTGAGAGAAAAACAGTGCCTTGTAAAATATATGAAACTGAATCAAAACGACATATATATTACTATTTTTATTCCTATCATGTGGAACGTGGAATATTTTGATATAGAACAATAAAACTGAAGGTAAAAAGCTTCAAGGATATTTTATCCTTGACAGTTTTCACAACTTTAAATCATTTTACACAGATTTTTCCATTTTCTTACGAAGAAAATAAAAACTGAAATACTCGTATTGAGAGAGTCTATTCGCGTTGAAAAGTTTTAACAGCAGTATTCTGCTGAAGGAACTTTTATTGCACTCTCATTGTTTCTTGTACTACTTAACTTTCTCTGTGGAAAATTACTCGCTACTTGAAATTTTAAACGACTTCAAGTTAATCGATTGCGTAATTCAATTTGACAAAGTAATTTCATCCACTTCACGAGGATACTTTTCTTCGATTGCTCTATTTTTAAATATTTTTCATGCGTTCATGAAATCACATAAAAATTATCTGTATATGATCAAAGTAATAATTAATTCGTTTCTTGCTGATTTTTCCGCAATAATTACGTAAATGTATATGTACTTTTTTCACGATAATTCAAAATTCTTTAATTATAAGTGTAACTTTACTTTTTTTTATTTTCCCTCTTCTAGTATTCGAAAGAGAGATTTAATTTGTTTTCGTCGGTCTCTACATTTATGCAAGATGGAGCATAACTCTGGTTCTATTAAATGTCCGGGACGAGGTCGTTTCCGTGACATCATAACCGTCTACGGAATAAAATATGTGCACGCCGCACTGCGAGGACACAAATGTTAACTGAAAGATATAAAAAATTCCCTGTTTCAGTTTCCTTATTACGGTTTAATAATTAATGTCCGACCATTCATGATGGTACCATTTACTTTTTAATTTTCACAACCCTCAAAATTAAACTCTAATTTCCATCCATGTATTTATTTTTACTTCATAAACTTCCTTATGGCCAACGAAATATATATATAGAATTATCTTGGCAATTGTTTTTCAAATACTTCATTCATTTCTCGTATTTTCATTCATACATATTTTCAATTCTACAATAATTATCCGAATTTAATGGAAATTTAACTAAAATCGTTAACTTTTCATTGCATTTCGTCATTATTCTATAAACGATATCCAACAACTTTGCTTTAAGCTGAACATAAAAGCTGTGAAAGACCATTTAAAAGTAAAATGAAATGTTATAATATCAATTAACCACAAGCTATGGCCCATAATTTTCATTCAAAAATGAGGTCATTTATATTCGTACAAATTTTAATTAACTCAATTCTCTATAGAATTCCGAATTTCATTAAATTCACTTTAAAACTTTTTAACTAAAGTAAAGGTACCAATTATGTAAGGATTTTAAGATTTTTCATACCCCTTTCACACTTTAAAAGCCTTAAGTAATGAATGAGCGCTCAGTAATAATAAAAATACAAAGTGTGTTCACCCTGCAATTATTTAAAACTAATTGTAACACGAAGATGCAAATAGATGCAAAAGAAGCATTTTGCATTTTTTTTTTCAACTGCATATGAGCGAAATCTTCTTAAAATTCACTTTTAAGTAGTTTACGAGTTTTTATTTGTATGCTGTTATGTGCAGCAGAGAGATACGGTGTAGAATAAAACTGATGGTTTAGGGGGATAAAATGCGACTCCTTTATCCGTGCATGCGCTAGCTCTTTATATTTATGCGCATAAATTCGCATACTGAAACGTAACACCAACCCTATCTCGCGTCTGACCATACTCTCGCTGCGACTACTTAGGCAAATATTTTTCTCTCGTTGATTTCTTTGTTTTCAAGATATTTCTCCACATCTGTTGCATTTTCACATTTTTATACGAAACTTCTTTAATCTCGACTTTGCTTAATCTTTTTTATGTAACTGTACACCATTTATCATACCCCGTAAAAAAAAAAACATGTGGGAGCTGTCTTAACAAATGGTCGTTCTACTTTTAGACATGACAAGTAGATAACAGTTTAGTTCGTCCTTGGTACATAATTAAACATTAAAATATTGTGAATTACATTTCACTG
>JAUEJJ010000044.1:6886852-6941869 GCA_032164275.1 Synergus coniferae | reverse complement strand
AGGAGACGTGGAATGTTCCGAGATCCTTCTAAGTCCAGCCTTCCACGCCCTTGGCGTCATTAAGTTTGACATTCCAGTGTAAGCTGCTTCACCCACTCTCGTCTATTTACACTCACTATAAACCCTATGGCAGTCGATCCTATACTTCAAGTAGAGAAATAAATCTTCTTTGTAAATCTGAAACGACTCCACAGTGTCAATGAAAAGTAACCTCCTCCTTTAAAACAGAAAGAACACATTTTAAAATTATCGACAATTTCAAATGAACACGATCCAGATTTCCATTTACTAGAATTCAAAGAATTAAAAAAATTGTTTTAATACAAGAAATTTAAGGAATCCGCCAAATGTACCTTTCCTTTAAATTAAGTCAAACATGAAGTAATATTTCTGATATTTTATTTTTAATTCCACGTACCGTATAGAATTAAAAAAATGATTTTAGAATCAGATACTGAAATGAATTAAAATTTTCAATTACTTTATATTCAAGACGTCTTACCAGGTGTGTTTTAATAATATCAAATTATTAATGCCAAATTCGGAAAACTATGAACTCTATAAACTGAGAAAAAAGTGATATTCTATAAAACTGAAGAATTAGTTAATATTGGAATAAAAAGTAACGTTTTCGGGGATCTTTATATAACTATATAGAATTTTATGGCTAATATAGACATCAATGACCATTTGGTTGACAGCAAAAATAAAATAAAAAAGAGTTTCCAATAGCAATATTCGTTTTATTACTGACGATTACGATAGCTAGCTCGATAAAAGTGTTGCCTGCACTGTTTGTTTTAGTCACAGTATAACATTACCTTCAGTAGAAAAAAAACTCTATAAAACGAAAGCAACATATAAAATGAACGAATAAAAATATACCATAGAGATATATTTTTGGAGCTCCTTTCGATTGAAATTAATTCGGTGAAGAATGTTCTGACCGTAAGAAATCTGAACTTTTTAGGGATTAAAGGCCATTTTCGAGGCAATACTATCGTCTTTTAGTAAAAGAGGATCTTTCCTGTGGACCCTAAATCCTGAAACCTAATCGATATGAGTCTGGGGTTTATCTCTAGGATAAATTTCGATCTGAGGTAAAGAAATTGGCTGTGTCTGAAATATCTTTCTTTGAATTCCATACGAGCCTTACAAATCAATTTGGAGGAAAAGACTTTCGGATAAAAGAATTTATGTTAAGTAATTCTTAAATCGAGTAGAAAGAATATGAAATAGTGAAGCTGGAATAGTGAAGGACGAAATTTTTTGTCATTTTATTATAATATTATTCAAACCGTCCTAAAAATCTTTTAGAATTCCTTAAAAAATGTAAGAAAACCTTTGAAATACTTTTAAATCTTGAAATCCGGTGTTAAAATTCGAGTGACCAATCCCTCGCAATAAAATGAATTTAAAATGAGAGAAATTGACAGAGAATAATAAATAAAAGGCTTTTAGCTTTAAGATTACTGTTTAAAGTGGAAATGTATTAAAATTATAATTTTTTGTTTGATTGACAGAAGACCTAGCCCAGGACCGGGGAGCAACGTGAATGGGTGCTCGAACGATGTTTTCCAAGTTTAAAAGCGGTGGTTCAACACCAAACATTCTTGAATCAAACCCCATATTGAACCACTTTGAGGTAGGAAAGCAGTCCGCGACTGCCGGCCCAGAAAACGTTTGGAGGATTCTCGAGGGATATCGTAAAAGTGATGGCAAGGTAAAGATAAGTAAACGTACTTTCGAGGGTGACTCTTATCAGTTTGAAAAGTTGTAAAATACAACGCTCCAGGGGCTACTTATTCTTCCTTAAAGCCCAGAATTAAACGCGTGTTGCTTACGCGTATCTCGCTTATTTTTTCACCTAAATTAATGCACATCTTTCATCGCTAATTGTCTAAATTTAAATTTAAAGCCTAACTACATTTATTTTCAACTCCCTAGATTCACATTCTCAATTCTCCCCTCTAGATCTTTTAGCGATTATATTAATTAAACATTTTTAAGTTCAAAACATTTATCTCTTTATGAGTTTAGAAGCTTTCAATTCATTATTTTCAGTAGAATTTGATGTTTGATCAATATTTCCTTTTTCTACTTTTCATAATAATTATTAATTTTCAAATGAATTTTACTGACTAAAAATTAACCCCGTTTTAGAAGAAAAAGTCTATTTAAGTAAAGTAGACCATATCTACTCTACTAGGTCATTGTCTAACTGAAAATCGCTTTTCCTACTTGAAATACACTCTCTCTCTAACCATAAGTAGAAAAACACATTTATGGTCAGCCATTCTAGTTATAGTAAGTAGAAAAGGATGTTACTTGGTATTCCCTACTAAAAAATGCCGTCTAGAGTCTAGATAATACTTCTCTTTCCCATAAAGATTCTTAATTCTTACCTGATTCCACCTAGAATATTTTTTCTATTTCAAATATGGCACAAAATAAACTTTTTCTGTAATGTAATTTCATCCACTGGGAAAATAAAGCCAGGGCAAGAATCTTTCTATTTCAAGTAGTAAAATCCAGTTTCGGTCAGACCGGTTCTATTATAACGCTTCTAAATTAAAAATTTATATATAATTCGCCAATTGGAATTCTATGTTTCAAGACAAGTAGAATTTAACAGTTAATATGCTATATAATGTACTTAGCTCATGCTTCCATTACGCAGAATCTATTGTCATGAATATGAAATTAACTCTGAAACTTTGGAAAATCGGTTTGCCAATGTATTGATCAGTTTCGATTTTTAATTTGCATACATTCGTGAGCCTCTATCACTATAATCGAAGTTAGTGAAAATTATAACTGATTCAAATTTAGAGTCATGCTAAACAAAGCAGCTTCAGTCAGAATTAATTAATACTTTTTCAGTTATCATAGAGAGCTTTTACGCTTCTTAAAATTGCCATAATTACAAAAAAAAAAGAAAAAAACATTAGAATTGGTTATTCTGATTATATTATATTATGAAAGAGCTTCGAAAGGAGCAGATGGATCTATAATTATAATAAAATAAGGAGGGAAACTGAAATGGAGAGTTTTTCACATTTTGTCCTCAGTGGAATTTTCTCAGATGAGATGTTGAGGCATTGCATTTTTCTGTGAAGATATATTAATGGAAACTTACTTTCTATGTCAAGAGGAAAACTTTTATTGACTTCATGAAACCTGAAAAAAAGTGTATAAAAGGAATCTGCTGAAGCTGCTTTTTATATATGGTGTATTTTATTACCCGAGTAAATGCTTTTCTATTTATAGCAAAACTTTTTATAAATGAGACACCTAAAAAAATAGATTCTTAATTTAAAAGAATTTTTTTACATTGAGGGGAGAAAGTAAATTCCTGTCATTATAATAGTGCATTAACATGTAAAATTATGTAATTAGACTTTTGGATAATAGTACTTTTACACTTAAGTAAAAGATCATTTTTCACGGAATAAAGTCAAAAAAATTTCTTTAAAATTCAGCTAGAGTGGTGCGGGATGGAGCGTATTAATACATAAACGAGAAAATGGCTCCTTTGGGATTTTAACGTTGAAAGAATACGAAAGAGCGCAACATTTTAAAGTCAAAACTTCACGCTAATTTTCGCACCCTTACAATTTACCCTTTTTAATATTTTCACATAGTAAACTGAATTCTAAATTTTGTATATTATTTATTTCACATCGTCGTTATTTCATGTGATTAGTATTAGAATTTTGCTATGTAATGTGTTATTTATAAGTTACTCTGTATACTCTGTAACATACACATATATATATATATAAGTATATATATAGAGAGAGAAAATTTTTCCAATTTATTAAATTTCACATGATTCTTCGAAAATATCCGTACAAATTGATTGGCTGATAATATACCTTAAATCGACATTTAAGAAGGGAAGCCAAGAATCATTTTTTTAACATACAAAGTCGTATTACACAACATTTTAGACCCGGAATCATGAAACTTCGTAATAAAGGCTATCATTTTAGAAAGGATAATTTTTCATTACAGGAAGTGTCAATATTTTTGTTTGAGAAACGTTCAGTGGAAAAGATTACAAAACCAAAACGAAAAGAAACAATTACAGAAACGTTACGTGCAGGAGTACAGAACTTGGAACGCTTTCGACATCCAAAAATTTTACAGGTCAGTGATAAATAAACATTTTTCCAACCAACTGTTTATTTAATTTAATTTAAAATTGCTGAATTCCAATAATATTTTATACGTCAACAAGAATTTGCCTCATTCTAATGAAGCCATAATTTAAAGTGGATTTATTTTTGTTATCGCTCTCGATATATTTTTCAACCTCTCCAATCATTTCTTGCAATCTCTTTTTTTGATTATTGGCTTTGGCAGATTCTAAAAATACTAAAACCCAATAAAAGTCACTAAAGCTATAGATTCCCAGATGCTGGTGTAAAATATCAAATACGAGAAATGAAAAACTCGACCCTTTGAAACTTGCATGGATAACTTTTCCTGTAATAAAAATTCGAAAATTGAAAAGCGGATTTTCCTCGGGGTATTTTTTCTTTCCGACAAATAAATTTAACATTTCTCTCAATACTACTTTATAATTTTTGAGTTTCTAAGTTTATGAATGTGAAAATTTTTAATAATAACTTCACGACTGTAATCTGCATAAATAGAGAAACAACTGCATAATTTGAATAAAATAACTCATAAAGGAGAGTATACTAATTTAGTAATTATTTCACTTTGGTTAACGTGTGACTTTAATTCTAGTGCAACACGTGAAGCAAAGTAGAAAAAAAAATTAAGAAAAGTAATCCAAGTTATATTATATACGGTTCAGCTGTTGCCTGCCTGCTGTTACATGTAGTGAGTAACGTAATAAAACCAAAGAAATAGGAGAACGACTAATGAAAAAGAAAAAAAAAAGTATTCGACCATTACGCGTCTAATTGCAAGGCCACTATAATACTGCGCTAATTTCAAGATTTAAAAAATCTCGAAAGACTTGGAATATTTCAAGAAATAACTGATTTTAAAAGATAACTGAATTACAACTAAAGTTGAGTCATTAATCGAAATTAGTAGAAAATATAAATGATTCAAATTTAGAGAGAAGAATCAAGAATCCCTCAATTTCTCCCACTTTTTATTTTATATTATTATCCATGAGTTGCAAAGGAAGCTTAGAATATTATAATATAAAAACGAAATCCCGCTGTTTTTAAATTCAAAACTCAGTTTCTTGAATATATTTAAATATGAAACGAGGATGAAAATACTGTTATTAAAGTATTAAAGTTTTATGCATTTATTTTATAAATTACTATTTAAATTGCATAACTCTCAGGGAAGCTTGTAACAGAAAGTAGTAGAATCTCCTTCATCAGATATGCATAAATAAATTCAAAATCAATCGAGTCGAGAATTCTTCTTCGGGAATTTTGATTACATATAATTAATTTGTAAACGTCAAGTAAACTTTGACTTTGAAGATTGAAAAATAGAAAAGAGAAATTAAAAATATTTTTAGGTGATACATTCAGCAGAACAGTGTCAGGAAACATTAGCTTTTGCCTCGGAACCGGTTCTCGCAAGCTTAGCTAACGTTTTGGCTTACGAAGAACAAAAAGCTTTAGCTGTAGCACAATCCTCTACTTCGGCGGTAGGGCAACAAACGCAACAGCAACATAATCAACACAATCGTCCAGTTTATGTGAAAGAATATGAATTGTTAGATATGGAAATTAAGTACGGTCTTCTACAGGTAAGAAAAATTTTTTGAAATAATATTTTATCCAAAAGGGAGCGTCCATCAATTACGTAAAGCTTTTAGGGGGGGTATTCAAAATAATTCAACATAATTGAAAAAAAAATTAATAGAATTAAATATTATCGCACAATTTCAAAAAGGAGGGCGGAAAAATTGAATAATTTTAAATCCATTTTGTTATTTTTTCCAGATAACAGAAGCCCTATCTTTTCTTCATTATAGTCGGCAAGTCCTCCACAGAAATGTCTGTCCAAGTAGTATAATGATTACGAAAAAGGGAACATGGAAATTGTTTGGTTTTGAATTTATAGGTAAATAGAAATTTCTTTAAATTCGATTCAAAGTCGCTTTTCTTCCGAGGTTTACACGATACTTTTTGATAGAGGGAGTATTGAACGAGAAAGATGCAGCGGAGCCAATTCCGCTTCCACAGTGGACCCATAGAATTTCAAAAATGGCTCAACCTAATCTCGACTATTTGGGTATGATCCTAATTTTTAATATTATTTCAATTTAACTTAATATCCACGTCTATTAGAATTAAAATTAATCTTTAAAATTTGTAGCTCCTGAGGTTCAGTTGACCAAAAGGGGAAGTATACTCAGTGATATGTACAGTTTCGGAATGGTAATTTGTGCGATCTTCAATTACGGTCGCCCCTTGATTCAAGCGAATCATAATTGCTCAGAGTATAATAGACAACTGGAGACGGTATGATTAATTTAATTAAACAATATTTTCTAAATTTCTATAATTTCAATAAAATTTAATCTATGAAATTAAATTTTTCATCTTCTCAGCTGGAGGATCAAGTACACAATATTTTGTCAAGAGTACCGGTACCATTACAAGAAGCTGTCTCAAGGCTTTTGAATAAAGAACCCAGGCACCGACCAACAGCTCAACTACTCACCCTTATCAAATATTTCAGGTGTTACCCCAGTTCAAAATACTTTTTTAAATCCATTCTTTTTTCCCTATTTCTGACTTATTTCAACACTAATTACAATAATAATTTTCAGTGACCCATCCGTATATGCCTTGCAATTTTTGGACGTTATTAATATGAAGGATCCTACGCAAAAAGCTCATTTCTATAGAACTACTCTCAAAGAAGCCCTACCGTATATTCCCCGAGTAAGAAATTTTGAAAATAAATTCCTTGAAAATAAATATTTGTAAGGAAAAAGCAATTGAAAAGATAAATTAAATTTTCACAGAAACTTTGGTATCAACACATTTGGCCTTACTTGCAAGAGGAGACGAGATCGCAGGAAGTTTTTGCTGCTGTTCTTCAACCTATGCTCTACATTATTCAAAACAGTACTTCAGAGGAATATGAAAACATAATTCTTCCCAGTTTCAGGTAAATAAATTATTTTAGATATGCAACAATTTAGAGTGCCAGTTTTTCATCTTTTCCTTTTTACCCTTTTTGTAGGTGAAAAAGAAAACAATAAGACTCGATTGTCTTTTATATTCTGATAATATTTTACTCTACGCCCTAAATTATTTTAAATTATAAGATCTCTAAAATTAAGTAAAATTGGAATGACTTATTAATTCTGAATGACAGACCGGAAATTAGAATCTCTTCAAAGTCTATTATAAGTCGTGTTTTATGAACACCGGTTCCACCCCATAAAGCCATTAAACTGTCACAGTTGTCAGTAATGTGTCGTGAGAAAATATTAGAGATAAGAAATTCTGGGTTAGAGTTTTTTATTAGCCACCTGTGAAATAAGCCGATCGATAGAACACCTAACAGTGTAATTAAATATTCACGAGTAGCTTAATGCTATCCGGGTCTAACTTTAAATATTTCATTCATCTTTGGTAATTGGATTTATTATTAATCTTGTGAAGTGATGAATTTTTGATAGAGTATATTAAGTTATTTAATCAAGGGGATTGGGATTAAAATTTGTAATACAAGGTAGATATGTAGTGAAACTAAATTAACTCGGATTCAAATGGATTTGTGAAAGGGTTTTGACTCCCATGAGTAAAGGGATTCAACTAATTAAGGAAGATCTTTCCAGTTAATTCCTAATCATAAGTAAGCTCTAGAAATGATTGGAAATCTATACATTTTAAACAAAATGAAATACAAACATTTTTCAGACTACTTTTCAATACTCCAAAGTCAACTCAAGGCTCAGTGATTCTTTTGGAGAACTTGCATATAATTTTGGAAAAAACTCCACTCGATGTGGTTAGAGACGAAGTTTTGCCGATGCTCTTCGCTTCCTTCGACAGTCCAACGATTCAAGTGGAGGTTCGTCACCTGGAAAATATTTTATTAGACAAATTCGAATCTTTGAAGAAATAGGAAATATAACTTACTTGAAATTAAACCGAATTTTTAAAAATCTAGAGTGCAGCTTTTGTGGCAGTTGCGAACGTGACACATTTTCTGGACGACATAGTGATACGAAGAACAGTTTTGCCGAAGATAAAAGCAGCTTTTGAGAAAAACTCGACAGATATGAGAATTCTGATGAAAGCTCTGGCGAGTATTCTCGATCGACTCGAAAAACAGCAAATCATTGATGAGGTAATGCCACTTTTGTGGAATGTAAAGCTGCAAGAACCCGAGATTGTCGTTCGGGTAGTAAGTAAGTGAATTTCTCCAAAAATTCGGTTGTAATATTTAATTTTTTAGCATCTATGCAAAAGAAATTATTTATATTGTTATATTTTAATAGGTATTTACAGATTGATGCTGAGTGATAAAAAATATGGCCTCTCGGTGAATCTTATGGCGACAAGAGTGATGCCATCGTTGTTACCCCAGACAGTGAATCCAGCTCTAAAATTGGAGAACTTCAATCTTCTTCTGGATGTTCTGCAGGAGATGCTTAATCAAATAGAAAGGTAATATTATTTTTTCGCTTTGAATTATAATGAAATTTAGTTTTTCAAATAATTAATTACTACTACTACTTATTTCAGAAACCAAAGAAACAAATTACAGCTGGATGCAGATATACGACGACCTCTGAGACACCAATGCAGCACAGACAACATGCATGTAACACCTTTCAATATTCCTAATCTTCGTATAGAACAGAGGAAAACATCTTCAGCAGAAGATATGGCCAGGAAAAATTCAATCGGTAATCTAAAGCAAAAGAAAATAAGAATTAATATCCCTCAAATTCCCACGAAGACATTCCTTTTCATTACGTGTTCCTATTGACTGAGGTTTCTTTATTTTTTGTGTAGGCTCCATGTCGATGACTGCTTCTGCCGAAAACATGGCTAGGAAGAATTCCATGGCTGGTGAGTCATTTGAATAAAATTTTTAAATTATGCATAGCAGTTTAAAGGTTTTAGATCCAAGGTTTCAAAGTTTGAATAGTCTCAAATAAAGTAAATTCGACCGGCAATCTAAAGCAAAAAAAAATAGGAATTAATAATAATTATCGTGAATGCTCTTTTAATCTTAAAAAACTTTTAAAATTAAAAAACATCAAAGTTTATCATCCCAAAAATGAAATACATAAAAGAAAAAAATTATTTTTATTTCATATCCCACTCAAGAAACGAGATCTACTTTAATTTGTTTCTAGAAACTAATTTAAAGTCTTGCAATTTCGTTTTCAATTAAAGTATTAAATAGATCTCATTACGTTTCCGTTTTAGTAGATAATCGAAACTTTTTTATTACGTTTCCTTTCCTAGAAATAAGTCCGGTACTATTTTGTTTGCTCTACAGAAAGTACAAACATAAATAAAGAAACTTTCTTTATATGTATATGTTTTAGGAAAAGAAACGAGGTAAATTTTAAAATTGAATTTTTTTTCCACTTCGGGAGAATATTGAAACTTTATAAGAATGTAGAAGAACCGAAGGATTAAACATTCAAATTTTGAGTGTGCATCAGATTCAAGATTTCAAATACTTATTCAAATATTTCAAAATATTTCAAAAATCATTTTATCTAAATTTACGAAACAATCCTATTGCATACCATATTGTCACAACTAAATTGTCATTTATCCCATGAAAATAATAACAAAATAAATAAGAACCTTGTTCATCCATTTTAGGAATGTTTGGAAGCTGGTGGTTCGGTTCAACATCATCCACAAACGACAACAATTTCCTGAGGGTAGCAAACACCTTCACGTGTCGCCGTCTCTCCGACAATACCCTAATGACTCCCAAAATCCGCATAGCTCCATCTTGTGCGAGTTCTCCAGGTGGTACTCCTGGTGGAGGATTGCCAATCCGACGACATTCTAGTACCGGCCCTCAAGAACGACGAAGTTCCAACATCAATCTCTCACCACCAACGGTAAGACATCTGTAAATTAGTTTAATTTACTCATACTTGAATTATTATTACATATATCAGTGATACATAATATATATTAATTAGAGAAAGATTTTTGTTTATATATAATGTTTATGTGATCTGAAATATGATTGTGAAATGATAATGGCGATCTATGCATTTTGTGCAATTGTGCATCCATCGATGCTTCCCAGGGTGGAATGCCGATCACGAGTAGCAGCGTTCCTTACCTTCTGAGCTCGAGTATGAACAGTATTCGTGGGTCAAGACGACCCTCAGTTTCATCGAATGCATCACAACAAGGAATTCTCCAGCAGTCCATTAGTGGCATGGTAAGACAACTACCCCCCATCTGCCTGAACCTGAATGGACCACCACAACCAACACTCTCTCCATCATTCCAGCCATCGGGACAGCCTTCCCACTGACCCTTGGTTACAGTGTAAGGATCTCTCTGTTCCTTTGCCAACCAATTCTCTCGAGTACGATGAGTTCCTTTGCCCTGGATGTCTGATACGTACTCTGCAATAAACACTGCTCTCTTTCTCTCTCTGCCTTTGTATTATTATTATGTCTCAGCTTTCTTGCCTTCTCGCAGTTTGCATCTGATGCTCGTGGTTAAGCACGTCACTATAATAATTACATATGCTATCAACGGATGCACGAGGAGGCCAAAAGCTTCGTTCCATCTAAGGTGATGCACCGAGTGTTGAGCGAAACCGACTTTTTGCGAAAGCTGTTCTGGAACTACATAACATAACACTGGGATTCAAATTCAAATTTCAACCAACCAAATTCACCAATTTCAACAATTTCACTATCTGAATCTCACATATTTTCATTGATATCAGGTTATAAGTGTACTTTCGAGCTTTTAATGCTCTTCAATCTTCTGATATTCATCTAATTGATTTTTAGTTTCTTGTGAAAGGCCTCAGACTCACTCCAGTCAGTTTCAAAATTCTAGAGTTTTGTCTTATTTTTATCATACATAATGAAACTTAGTTGACAAAGTAATTCAGGGTGTCCAGCGATTCTGGAAATCCAAAAATTATATAATTTGATAGATTTGAATTTCGGAAATATTATAATTCAATAATTTATTATTTGGTATTTTTATTTTATGTCAATTTGTGTATTTGGTATTTATTTTTCGATGTTACACCAAACGTAAAAGTTTTTTTATAGGCTTTAAAAAGGCCACTTTCAAGAGAGAGAGTGGAACAAAAAGTATCGTGTGAATTTTGGACGGAAAGCGATTTTGACTCGTCAAGCTTCACACTCGTCGAAAATTGTCTTCTTGCCGCCCTTGATACACAATATACTATATTCAACTAAATAGTTTTTGCAGAAAAATATCTTAAGAAAACATCCCAATGTCATGGAATTATTTCCAGAATGTTTCTGTGTATTGAAATTGTTGCTGTATCAAATCATGTCATTAAATTAATGATTCATTGAGAATACCAGTCTATCAACCATTTTACATTCTTCCTTGCAGACTACTTGAACATTTATAACGTCTTTCTAACACGATAAAATTTCTTAATTACAGGGCTAAATTTTATTTCAGTAATCGATGGTATAAATTTATTAACATTTTGAGCTACACTATATTGATATACAATATACAAGCAACTCGAAATTTAGGCCAGGGCTGATGGCTTAATTTCCAATAAAACACAATAACTCCAAATATACGAAAAGTACATTAAATTCAAAAATACTAGAGAGAAATTATTGTACAAAAGAGATCTCCATTTTCCCTCTACCCCATCACTCTATTACATTAGATTAGATTAAATCTTCTAGATCTGCTCTCTAGTTTAAGTCCTATTACTAGGGCGGTCCTTAAGGGCGTTTGATCCAACTTTTAAGGTCACAATTCAATTTCTTCATTTTACTGTACAAATATTATAATTAAAGATTTTTTCGCTCTATTTTATTTACAAAATCAGTACCGCCACAGAGCGAAAAAATATCTAATTATACTATTTGTTTAGTAAAATAAATAAATCGAATTTCGAGGTTCGAAAGTAAAGACCACCCTAGTCTTATTACATCAATTATAATTAAGTATTTTTTTTATTTAAACCAGTAAAATTCATTGTTTAATTTCCCGTATTTAGAATCATAAAAAATGTTGCATATGTTCATCTGTTCAGTGAAAGTAAAGTTTCAATTTATGTAATTTGGAATTTCGTTGACTGTTTTTGTTTGAAGTTTCAATTTCTAGACGAGATTTCGAATTTGCTGCTTTCTTTTTTTAATATCAGGTACCAGTTTACCATCATTGATAATGATTTCAGAAAGCATTGAACTTCGATTTGGTCAATTTTCAAGTGCAACTGATGACTTGTGCATGAACGCTTCTGAAGGCAGCACTGCTTCAAGAGTGATGCCTCTGCTTTTTTTTCTGACTGAGAAATCTAATCAAGAAAAGCACTCATCAAAATTTTAAATATTTTTTTCAGTCTTCTTTGATCCTTTTTATGGAAAATGTTTCTCCTATTTTCAATGTCTTACTCTTTACAAAAACACATCTATAGTCTATCGTGAATAAATTTCAGGTCCGAAAATATTGTGCAATATACTGAAAAAAAAAGATTACTTGAATCAAAGAATCGTAATTTACTTAAGTTTAATGAAAAAGCTCCAAATTTTACAAATTTCAATACAAAATTATCAAAGAAATAATAATTTTAGATTAAAAGTTAAAAATGGTAAAAATACTTTCGAAGTGAAGGGAAATTTATTGGAAAATTCGAGAATTTAGATATTCTGTAGAAAATATCAAAAACGAAGATTTAAAAAAATAATTTTAAACTTTGTGTGCAAAAGGACCCATTTTCCGAAGTTGATAAGCGTCACCAATTTCTTTCAACTGTTAATATCGCCATTTTTTGTTACAGTACCAATTGTTCTCTGGACGGTCTTAAGCCTTCGGATCTGGAAAGTAGTCGCAGAAGTTCTTCACTGACTTCGTGAGGGTTCAACCGAGCTGGAAGTGAGAACATCCTTTCATATTCAACAAGATACGAATGAAAGGCTTCTTCGAAAATTCCAGCTCCGGATTCACCTTCTGAAAGAAACAAAAAACAAGTAAATAAACTGAAGAAATACAGAAAAAAGAAAAGAAATGAAAAGAAATTTCTTCAAAACTCAAAGGACACAATCTATCAAAAAATATAATCAAATATATCAAAGAGGACTGAATTTAATCGAAGTGAAAGTACCCAAAAAAGGTTTCTCGTAGAACAAAATAGTCCTGAGTCAACCCTGTTTTAAGAAACCCACCCATCTTACCCCTCTACGACCCTTCCCCTCGGATTATTTTTAAGCCTTTATAAAACGAATCAATGAATTTCTACGACGAGGGAACTCACATGAGTGAGAACTATAACTTAATGAATAATGAGAGGCTGAAAATAAAAAGTAGATAAAAATACTTTGTTTGTAACAGTGACAAAAATTCTTCCAAGTAAAAATAGATTAATATGAATTTTCACAGCAAAAATTGAACACCAATACGAGCGCTGATTGGATCTCCTTGTTCCGTTTTTACTCTGATAATTCATTTTGTCCCATTTTGTCTCTAAAGAATTTTTATCCCATTTTTACAAAAAAAAATATTTTTATCCACTATTATCTTCCAGCTACTCAAATATGACGAAAGTTTTGAATATGACTGCGCGAATATCCGCGATGAGAAAAGATTGAATAATAATCGTCTAATTAGCGGTTTAATTACGTTCGTAAGATTAAGCATAGGAACCTCTGGCAATTATTGATCCTCGGTCTCGTTCATAACACCTGTGCTCTATTCCAGGATTGTTTTATGAACATCCTCTTTAAGTTCTGGTTAATGCTACAAGCTAATTATTTGCTTGAATTCGTTCTAATTCAGGGTGTCGTCATTGGAAATTTCTTGCAATCTTTTTAATTTTTTCCTAATCTTCTAAAATCGTTTCAATCATATTGTATTTAAATCATTTAAAATCTATTTAAAATTATCAAAGTATTTTGAAATATCTTATTATGAATGGACGCTCCCTAATTTTTTGTTGAGTTTTTTTTCAAACGTAGTCAAACGTAGGACACAAAATCAAAAACGAGAAGGAGGATCACAATTGAAAAACTTGAAATTCGTCCCCTCGCCTAAGAGAAGAAAATAACCTGCTATATCAGAAAAAAATGCGAGTGACAATTTCCAATTGAAGTACGGTTGATCCGTCAATTTACTTAATTCTAATCGCTGAATTAACAATCATTAATTTTTAAGGTAGCTTTTATACCTGCAGATATACTGGGCGCGCCTAATGGAAAATCGGAGAATAATTTTTAAAAATTTGCCAGTAAGTGAGAATGAGAAATGAATATGTCCAACAAGAGTATGCCTACTATTTCTGAAATAACAAGACACTGTTTCTCTAAATGGTAACCAAATGGATTTTCCAATTACAAACCATTTTCCGACAATCCCGAAAACTCTTATTCCGTCTCTGACGTTCAATATACCATCTTTTGAATGAATTTAGGAAAATTTTACGGCCTACTCAAATCACTTCCATTATATAGTTATATTAATAAAGTGTTTCTGCCTTCCAGAAAGTAATTTAAAATATGCAAAGACTTGCAAATGTTAATGCAAAAAAAAATAATTCTTTGATGATCTTCTCTAGCAGCTTCTCTTGCAATCTTCTGAGAGGACTCCTAAAAATAAATTCCCATGAAAATAATAATGTAATAAAGTCCTGAATAAATTTCAGGGGAGAAACTGAATTTCGTACAATGTACACGGGTTGGATTCTTTAAATGGTCGTTTTTCTTGTCAGTGCTGAGCTCTGATGATAAATATAATATGATATAGAGGAATTTTTTTAAAAATGTAAAAAGGCAGTGCTTTTGGCGTATCATTTTCATAATATCAAGTCTACTTCTCTTCTGTGATATTCTATAAAAGTACCTATTCTATTGGTGAATGTTTTTATTGTTCTCTTTCTCGCTACGTAAAACATAATATGTGGCGTACATATTACATAGAAAAAAGGCCTCTATATTCAAATCCGACCTCGAAAACCTCTGCGAGATAACACGAGTTCAAACTGCTTTTTGTACCTGCAGAGATCTATTTATCTACCAGAAATATATTTATAGCTATTAAATATTGCACAGTATAATAAAAACTTGCCGTCACTTTCCGAAGAGCATTTAAAAAAGCAAAAATATTTTTAAACGACCCCAATGAGAGCAATATCAAAAATTGTTTACAATATCGAAGAATAATTCCATATTTCTCATTTCACTCCTCAATAATTCTTTCATTCATAGAAGCAATTTATTTTCTTAACTATTTTTAAATTAAAGTTTTTTTTAATCAATTTAAAAAAAGTTAATCACAGAGGACGACTTCAAAATCTCAAAAAATAAAATTCCGTACCGTTTATAATATTTCCGAAATTAAAAATTCTCTACGCTGCCAAATTTCCCACAGAAAATTTCAAATATTATGTAATCACCGGCACTGGAAAATTGTCGACACTGGAAAATTGCCGGCAATATTTCAGTATCGCGAATTTCACAGCGTCGATGATTTGATAACGCAGTCAATTTTCTTTCAGGAATTTTTACAGTTGTGAATTTTCCATGCAGCGCCGGTAATTTAATATTTTCAGCAATTATATAATATCGGGCACTTTATTCTTCAGCCTTTAATTGGTCAGGAGTTTTACAAGTGTCGTGAATTTTATTTTTCGGAATTTTTTAGTTCTCAAACCACAGAAGAAACAGTATTTCAAGATAACAATATCGAATATTGAATGCGCAATACATGTTAAGAAATAGATTCAAAATATAAAAAGTATGTTGAAAATGAAAGTCTTCAATTTTAGTTGCGAGAACTTTTTCCATTCTTTGACGACTTGTAATATTAAGACAAAAATCATATCTGAATAAAAAATAATTCGAGATTAGAAATAAAATAAATTCATGTCAAAAATGAAAAATGTTTGACCTAAGAAATGTTATCATTTGTGAAATGATAGAATAAATATAAAAACGACACAGTCTGTCGATACTGCATTTCTAAGATACGTCAATTAACGCATATCGATCATCCGATGAAATTAAGATACTTTTATTAGTAACATATCAACTGATAAGGTGCATAAGCTTATTATATATTCGATTTATGATTCAATAAAACTGATTATAAAAACAGTATCTAAATATTTTTTTTCTCATTTTATTCATAAAAATTCTCAAAAAGGAAGGGAATAATTGACAATTATACAATTTTCTCAGAAATATTTTTCGATAGTGGTATATATAAATATATATAATCTCATTTAATTTGTGCAGAAAATGGAAAAGATTCTCGTTAATATTTGCGAATGCGAACAAATAAAGAAAAAGACCAGAAGTCAAAAAAACCGGGTCGGATTTTGACGCACAGTGTAAATATGTAAAACAACGCAGATGCTCACGTAAACGAAATTTTGCGAGACTGTGTTGCAGTCTTTCGCGGGTCTAATGGAATCCCGACTATATATTTCGCGAATGTTCGTCTTACCTAAATAGAATAAAAAATTTGTTAACACCTCGCTTAGATCCGTAAGATGTTATTACGTATAGTTTCATTTATTATACATATATAAAATATATTACATGTATGTGTTGTGTGTGTAGTTGAGTACGTGTGTGAGAAGATAAGAAATTTGGATAACAGAGGCTGAGCCATTCGTTTCTCAAATCTAAGAAAATCTCTTTTCTGAAATCACAGAAAAGCTTCATATTCGGCAGAGTTCGAATTTCATTTGTATATATACAGTTAGTAGTAGAGCAATTTTTTCTTCAATAATTGAAAATGCTCCAGTATCAAAAATAAGATAGTGTTAAAAAATAATTTATACAAACTGTATTAATGCAAAATATTTGTATAAAAATACTCAATGAATTATAAAATTGAAGTCTTTTCTGTGTAGAAAAAGTAAGAAGCGTCTTTTTGATGATGTGGTGAAAACAATTTTTCATTTTAAAACCAATCGCTCAGACTCAAAATCGTCGAAAGTCAAAACTTGGAGATTTTCGTAGATATATCAAATCATTTCGTGGATAATTCTAAGGAATTAAAGATATATTTCGAGATATGTATAAATAATACGTTCCTATACATACTTGTGCGTCGAATGACAATGAATGGAAAAAAAAACAATCATTATTCTTACGGCTACCTTGATATGGTTAATGACTTAATGTGATTATTGTTTTAAAGGAGATTAAAAGGTTAAGTGTCCTTAAGATTAAGAACGACTGATGCGTTTGGAGAATCGTCTGAAGGGCTTTACATCCATCACATAAGACAATCTAAATGCTTCCATAAGCATATAATACATTCTCATGAATGCAACTCGTTCTTTCTTTATTATTGATTTTCAAAGATAAAAATTATTTTTATAAAACATGTATGATTTCAGCTGGTTTTTATGCTTATGAAAAAAGGTTGAACTCATGCATTTTTTATAGAAAATATCGTATGTGCCATGAGAGAGAGAGAGACTTTTTAGATTCATGTTTTTCGTACTCGTCGAAAAAGTCCCTCTTCTCGCCCTTGGTGCATAATATACTATTATTAATGATAATACAAATAAAATGAAGCGTGAGTTGCATTTTTTTTTGTGGGATTCGACAGCTTCCAGCTGAATTTCCAAGTGCAACAGCATAATCACTGTTTTCCTCTCGAGTAAAGTAATTCATTGTTAATTATGCAATTGACAATCGGTCGAGGAGTATACGTACTAAACTGTTGCTGTAGATATCTACATAACTAAAATCTCAATGCAATCTGATCACATTTTTTGTATCAGACTCTTGTAGAATTTTGTCCATCTACATTATAAATATTAATTATTAATTGTATACGAGAAAGAGTTCTGAGTGTTTACTTATCTCAGGTTCCCCTTCAATAAAGGTCAAATCTTTCGTCTTTTACTAAAGATTTCCATGCAGGGGAAACACTTGATGAGTCTGGTACTCAATTTTTTTTTATATTCTTTTCTTTCTTACACAAAATTCTTTATTACGAATCTTTACAAATTTATTTAATGTAGTAATATAACGATATGATAATTTAGAAATGAAAAACATGTAAGTTTGAAATTGTAATTCTGCTAAACATAAAAAGATAAATTAGAAACTCTTCCCTTAACTCTTGATTCTCGACTGGGCAACTTTGAAAAGAAAATGCCTATTTTTCTCAAGAAAAGGCTTTTCTTCTTGGACAAAAGAATGCCCGAGGGAAATCGAGCGAACGTTGCTCTACCAACATTGAGAAGATCCCTTAAATATTCTGAACTTTATGTGCGAACCTTGAGCAAATATTAAATAAGAAAAAACTTTTGTTTCTTTAAGTTGCCGAAGTTTTTCTTAAATTTCAGAATATCGACTCACATGCAATAAAAAATATTATAGGGCGAATTCATTTCAAATCGGGCACAAGGTAAACATTAAGGAAATATATTCACTACATAAGTACTAATTTTAAAAAATCAAGAGAAAAAAAACCCTGCACCAACTTAAAAGTTGAAATATTCGTATAAAATCGTTTAAAAATAACATATTTTATCCGGAAGCGATTCTCTGACTTGAACATGCACAGCCTGTATGATTTGAAATAAATTCGCCCGATACATATTATAAATTATGGTTCAAAAGTATATATGAGTCTTCTGAATTTGTATTATAAACGTGAAGTAAAAAGGAATGAAAACGAAAGTTATAGGTACTTCAGAGAGTTACAAAGAGGAATGCAAAATAACAATCAGGACAATTGCTCCGCGAACATGAAGCCTTAAAAAGTCAGCATGGTAAAATATTATGTGGATGGTGGCAAATGATTATATCGAATCATAAAACATAATTTTACGTTCGTATTGCCTTAGAATAAAATCGAAACAAATTATATATTATATATTTTATAAACACACAAGAAACCTCTGCAATTAATCCGAAAGATGGAGAAATAAATAATGGTTACGTTGACAGTAATCTCGAAGTCACTTGACTGTTGTAGATAGATCTTATCAGTGAATGTATGATATTTACTAATAAATGTGTTCTGCACCACTGATGTCGAATTTCGTAAAATTTTATGACTTTGAATGGAGTTTCCTTCCTACCCTATCAGTAATTATTCATTCACCTTCAACATTTACTAGTCTCGAAAACAACTTGATTAAAGGGAATTCATGAAATACAATTAACTTTCCTTTGGTGTACATAATTTTGTTCGTGACTTTTTAAGAAAGTTACTATCTTGTTAGTTTTTCTTGATGAAGGGCAATTAGGATCTTTAGTTGATTAGCCTTCGTGAGAAGAATTCTTATGTTTGTTGGATTTTTCTTACATCTAGTGTATAAGAAAAACAGAGCCTAAAATGTTTTAAATTTCGGACTACACACGTACTTCTTTTATCAAAGTAGTGAAATCTCCTGAAATTATTTGAATTCTTAAAAAAGTCTCTTGATAATCCTCAAACTCTTTAAAATTCTATTTAAATCCTTATAATCCTTAAAAATTTCTTGTATGACTTTAAACTTTAAATAATTAAGTAATTGTTAAATAGATGCATTAATAACCGCCTTGAAAGTATGCTTGAATCTACATATTTTCAAAATTTAGAATTTTTTATTTGTATTTATCACATCTCGCAACACCTGCCGAGTACGAAGCAAGTTTACCTTGCAATCCTTAGATGCCACTACTTGTTATAAAATTGCATAAACCTCTACTTCTTTCTATTATCTTTAACTTTAAAAAAAAAACGTTTAAATAAATATCATTATTCAATCTTCACTGAATATCAATTTGTTTCTTTTGAAATTATTTTTAATTTCCACATTCGTACTTTTATTTCTTATTGCAAGTTTATAAGCGTGAAGGATATGCAATTTTTTGTATAAAAAACATTAAGAATAGATTATGTGTGGGTGTGTGCATTTTTTATTCAAGGGTAACCATGGCATAATTATATATAGTATAGACACATATTTAAAAAAAAAATGATTTATCGATCAAGGGATCATTTTCTAAGATCCCTTCACTTTTTGCATGGCCATTCACAGACCTTCAAAGATTCATATCCATTCGTGTTAACAACTAAATGGTAATATCAACATATATTTTCCAAATAGATCCTACTTTAGACCTACGTAACTGCAGATTCTCTTTTCGCCCTCCTTATAATTTCTTAAATATTTTTAATATACTTAATTTTTCACTGCATAATAAAAATAGTTTAAAATAATTAGGTAATAATAGAGTTAAACAGGTGAAATATATCAAATTCTGAAAATTTCATTCTAATACACATTTTTTGAAAAAAAAAATTAAATATATTGAATCAGAAATTGATTTGAAAATGAATGAATTTTTTAAATGACGTGATTTCTTGTCCTACAGGATTTCTAGGTCTACAGAAAGGCCTACAAAGGGAACATAAGAGGTCTGAAGAGGATTTACATTAAACCCTCTTTTAGTCCTGCTAGGTGGTAAAAATGGATTTATGCACCACCTTGGGGTGTTAAAAGAGTCCTAATTTTGATAAAAATTAAACCCTCTAAACGTTCCCCCCAGACCTGTCAAGTCCTATAATTAGAGACCTAAAAATAGACTAAAATTTTGACTCGGGCTTCCAAGCTTCTAAGTTTTTGCACCCCTCTATCAAAAACCAAAAAAAAGAGATAATATTAAACAAATTTCTCCATTTTCATAATTTACACTTTAAAAAAAAATTGTATTTGACGTCCTGCTTAATTCAGGTAGAAAATAGGTAAAAAGACAAAGAACTACCGTA
Source organism: Synergus coniferae (assembly GCA_032164275.1). Lineage (NCBI taxonomy): Eukaryota > Metazoa > Arthropoda > Insecta > Hymenoptera > Cynipidae > Synergus > Synergus coniferae. The sequence continues at coordinate 6,920,954 of JAUEJJ010000044.1, read as the reverse complement.
TCGATCGCACTTTTGTTTCATAGTGGAGGTTCAACTAAAATCGCAACGTTGTGGTTGTGGGTTTAGGGGTTTCGTGGAGGGAAAAGAGGGGTACCTCGCGCAACTTCCAACAGTTCCAACTTGACGAATAGTAGTCGGTCGTCGGTCGGTGAGGTTCCCTGATCAGTCGCACTGGGTCTATCAGCCAGCCCGGTCTGGCCAGGAGTGAAGTGAAGGTGATAGGGGTACGACTCCACGGTTCGTGCTTCCCTCTCATTCATGCATACAGTTCATACAATCACCAACCATCGATCTCGTAAATTTCTAAACTCTCCTCCACAAGGGTCACCCGTGCGACAATTTTTTTTTTATCAACAATTTTGTACTCCCTCTTATCGCCCTGGTATCTTGAACTACTTCACGCCAGTAGCTCTGATCGAGTAATTCATTTAATTTATCTCACGCGACCCTCTACACTTTTGTAAGGAAGACTTGGATACAGGAAGAACTACCCGTACCAGAAAACATGGCGGATAGGATATACTACCCTCATCCTGAACTTTCCAAGAAGGCTCATTGCAAGAGCATGGAGCAATATAAGCAAATGCACGAAAAGTGAGTATTTTTTTAGAGACAATCAGTTTTTAGGATGATTTTTTCATTCCTGGAGGTTTCGGTATTTGGGGTGAAAATTATGAGATTTGGAATATCGACGGAAGGATCCATTATTTGATTTTGATGTTGAGATTTGAATTGTTCTTTTTCTTTTATATTTGTTTTATATTTGTTTACATATTTGACTAACAGATTAAAATGTCGTGCTAAATCCCTTGAAATTTGTTTAAATCTGTAGAAATATTTTGCAATCCTCAAAAATCTTTTGAAATGTCTTGAAACCCTTAAAATTCCATGCCCAAAAATCATTAAAAATTCTTTGTAAACTTACTGAAATTCCACATGAAAGCCCTTGACATTTTTTTGTAAACTCTGGAAATTTTTGAAGATCACCTGAAACATGTAATTTAAAATTAATTTCTTTGTCGAAACAGATAAAGACTGATTTCTTGGCTTCTTTATTTTTATGCTTGTAAAGGAATGCGGAGAAGGGGGCAATACAAAAATGTGAAATCGGAAATTTAAAACATGTTAGGCCTGGTAGAATTGTATTGAAATTGTAAATCAAAATGATGAATTATGATATGATGTGAATCATAATAATGCACTCCTCAAATGAGTCACATCGAGATTAAACAGTATCCCTTGATAACACGCGTGAGACAGAATTTGTATATATTTTTTGCAAACTGAATTAAAATTATTGTTGAATAAAAATCATTGTTATAAAGTTATGTGTAAAAAATTTGTTTACAACAGAGAAAAGCAATATTTATCGGCTCTTTTGGTCTCAAATTAGCCTAAAAAGAGAGAAAATAAATTGAATTCATTCACAGCCGGTGTATCATCTTTATTGATTCCAATTTAATTCTTATTAATGCGTAAAAATTAAACTAAAGGTCTCAATCTTTCAGTTAACTTAAAAAGTTCTGATAGTAGCGCATAACGTAAATGCAAATGATTACTGGGTCAGTATCTGATACACATAAATTTAGACTTTTTCAGTAGATATCATCGGTGCTCATATAAGAGTATTGATTAAGCAAAAAATTCCGCTGTAATTGTACTTTTAAAGGCCAAATAAACATTTTCAATCTCACTTGAGTGTTTAATCAATAAAGGAAAAAATTCGGTGGCAGTTTGACTCTCGGTGGAATATTGTTAATATTATGAACTGACTTAACTATCTAATTAAAAGCTTCTTGAAAAATTAAAATTAAAACTGCGGATAATATAAGGGTCAAGTTTCCATATTTCTTATGTCTTAACGTCTACATGTATTTCTAAGAGTGATTCTTGGAAATCAGAAACTAATTTCAAGGAAAAGTTAAAACTGTCCCGTAGACAAAGTTTTTTAAAGAATACCCTTGTTCTCCGCATCGATAGAAATAGAGACACAATATCGATTCTCCGTCAACCCCTTGACCCTGCGACGCACGCGGTGAAATTGCTGTTTTCGTAATTGAGAAAATTTAAGCAATTGGGTCAATTTTATTCGCCACACCTGGTTTTCGATAAAATGTTAAGTAACATTTTTTCGAGTATGAAATGCAACGTCTGATAAATTTCTTTCCTTGATTTGATGTATAATATTTAAATATCTGAGAATTTTATGTTTAACTTTGAAGGTCGATCAAACAGCCGGAACAATTCTGGGGAGAAATAGCCAAAGAGTTTTATTGGGAAACTCCAGCCACAGATGGAAAGTTTTTCTCATATAATTTCGATATGAACGCTGGAGATATTTTTATCAAGTGGATGGAAGGAGCTTCCACAAATCTGAGTTTTAACCTGCTGGATAAGAATGTCAAGAGTGGTAACGGGGACAAGGTGGCTTTTTACTGGTAAGTTTTATCATCAAAGATACAATTTTAAGGAAAAAGCAGTCTTCATTTTACACGAAAAATATTAATATAATAATTTTTTCGCTTTATACGCATATTTGTAGTTAAAAACTAAATATCACTATAGAGCGAAAAATGTCTAATTTTAATATTTCTTGAACAAATTGAGGAAATTGAAATTTTATATATTGCTTCAGTCCATCACCCTTAAGTCTCTCGTCTTGAGAAATATGAACGAGAGGAAAGCATGTAGAATAAAAATGTTAAAAACAGCAAAGCTGGACAAGGACGCGAACCTTTGAAGAGTAAATTGAATAAATTGCCTTTTATTTGAACACTGTCGGTAAATATTGTGCGAAACTATCGTAATTTGTCAAATGAAGTGGTTCTCAAAATGTAATTCTTAAATAAATTTACCATTCTTATCGACTAAATTAAGTTGCAAGTCTCGCTGGATCTCAGTGGAGAACCACTGGATGCATGTTCATTATGATGCAAAATAAGCACTCAGTTTGTAGACGCAAGTCATTCGTTGAACTCACAGTGAGGTGCTGAATAGCAGAACTTCACAAACTGTATACGAAATTGAACACATAATGCATATTCGTACATATAAAGTTGTACATCATTCGTACATAACCATTGAAAAAATTATTTGCGAATTTTATAAACTATCTCACGAAACTCATTAAACTTGCTGAAAATATTTTTTTATAGCTCAAAATTCAACCTTTGGCATAAAATTAAAAATAGTCTCGAAAATAATAAAAGAAAGCAATATTTCATAGACGTATATAAAATCAGAATTTAACGTTGAGACCTTCTGTAAAAGTATCAACAATTAATTTTCTCTACTTGTTGCAATCAACTCCAGCACCCATCAAGTCTGGTCCATTGCCCTATTGTATAATAATCATCAGATTAAAGCCAGTGCTGAACCGCTCTATATCGCGTGTAATGGGTTTGCTGAGGCAATGAAAATTTCGCGCGCTATCAAATGAAGCAATATGATTGGTTAAACTCACGTGGTGTGATATTAACGGCAGTTTGAGCATTCGTGAAAGTTGAATGATAACAAGAAATCATGTTCTGCTCACGAGAGTCCACTTAGAGGTCCATATTGATTGTTTCAAATTCCAATGTTCGATGAGAAAAAAATGATGATTTAACTCTCACAAAATCACGTGTTTAAGATTGATTTAGCAGTTAACTTTTTTTTTATGATTCTGAATATCAGAAAAGTCTTCACAATTATTTTTACAGATTTTAATAGATTTTTTTGAATAAAATGTTATTCTTTAAATTCCTTGACAAATTATAATTTAGTATAAATTTTTCGAATATTCTGTATAAAAAGAATTTTGAGCATTTTTGGACTTAAATAATAAGAGTGGAATCGTGAAATCGCTAGATAATTTTAAAGCACCCAACTGATAAGGCCCAAAGTGTAACATTGTTTCTTGATATTACTTGCTTGACCTTCCTAATCGGAAATTATGCAATTGTTAGACGGGTTTTTCGTAATCAAACTCCGGAAAGGGAACGAGGTTTTCCTTCTTCACTTACGCTTACGTATCACGATCGATTACATCTATTTAACTCACGCAGATGTTTTAATCAGCAAACACAATCTATACTTCTAATTAATACTCGATCCCACGAACCTCATTGACTACGTAGGAAAATAATACTTTCTTACGATTCACACGAGTCAGTCTCGAATGTGTAACGAATATCACGTCTATAATATTCAATTGAACTCAAATTTAACGGCTCAATTTGTAATTTGTATATAAACTTTACTCGATGACTTCAGTGATTTCAACAGATTAAAAAGAATTTCAAAAGATTTCAACATCGATTTCAAATATTTTAAGACTTCAAGGAATTTAAAAGAAATTCCGATGAATTCAATGGTATGCAAGCTAATTCAAAGCATTCAAGTAAACTTCATTCGGATACATTTATCAACCAAATTTATCACGGAATTTAAGTGCTTAAAGCGACTCGGAACCGAAAAATTACAATGAAATCTAAAATCAGTGCAGAAATTCATAAACTAAATGTCGTTTAAATACCTACTTTTGCACCTGACACGCGAGGTCATATATACTCTATAGAAAAGCATGATCATTTATATTTGCAAATAGTAAATATTTTCTGCATTAAACGCTTTTATAATTATGACTACTTTTCTGATCAAGATATCACTGATAGGCATCAAACATATTATTAAAAATCTACGTTACGCGTCTATAATCTGAACCTCTTTAAACTAGTTATCTAACTAAAGGAGAAATTTTTTTTTTTTTTTTTCATAACTTAAGCATAAAGTGCTTAACTTTGACTCAAATTTGAATACTAAATACCAAGTACCATACTAAATACTGATTTTTGATACGTTTAAAGAATTGATGAAAAGAAACGTGAAAATGTGGCTTTTCAAAGAATATACTTAAAATGTGCATTCTTTTCATGAAACTTGACTTTTGACTCTTACGTGTTTGCTTACGAAACTAACTAGAATTTTAAAACGCGCTCCTATTCTGCGCGTGGTAATTTCTTTGTCCTAATTTCAAATTGATGTCTATAATGCATTCTTTTCAGGGAAGGTAACGACCCAGAAGATTACTCTCGCCTGACCTACAGAAAACTTCTCCAAGAGGTCTGCAAGTTTGCTAATGTTCTCAAGTCCAAAGGAGTCACAAAAGGAGATCGGGTGGCTATTTACATGCCGATGATCATGGAACTTCCTATTGCAATGCTGGCATGCACCAGGATCGGTGCCGTCCATAGCGTAGTGGTGAGGAATTACTTTTGACATAAAAATAATCAAAAATAATTAGATTACATTAAAATTCCCGAGAAAACTTTGTGAATTTTAATTCACTGGATCCATCGACACTCTGACTGGATTTGGAAATTTAATTGAGAAAATCTAAGGTAGATTCCAATTGCTTGAAATTGAAATCCTAATAAATTTAATTAAACTTAAAAACATACCGAAAGTTCTGTTCTTATCGAGAGAAATCGAACTGTTGAGAAAAAATTAGCGGAAACGTTTCGTGAAGTAATTAAATGTGCTAATGAGTATTCATTGCCATGACGCAATGAACATCATTAAGTAACTTAAAAAAATATTTTTTGTGAATTTGATTCCGCGAAATCTTGTTTTTTAATTAGTGCCTTGGCTCTCCCGTTGAGAGTAAAAAACCTAGTCTCAAAGGCTCCCCTCTCACGTTAAATAAATCAGTATTTCTTTATACTATTAAGAGTGTTGGACCAAAGTGTTAACCAAAATTCTATCTCTTTATTTTGCTCAACAAATATTATATTTAAATATATTTTCACTCCATAGGTATACTCTTTATTAAAATAAAGGTGTGGCTATAGAGCAAAAAAATATTTTAATTTTAGAAAACCTTGATTTTCTCGATTGGATTATAACTTAGCATTTACTAGTTTGCAGGATACTCTTCAGATTCGCTTGCTGAACGTATATTAGATTCGAAGGCGAAAGTTCTAATAACCGCAGATGGTGTTTGGAGGGGAGAAAAACTCTTGTTATTAAAGTCGATTTGTGACGAAGCATTGGACAAAGTAAAAAAGCAAGGTCACGAGGTCGAAAGTTGTATAGTCGTTTCTCATATGAGGAGGATAACCAGCCCACATACTAAGGCAGAAAAAAGTGGTGAGATCTCAAGATAGACTAGAATTTAAATTCCTTCGTTAGAATAAATTCCAACCTCCATTTGAAGAATCATATGAAACTGAGGGAGAATTCATTTACAGACAAAACGAATGACATAAATGGAACGAGTAATGGGAGCAAGGCTAGTGAAGATACCATTCCTTGGAATGATGAAGTAGATGCCTGGTGGCATGAAGAAATGGAGGATGTCGAGCCAAGTTGTTATCCAGTTTGGATGGCAGCAGAAGACCCTCTTTTCGTTTTATATACAAGGTGCTGAAAGATTGAAATCTTTGGAAATTGAATTTTTTTAATATCACTCAAAATATTTTGAATGTTTTGAAATATTCTATCCAATATATTTGTTTCAGTGGCTCTACTGGAAAGCCAAAAGGAGTTCTTCACACGACAGGGGGCTATTTAATTTATGCGGCCACTACTTTCAAGTATGTCTTTGACTATCATCCGGGTGATGTTTACTGGTGTACAGCTGACATAGGTTGGATCACAGGACACACTTACGTCGTTTATGGACCACTAGCAAATGGAGCAACTTCAGTCATAGTTAGTTTTCTTATTTTTAGATTGATTGATTTAATTTGATTTAACCACCTAAATGAAGCAAATGTTCAACGGATGTGGATCTATCTTTGATTTTATTTTCACAGTTTGAAGGCACCCCCTTTTATCCAACGAACGACAGGTATTGGTCTGTAGTCGATAAGTATAAAGTCACACAGTTTTATACAGCTCCAACCGCCATCAGGTCCCTCATGAAGTTTGGAGATGATATTGTCAAAAAACACAATCTGAGCTCTCTGAGAGTAAGACTCAAATTTAATTCAAAATACGCAAAAAAAAGTATTGAAAGACGGTATTCTCACCTCATTGTATTCTATCAGGTCCTTGGATCAGTCGGAGAGCCAATAAATTCGGAAGCTTGGCTCTGGTTCTACAACTTGATTGGTCATGGAAAATGCAGTATAGCGGACACTTTTTGGCAAACGGAAACAGGAGGTCACGTAATAACTCCACTTCCAGGAGCGACTCCAATGAAACCTGGATCAGCCGTAAGTTCCAGTGTTATTTCCTCTAATACCTGAAAGTTTCAAGACTTATTATTTTGAAGATTCTAAAATATTCTAAAATTCTATTTCTATTCTTCATTTTATTCTACAGATATAAATAGATATATTTTCGCTCTGTAGAAATACTCTTTTTTAAAATAGAAATGTGAAAAAACATTTAATTTTAATATTTTTGCATAAAACTAAGAGTTCAAATATCTAATCTCAAAACTCAATCTTTTTATTTGACCTAAAATTTCTAAAAAAAATTTCTAAAATTTCAGACATTTCCATTCTTTGGGGTTCTACCAGAATTGTTAGACGAGGATGGCCACATAATCGAAGGCGAGGGTGAAGGTTACCTCGTTTTCCGAAGACCTTGGCCTGGAATGATGAGGACACTTTACGGAAACCATGAACGCTTCCAAAGTACTTACTTCGATAGATTCCACGGATTCTACTGCACAGGAGATGGTAAGTCAATTTTGATTCAAGTCCTTTAATAAAATATTTAGACTCAATTTTCTTTCCTCAAATCCTCAGCTACTTCGAAAAAGGATTTTTAAAATTGTTCCCAGCATATTTGGCGCTTTTCCCCAATTCTTCTTCAATGCGAAGTATCTGATTATATTTTGCTGTTCTCTCAGATCTGCAAGGTCCACCGACCTTGATTTGCCCACAAGAAACTCCAACAGAAAAGTCGGCTATAAAGGCATCCTCAGTTTCTCCAAAACCTGCAGAAACCATAGTACCCCATCCATTGATCCGAGCCATTTTACAACAACTAATAGCTTCTGTTATTGTTCCAATTTGTATGAGTCTTATTAGGATACAATTGGCTGCTTGTTTCTCAACTGCTTCCTCAATCCTTTCAACGTTCATGGCAGTTAGTTCATCAGCTACGACCTGAATATCTTGATCAGCAAGCATGGGCCATCCATCCCAATCTTCTTGATCAAAAGGATCCTCAATGGATACTATATTCGGAAACGCTGTCAGAAGTTCAAGATGCTGATCCTTCAAGGCTTCTGTTTCCAAGTAGTCATCTGGGTCCGTGTCATCTGATTTAAAAGCCAGGTCGTACATTCCTGGAAATAAAATAAAATAAATATTAGGAAAGCAGGTCCTAAAATTACTAAAAATAATAAAGTTAATCACCGTCTTTGCTGAACGCAGAAGCACCAATGTCGAGGGCAATTTTGACCTTTCCATCGTAACCGATTGTCTTGATTGCTTCATCTATCAGCGTCAAGACTTCTTGATTGTCCTCCATTTCGGGAGCAAAAGAGCCTTCATCATTAGCCAAAAGTGGCACTTTTGTTTCTTTTTGTTCTGCAATTTTTTTCTCGATCTCGCGATAAATTTCTGTTCCCATTTTCATCGCATCTGCAAAGCTAACAGCACCTGGAAACATATTAGCAGTGCGCGATTTTTTTTAATTGGATAGGATTTAAATCTACAATTTCTGATTTATAATTTTCAATACCTGTTGGCATAATCATGTAGGCTTCAAAAGGCAACTGATTATTAGCAACTTTTCCACCACTGATGACAGTGAATGCAGGAACAGGAATATATAATTCTCCATTTTCTGCCAATTCAGCAATGTATTTATACAGTGGAAGTCCTCTTTTAGCAGCTCCAGCTTTGCAGCAAGCGATCGAAACTCCAAGGATGGCATTTGCACCCAATTTTGATTTATTTTCCGTCCCATCGAGTTTTATCATCAGGGCATCTATCTGTCTCTGCTGACAAACATCCAATTTCGATTTTAGTATCTCAGGTGCCAGGATATTATTGATATTGTCTACTGCTTTAAAAACTGATCGACCGTTATAGGAGGTTTCGTTTCCATCTCTGAGTTCTACAGCTTCGTTTGGATTTGGAGATAGAGTGCAAGGAACTGATGATCTCAATAATCCAATATCGGTTATCATATCGACTTCCAGGGTGGGATCTCCTCGGGAATCAAATATTTGACGGGCTTTGATTTTTAGTATAGGCATTGTTGAATTATTCTTTTTGAAAAATAATGTTTAGAGTTTTAGGTCTTGAAAACTAATATTTCTTTAGAGTTATTCTAAACTTGTGTGTTATTGGAAACTTCGACTCTTTTTCATGATTTTGAACCTTGAGGACTGGCTTGAAAATTAAATTAAGAGAAATTTAAATTGAGGTGAAAACCTCAGTTTAGCGAAATGTCAAAATTTTGCATGATTGAAACGGTTTGAAGTTAGTGTTTTTACAATAGATGGAGATTAAAAAATGAAGTTCACAATCAGTCTCTTTTAAACAAGACGTATGTAAAGTTATTTCTGGAAATCTCTTGAAATCTTTTAAGAATCGACACCCAGGATGTCGATATTCATTTCTGAAAAGTAAAAATTTTTGAATTATTAAAAATGAAGACTATACCAAATAATGCATTAATATTAGTGGACATATATTTAAATTTTATTTGCATATTTTTAGGAGCAAGACGCGATGCCGATGGCTACCTTTGGGTGACGGGACGAATAGATGACATGCTGAATGTTTCGGGTCACTTGATGTCAACTGCCGAAGTGGAAAGTGTATTAGCTGAACATGTGTCGGTAGCCGAGGCAGCAGTTGTTAGCAAACCACATCCTGTCAAAGGGCAGTGTCTGTATTGTTTCATCACTCCAAATGACGGCACTACTTTCGACAAAAAATTACAAGATGAATTAAAGAAGAAGGGTATTTATTTTATATCATTTCGCTTTAAAAATTAAATTAAACTACAAGAATCTGTTAATCAAATCCTGGAATATTTGCAGTTCGAGAAAGAATTGGACCCTTCGCTCAACCGGATGTCATTCAACACGCACCAGGCCTTCCAAAAACGCGATCCGGGAAAATAATGCGTCGCGTTTTGAGGAAAATTGCAGTTGGAGATAAAAACGTTGGAGACACCTCGACGTTGGCCGACGAAACAATTGTGGACGTTTTATTCCAATTGAGGCCCTAGACCCAAATCGGCTTCTAGTCCTAAAAAAAAGCCTATTAGTAATTTTCACAATGTTAGGAACGAAAAGTTGCTTTTCGTCAATTCCTTTCTGCAGCTGCCGTGTTCCAGAAGACGTCGGAGATAATCGAATTCCGGTCTTAATCGCAGGCGGAAGCCTAGTCTAATTAATTTCCAAAAATGCTTTACGCTGCGACTAAATAATTCAATTCACACAATTGTTCGTCCACATTTTAAAATTATGTTTAATACACTAAGAGAATGAAATCTCAGCCAAGATTTTACAAAATACAGCAACGTCGAGACGTTTAGTCGCTAGTTTGAGCAAGCACAGTTTGAGAATTATTTTCTAAATTTAAAGGTGTTGGATCCAAGTTTCCCTACATTCATAGAGAAATGGAATTTTGAAATTAGAATTTGAGCCCAACGACCAGTCAAATTTAATTGTCTAAAATTTAGAAAGTGTGTCAGGTATATATATAAAAAAAAGCCTTTGAAGTAGTACGTTATTTTTTTTCAAGCATAAATGTAGTATTCTTTAGCCTCGAATGCTGCAGCTAAAATAAAATAAGTCAAATGAATATTTTCTTTATGATGAAGAAATCCAGCGAATGAGAGATGCATTGTTCGCATGAATGAAAGTCTCAATACTTTTATGCCAGAATCTCAAATTACAGAAAAATAATGTTCCAATCGACTGAGATAAAAGACAAGGACGGTGAAATGTTGAAACGTACAAGCGACTTCGTTATGTATTAGTTGATAATTTTAATTAATTAAATTAAAATTTGCTGAAAGTAAACGCTACACGGATAAGATGGTCCGAACGATAAATATATAAATACACAAATACTTTGAATTATAATGAACTATGAAACGTATGAAAGTTGCTGTAAACTGTACTGAAAGATGTCTTGAAACTAGAAAAGCACAACGACTAAAAAATTACAAAAGCAGGAATCAGGATCGTCGAGAAAAAAACGAGACCCTGGATTTACGCGCACTTATTAAACGCACTTATGTACTGTATTATGTATTTTATGAAATTTACAAAAGATAAAAAAACGCCATCGTCTCGTCAATGTTGAGGCGAGCAACCATACATATCATTCCATGTGGAACAAAACAAAAGTAACTATAGGTGTGATATATGAACTGTGAATCTATAAATATATGTATATATATATATATATTATATGTTGAAATATACATTTATCGTTCTGTTAAAATAAAGATCTCTAATTTTTAGCCTCGCCTGACACTTTCCATTTAACTTTATCTTCATTAATTTTTAAAACACTAGCAAGTATGATATAATAATCTCTCGTTTTTGCACTCCTTTAATTTAATCATCAGATTGTACACACGCTTAAAAGTAGAACAAGGTCAGAGAAGACTCAACAACTAGAAATACCTATTGATGCCCTATAATATTTAAGGATGTTGGATTTAAGTTCTGAGTTCAAAATTCGATTTTTTGATTTTACTTAATATAAATATTTTAATTAGATATATTTTACCTCTGTAGTAGTACTCAATTCTTAAATAAAATGATGGGTATAGAGCGAAAAAATGTCTAATTTTAATACTTTATCCACAAAACGAAGAATTCGACTCTATCCTCAAAATTCAATCTTTTAATTTTCTAAAAATTATTAAAAGTCGCACATTAAATGTTAAGAAGGAAAAAATTTATAATTAAGTATAATATTTGTCAAGTAAAATGAAGAAATGGAATTTTGAGAATTGGAACCCAACGCCCTTAAGGACTTAATACATAACAGTACATAATAATAACACAAAATTTAAATACCTATCTGAAAATATAATTTGAACTTGCGTTTGCGCATTGTTTTCTGTAGATTGACGTCAAAGTGGAACTGGTGGAACTCCTGGATGATGAAATATACTCAAATCTCTCTATGGTAACTTCACTTAGGGCAACATCTCCCTTACGGCAACTGTTGCCGTATAGTATAGAAATTGTACGTTCAAAACTTGTTGCCCTAAGGGAGAGTTGAATGTAAGCCACTACCATAGAGTACACAGTTCGAAACGAACCGTCTTCCGTCTTGTCAGTTGTCAGTTGTCAGCTGGAAGGGCTGAAAGTATTATTGATAATTGTATCTTCTCTCTCCTTTGCTCGACAGCTTTCTGCTCCTGAAAATTTATTTCTGTTAGATTCATTCAATTGCTAAGAAGGCGGGAATAGTGCAAAATGACTAACGTAGAGGAATGTTACGAGACTGTCATTGAACTTGTGAAAGAGTGTGGACAGGTGAGATGATATTCATTTTCATTCAGTGAATAAAATACATGGGTATATGAATTAAAGACTGACATTTTCTGATAATAAAATTAGTCTCTCCACCGATGAACGTTGTATCGATTTTAACATTTTTAGCATCTTCGTTTTAGGTTGCTTCTTTTTCTACTTTTACTGGAGATCCATCACTTTTTAATCTTTGAAATCAAAATTCTTCTCAATGTTGATTCTTTCATTCTGAAACTGATATTCATTTAGCATTAAAATTATTGTCAATTTTCGATAAGCAATCTTTTCTCTGAAACATCCTCTTTAAAGTGATGCAATAAATTTAATTGTTTACTTACTTTTTATGAACCATTGCAGCTCATCAGGGAAAATATATCTAAACAGAAGAATGTCTTGATCAAATCCTGTGACGTTGATCTTGTGACGGAAACAGATCGCCAAGTGGAAAAACTTCTGATGGATGGAATTTCTGCAAAGTTTCCTGATCATAAGTACGATCTCTCAATAAATTAATGAGTATATCTGTTGAGTTGAAATTGAGTTTGAAAATCAATTCCGAATTTCTTTAATAAATTAAGCCTCTGAGACTATTAACTTGGTCGAAGACATAAGGCTTCAAATATTTCAATTACCCTCTTAGTAAAGTTTCTTTTACGTCAACTATTCTTGCAAAAAATTTGTATTACAAAAGTAAACCACGGGTTTATAATTTAAACATCTTCGAGTAAATATTTTTGTTAAGTAGACTATCTAATCATTTTCAAGTAGACATATTTTATGTCCTTGAAAAGATTTTATTCTTTCATTTGATCATTATTATTATCATTAATACCTAAGTATTAATTAAACAACTGCAACAAATTTTCCATCCATCAATCTGGTGTCTGGAAATTAACAAAATATTTCCCATTAAATTTCTAAACAGAATAAATTTAGTTTAATATCATTTTATATATAAAAATTCTCTGAATGAGAAAAAAAATTATTTAAGTTACTTTACCTTTGAGATTATCAAGTTTTCAACGGCCCCTTTCAATAAAGATAGTTAATTGAGTTATCCTATCTGTTACATCAGATTGAATTAACTCAATCATAAGAAAAGGTTGTAGAACTTTCCACTCGCACTTCATTTAACCAATCTATTGTTATATATTGTAAATTGAAAACTCAGTTTAGAATTTGATTAAAAATTGGTCTTTTTTTTAGAACTCTATATCAATTCTTTATTTTTGACTGGCAAAAATATCTAACGTTATCTATCGTAGATTCATTGGAGAAGAAACTACAGCAGAAACAAACAACAAAATAATACTAACAGACGATCCAACATGGATTATCGATCCTGTAGATGGAACCATGAATTTCGTTCACGGTTTACCCCACACCTGTATTTCAATTGCACTTTGGATAAATAAAACAGCGGAAATTGGAATTGTTTACAATCCAATTTTGGAACAACTCTTTACAGCCCAAAAAGAAAAAGGAGCTTTCTTAAATGGAAACCCTATTCATGTTTCTCAGGAGACAGGTATTTTCTACATATATGCGTTTTTTAAACTGAAGTATAACAACTTAGAAGAAGAAATGATTTTAAAAAAATTGTTGTGTTTCAGAATTGCAAAAAGCTCTGATAATGATGGAAATGGGTACTTCTAGAGATCCAGAAAAACTGAAAGTTGTTTTAGAAAATATATCAACGTTGACGCCCCTCATTCACGGGTAAATGGAACCGGTCGAGATCTCTTTTGAAAGTTCCAAGATTCACAATTTTTCTCTTGTTTGTCTAACATTCGATTTTTTTTAACAGAACCCGAGCCCTGGGATCGGCAGCATTGAATATGTGTATGGTTGCAATGGGGGGAGCAGATGCTAATTACGAATACGGAATTCACGCCTGGGATGTTGCAGCTGGAGATCTCATCGTCAGAGAGGCTGGTGGAGTCTGCATCGATCCTGCTGGTATTTAATTTTTATATAAAATAAATTCAAAAGATAATAACAAAATGATCTAAATATGTTCCAAAACATACTATTCATAGTATGTAACTTTTAATTTTTCTTTAAATAACAAATTTTTTTTCTTTTTAGGCGGAACTTTTGATATCATGAGCAGAAGAGTACTGTGCGCATCATCGATGTCACTCGCACAACAAGTTGCCAAAGTGTTGACCCAGTATTATCCAGAACGAGATTAACTATCAAAGTTGGATTGGTACTCAGAGTTAAAAACTATCGTTACTGAATCAGCATCTACGAAAGAACGTTAGACATATTTTTTTAAACCAAAAGATTCAAAAACTTTACTTTTGGCTCCACAGAACTGTTTCAATAAATGAGTTACCATAAAAAATTCTAATTTCTTCTTAACAATTTCAAACGAAATTAAAGGAAAGGGTTGGTAGAGAATTCCCAATTAATTTCTCGCCTACAGAAATGTTTATTCAAAAATGTTGAGACACTTGCTATCTTTACTAAATCGTGTCTAAAATATTCGATATTCCACTTCTGATATTTTCCAAAATTTTCCACTTCCAGTTTTGATCCATCCCAATCTGAAAGCTCATAATTAAATGGTTAAATCTTATTCCGGCGTGATGAAAGTTTGATCGATTTGAAATTTAAATATTTTTCGAAAGTAAAAAAAAATGAAACAAACTTCCAGCATTTAAAAAAACACAGTCGAAATTAAAATACATTATTAGTTATATTTTTAGGTAATTTAATCTCGATTATACTTTATAAAAATAAATGGATTTAGAATCATCACCTTACCTGTTCACTGTCGCATACTTACTATTCTCTACGTAAAACTTGAGACTGAAAAAACCTTTGAGCTGACCAATTTAGTAAAATCTCTGGACTCGAAGCTGAAGTTTAAGGAGGTGACAAGTTGTAGGCGCAGACTTGAGTTTTGACCTGAATCCTTCATCTCTTCCATCGCCTCCCCTCCTCACTAGGAGGGCTACAAATGAAACATTACCAAATTGCCAATTAGAAAAATGATGCACTAATATAACTTCAATGATTCTTTACTTCTGTATCGAAATCCGAATTGCTACTTTACGTATAAATTTTCCAAGATAAAATTAATTCGTGCACCGTATTAATTAAAAACAAGTTTAAATCTCAGAGAAGAAACTTTTTTTTGCATCCAACACCCTTAACTCAATTTATATTATATTCGAGCAAAGTTAAATCACTAAAGTTGAAATATAAAATTTCATTTTCTAGATATAAAATATATTAGGAAATTGCTTTCATAAGAAATTCTTCAGCTCGATTAAACTTGGACCATATAGCGCCGATTAAAATGTAACTAACGATACATGAGAATGGGTATACTAAATATCCCATAAGGCAGTCCCCATGAATACCTTGCAACGGGAACAGCGCTAAAGGCTCTTGTTAGGTCCACCCGCACTATCGATGATTTGAATCGACGACTCATCTGAAACATAAGCAGCTTCGTACAATTTTGTCACGTTTCAACAATTTTTGAGAACCATTCTTTTTCCTTCCTAATCATTGCATCAAGACAAATAGCACCAAAAAATTATCCAGTTACTTATTTATAAACACTATTTTACGAATTATTTAAAATTTAAATTCTCCAGATTAAAATCTCTTGGTGCTATTTGCGACGCAAAAATAATGATATAGATATAATGAAAGTAAGTAGAGCAATGTATCTAAGTTAATGACCCATCGAAAGGTACTAAAAAAATCAAGGCCACTGATAAAAAATAATACTACTAATAGAGGTCTTTCTTTTGAAAACTTCATCTTAATACTTCGTGATCTTTCAAGCATGTGTCGTTTTATTTCAACTGCAGTCCTATTTACTATACAAATCTGATTCCTTAATACACCAAACAGCTTGTCACTATCTGTCAAGATAAATTCATTCATATTATTGTGTACTTGTCTCGCAATAAAAAAAAACAAGACTGCTGTGTATATTAAAACATAATAATTTACAATTTCCATGAGATACTGAAATCTATCTCGATTTAAAATACGAAAAGTATAATCGCTAGTGAGTTATCGATGTACAGTAATTTAAATACGAAAAACATTAATATCGGGGGAGAAGATGCTGTATTTGGCGGACTGAAAAAAATATTTACTATTATGCTACTTTTACTTGATTTGATCCTACGGAAAAAGGCGAATATAGTACGAGTACTATAATGCTTTTAGTCTTTTAATCGCGTTCGGAAAAAGCGCTGGTCATTCCGTTATCAATTTCCAACTTTTAAAACCCTTCTTTCGCCTAAATACGCAGGTATTTTTCCAAGACGGAAATTTGACCTTGAATGGATAAAGCTTATTGTTCATCAGTAACTGACAATGAAGTTAGCGTTTGGAGAAACGCTGATTAAAAAGTGTGCAAACTTATTTCAAAATAACTCCGTTGAGGAAGGCCCACTTCTTAGGGTTACCTAGATATTTTCTTTTATGAAAGGATGAGCCAAGGCGAGGTTGACAGTGATTCTCTTTCCAGCATCCAACATCAAAGCCTTTTCCAGTAGTTCCTTAAGTTGAGTGACCTTTCGACTTTGGTCTGCTGGCAGTGAATTTCCTCCCAATTCGGCATTGAGATCTCGTGTTGCTGGTAGTGTGGACATTATAACGACTTTTTCCTAAAGAGAATATGAAAAGAGATTTATTAAAAACTTATTATGGATTTGTTAGATGTAGTCATTCAGGGTGAACATTTTAACTGGACAAGAACGTTCCGACCAATAAAGAGTTTCTAATCTTTTAGGCCAGTCGTAAGAAATAATTTAAGTAACACCTAGTGTCGAATTTTTAAAACATTAAAATGTTTTTGATTAAAAACTACTAAAATTCCCGGTCAACAACAAAATTTCCGGTTATTTCAGTTACAAAAAATGTACAACCATTTTATCGTTTGCTCGGTCTACCGGCCACCCTGTCAATTCTATTAAAAGAAATTTATCAGACTTGGTTCAAGAATAAAATGGCACTTACCGCTAAGCGAGGACTGGGCCGATACAAATTAGATAAATTAACTTACCCGCTCAGTAACTTTATCAACTTCGTGGTAGAGGAAATTGTAGTTAGGGTCAAAATGTTCTTTCTTGAAAATGCCTTTTCTAATTAGTTTATTAGGCATCTTTCCCTTGAGGTCCATGAAGAATTTCAGCATCTGGTTGTTGGTTTTCCCCGAAAACATGATTTTTCCGGTGTACAATTCATATATGGTACATGCCACGGACCACATGTCAATACCATGATCGTATGGTATACCAAGAACTAAAAAATGGTTGTGTTATTTCAAGGTAAATCTTATATTGTTTCGAAGAGAGTCTCTGGATTAAATAAATTTCTTTTTTTGCAAATGTATCTCGAAATATCACGAGTTCAATATGCCGAAAAATCTTATCCGTTAAATTACTAATACAAAATAAAAAGCGATCTATAAAGCGTGTCAAAATTCTACGATTTAAAAAGAAATAAAATATGAAATAAAAAATACTTACTAATTTCAGGAGCACGATAGAATCTTGATACAAGATAGGGCGTTATCTCATTCTCGTGCGTGTAGGATGCAGATCCAAAGTCGCAAAGCTTCAACACTAACTTGCTTTCACTGACTAGAATATTGTCTGGCTTGATGTCCGCATGCAAAATATTCGCCCGCTTTAATAACTTCAATGCTAAGAACAATTGTTGTGTGTAGGACCTTACCGCTTTTACGTGCAATCCAACGTCCTTACCATATTTCTTCAACACCTAAGGAAAGAATAATCCTCATTAATTAACAATAATAATAATTTAATTATAATTCACTGCATTCAATAAAAGCCTGCCAGCGACATTTGAAGTTTAAAAAACTGGAAAGAGTGATTGGCTAGAATCTTCGTTAATAACATGCTAAAAGATTGATTAGATTAATATTAAATTTTTAAGGATAAATTGAATATTTACCTCTCTTAAATTCATAGCTAGTGGTTCGAAAACCATACACAAGTGGTTCTTGTGAAAGAAATGCCTAAACAAACGTAAACAATGGAAACGATCTTCTGGGTCGGAGTCGTTGAGTTTTCTCAAGATATCCAACTCTTTCAGACCCGTCTTGTGCCTGTGAAAATAAAAAAAAACATTAAAATGTCAATAAAAAAAACTTTTTCAAAGTTGAAAATAACCAATCAAAATAAAAGCTAGTTCAAAACTTACATTATTTCATTATTCCTAATAATTTTTACGGCTACATCGAGGCCTCCTCTGGCATTATCTCTTGCCCTCACTACATTACTGAAAACACCTTGACCTGTGTATCCATAAACAACGTAACGAGAATCTAAAGTCTCTCCTACGCGAACCCTAAAAAAATATAATCAATCAAATATTTACAATATTTTTCCAAAATGCAAGCTGCAATAGGACAAAATAAGAAAAATAATAAGGAAGAATATAGGGGAATAGAAAAAATATTTTGAAGCCTGAAAATGAAATGATTTTGATCCAGATATAAAAAACTATAATTACTAACCGATAATAACCCTCAGCGTCGTCCCAGTTGTCTGTAAGGCTCGGATTGTCAGGTCCCCCATGGCGTTTTCCTTCAACAGTAGGGCTCTAAAAAAATATATGATATTAACGGAATAAAATTGCAAAAAAAAATATAATTTAATTTAAAAAAAGACAAAAAAAATCTTACATTAAAGTCTCCAATATTATCCACTTCAGCAAACATGTCCCATTCATTTGATTTCTTTGAGTTGTGTTTATCATCCGTCTTGATTTTCTTCACAGCTTCCTCCGTTTTTTCATTCTCGTTGTCGAATCTGGACTTTCTTTTCTTCACAGTTTCTGAAGAATTTGATTTTTGTGGCAATGGTGGAGTATGACTCTCTGAGGTAGATCCATTATTATTGGACGTCGCGCCAACGGATTTCGGGGAAACATTGGACTGAACTTCCGACCTAGGAGAAACTGTCGTGGTATTCATTTCGGCAGAAAGATTTGAGTCTTCATTTGGTCCTCCAAATCTCTATAATGAAATAAATAATTATAATTGTTAATTATTTATTATAACTATAATAAGGTACGATACATTCATTCGTTTATTTTTGCTAATTATAAATTAAATTAAAGATTAATTAAATTATTTAAATCAAATAAAAATAAGTCAAAATCAGAAAACCATAATTTTAAACCTCTTATTTACCTTTAACAATTCCTCCCTTTGCTTTCGCCTTCGTTCAATAATCGCTTCCTCATCTTCCTCTTCCTCAATATCAATATCCTTGATTTCTTCTTCACTAGAACTCTCCGAGTGTTCAATTTTAAGCCCTTCCGACAGGGAATCCTTGTATTTATCGCTTCGTTCCTTTTTTCCATTTTTATCCTTGTCCCTGTCGTAATCCCTTCCATGGCGATCTCCTCTACGTCCTCTGGATGTAGATCTTGACCTTCTGTACCGATCATTACGATCTCGATCCAAACGACTTCTTAATGGACTACGGGATCTTCTTATACTTCTCGATCTATCCCTGGTCCGATCGTGATTTCGAGTATCTCTACGATCGCGATTATCCAATCTCTCTCGGCCTCGATTTACAAATCGATCCCTACTGTCTCTCTTTTCACGATCTCTGCTCGATGGTCTGTCCCTACTTTTACGATCACGACTGTCCTGTTTGAGAGTACGATGTCGGGAATCGGCTCTTGTGTCCCTCGATTTTGAATCATGTCTGGGTCTGGCATTATGATGATCTCCATCTCGTTTACGTTCATCTTCTCTGAAAAAGAAAATAAAAAAATTGTTAACATGATTTTTACAAGTTTGCATATCCATTGAACACCAATATGAATTTCGCAATTAATAACCTTTTCTCATGTTCCCTCTTGCGCAGTTCCTCCTTTTTTAAAGCCTCTTTACGTCTATCCTCATCGATTCGTTTCCTCAGATCATCTTTTCTATCGTCCTTTATTTTATCGACTACTTTACGTGCCGACTTGTCATCCTTTCTCAAGTCCTCCCTTACTCGACCTTTTTCGTCTCTTCTTCTATCGAGATCTCTTCTCTTATCCTTGAAATCTTCCCTACCTCTTCTATCTCTTGTCATGTCAACAACAACCCGCCTTTCAGTTCTCATTATCTTTTTGCGATCTCTGCTTCCAGATTTACTTCTGTGACGTTTTTTAGAAACATTCTCATCTCCGCTATCATCTTCTACAAGAATAATATCTGGCGTTTCAGCAATTTTTCCTTTATCGGACTCGTCGGACAAATATTGCACTAAACAAGCCTGCAGACGCTCCTACGGAAGCAGGAAAGAATTAAGGTCAAATTAAAGTCGAGAATACACTTAAATAAAAAAAAATTTCGAGAAAAATTTTTAAACAAACTACTCCTAATCAATAAGAATCAAAACAAAGTGCTCTCAAATATATTTAAAAATACAACTAACCTTTTGCTTCATTAATTCTTCTAGATCAATATCGTCTTCTATAATTGTGCAATCTACTTCGTCCGAATCCAAATCGACAAGCTTTTCCTCTTCACTTTCGTCAGTAGAGAGTACCTCCAAACAAGTGCCATCCTCTTTTCCATTTACATCCGAAACTTTTTGACCTAAACGATACGCTACCTTCATTACATCTGTGCCATTCTCTATGTCTTTTACCTTCTTAGAACGCTTGTGCTTTTTATGTTTTTTTCTGCAATAGAAAATCAAGAATCATGAAAAAAATCAACTTTGAGTAAAGTCAATTTGAAGGAGAAAAAAATCCACCTATCTTGCTTGTCAGCTTTGCCGTCATCTTTCTCTAAAACTTTCTCCCTTTTATGTTTATGATGCTTATGCTTTCTTTTCTTCTTTTTTTTTTGCTCATTAAATACCTCCGATTCAGAGTTTACTTCCAGTACTTCTCCCTTGGATTCTACAGTTTCTACGTCTGATACTCTGTATATAAAATAAAATATGAAATAATGAATGTTTCGAGAAATCAATTAAGGTTTTTGGATCTGAGAATTATCTTTAAAATTCGATCTCTTTATTTTACTGATATTTTTTTTTCTCAAGCGGTGCTGTTTTTTCAAATAGACTAAAGCGAAAATGTGCCTAATTTTAATGTATAAAATCGTAAAATCAATAGACAGAAATCTAACCTCAAAATGTAATAGTTTCATATTATACACGAAATATTAAAAATAGAGTTTTTCCTTCTATAATCAAACTTCTATTTGAGAAATACGCTTCGTTACAGTGCGAAAAAATATCTAATTATAATATTGTTTAAGTAAAATAAAGAAGTCGAATTATAAGATTAGAACTTGGATCCAAAACCCTTAAATTCTATGTTTCTTATGAAACTAATTATCATGCATTATTTTGTTCCTAAATTATGATTTTTGTCAAATGAATTTTAAAAACTATTGAATAATTGTTGTAAAAATATGAAAAATAAAATAACCCTCAACAATACGATTTTCTTAAATGTAAATGAAATTTACAAAGCAGATGCAAATTAATTAATTTTTATTTTGATTTCGAGACGTAACTAAAACGTAACCGATATTTATGATGCTAATCAATTCCCAGAGTTAGGTTATTAGCAAATTGGTGAATCGATGAAACAAATTTCTTCCGCGTATCCAATTTTTTTGGAAATAAATATGTTCTACATTGTTAAAACACAGATGAATTTTGTATTGTTTAAGGGGTTATAAGACAGATTCCGAAAAATGTAAATAGGGCGAATGACTTCCATGAAATCCAGATTAGTGGTTATAGAGACGTAAATTATTATTAGTGAAGTAATATAACAGATGTATAATGTATTCTATATTGTTGCTTACCCCATCTTGAATAAAATGCTTCTGGTATATTTGTTAATGTCACAAATTCACTGGACAAAATATGACACACTTTACAAGTTCTCAAGTTTCTTCTGTCATCAATGAGTACCAGTCGCCATTTTGTATGAAATAACTCATGACGCTACTACGCACTACGCAGGCGTCGCACAATTGTAATGTTGGCATCCTGATCTACTGCTCATGCGTAAAGCAGCATCCTCATTTCGGAATTCCCGCGAATTTCAAAACGCGTACCAAAGTTTTAATTAGTTATAAGAAAATTCATAATTTGTAATAACAATTAATACAAAAATAATATGTAGTCTTCATAGAAGGTATTTTTCTTAATTAATTTACGCTTTGCGTAAAATTTTACGTGAGAATACCTTACGAATCTAAGAGATTTTTTAAGTTGGCTACATTGAAATATTTTGTTGTAATGGCAGACGCGTTGGACTGGACGCGTTCCTTTCAATTGACGATCACTTCACAGTTCACATATCCACTTGATCGGCTTGATCCAGAACAGTGTATCTATCCCTCCATTCCACGTGCTTTCATTTACGTTGATTTACGTCCAGACAATAAAAGCAAAGATCTTAAATAAAAGTAAGTAATTAACTATTTTTTTCTATAAGTGAAATGATAAATATAGTGACTAATTAATAGTGTGTACGATTAATATTAAAATGTTATAACTTTCATAAAAATAAGGGTATTTTTGGTGTGGTACATAATTAAGCCGTTACAAACAAACTTTACTTTCGTTAAAAAATACTCTGTGTCCTAAAATTTAAATCTCTTTATTTTTCACAAGAAATATTGAAATTAAATATATTTTTTCAACCTATCGGTTGTCTCTTTTTAAGTAAAAGTATGCTTACAGAGCGAAAAAGTATTTTAGTTTAATACTTTTTGTGTAAAACCAAAAGTTTGAATTTCCAGGTTAAAATTAGGTATTTTTTCGTTCTATAAAGATATACTCACATTTAAAAAGCAACTAGCGGTATTTTACAACAATATATATAATTTCAATATTTCTCGAGAAGAAATAAGGAAATTGAATTTTTGGGTTAGAGCTTGAGTCATTGAATTGAAATAAAATGAATTGTTAAAATAAATAATGTGTTTCTTATTATAAAATTGTTGTTTTAGAAACCATCGCCATGAAACGAAAAGACGAAGAGGTAGGAGATCCACAGTTAGGCCAAAAGAAGTTGAAAAAATCTGTGAACTTCTCATCAAAGGTCCGCGTGAGAGAAATCCCCAGTAATGATGTTATGTCAGAATCCCTTGAGAAGGACAACAAGAAACTGAAGAAGAAGGCGAAATTTGAGAAGTCAACTTTAGTGAAAAAGTTAGAGAAGATAATATTAAAAAAAGATAAAGCCGTAAAGAAAAGTTCAGATAAACCTATGTTAAAAAAGTCTGATCAAAAAACAGACAAGAAAGGCAAACTTCCTTTCCAAAAGGGCAAACCTAATTCTCAAACCAATGAAACTTCAAGTGAGAAGGTCGACTGGCTCGACTTCAAAAAGAAGAAAAAGGCTCTCAAGGAGCAGCGAAAGGTCAAGAAATTAACTGACGTGTATGAAATCTCAGTACAAGCTAAAAAAATTGCCGAAAAATTACGTCTACTCGAATGTGCAACTGAAGAACGAGCAAAACTATCATCAGATCTGCACAATTTATTGAAAGGACACTATTCTAAATTTATCCTCACTCATGACATGTCTCGTGTAATTCAATGGCTAATTAAATACTCCAACGCGCAAATTCGACAAGAAATAAAATCCGAATTAGAGTCTTTATTGATGGAAATGTTCAAATCCAAGTATGCCAAAAATTGTGTTAAGGCTGCTTTTCAATATGGGTCAGACGAGCTTAGGAAAGAACTTTTCGCGGCCTGCAATGGTCACGTAGTCAAACTTTCAAGTAATCTCGTCTCCGCTCCAATTTTCGAATACGCAATCACCGAATTCGCGACAGATTCAGACAAGAATAGATTTAAACAGGAATTCTACGGAGATATGTATAAGCATGCAAAGGACGATAAAGTGAAAACTCTCCAGGACGTTTTCAAAACCGCAAGAGACATGAAGGTACCAACTCTTTCAGCTGTAAAAGCTAATTTAATCAAAATCTTTAACAAGAAACTAGGAACTTCTCCGATAGTTCACTCTGTTTTATGGGAATACTTGTCGAGTTGCACTCCTCAAGACAGAGACGAAATGATTCCGATGCTAAGGACTCTAATTGTCGATTTATCGAAAACTAGAGACGGCGCAATGGCTGGAATGGTAACAATCTGGCACGGATCAAACAAAGACAGGAAGATCATAATGAAGACTTTGAAGGAACACGTCAAAGAAGTCTGCAATTCTGAACATGGACATTTGCTACTTTTTGCCCTGATCGACAGCGTGGATGACACAGTTGTGCTGAAAAAAATAATCCTCTCCGAAATCCTAAGCAATTTAACAGAAATTGTTCTCAATGAATATGGAAGAAAGGTGATTCTCTATCTTGTAGCTCGAAGAGACACGCACTACTTCCACCCAACTTTAGTGGAGTTTTTAAAGAAAGGAGACGAAAATGCAACTAGTAAGAAACCTGCTGATGTGAGAGAAAAGGAAATCTTGAATAGTGTCATAGATAAAATTTTGGAAAGTATTGTCTCAGAGACAGAAACTTGGCTCGCGAATGCTACGATACAAATGGTAACACTTGCAATTTTAAAATCAAATCATGAGGAGAATTTAAAACCGGTTTTCGAGAAGATTTCGGACTTCATTGTAAATCCAGATTCAAAGATTATCGAGGAAGAAAAGGAACACAAAGCGATTGAACATGCAGGTCTTCACATGATTCTGAAGAAACTGATTCAAATGAATCAAACCTTCTTGGATAAAAATGGAACCTCTTTTGGAGAAGTTCTTGCAGAACGTTTAGACAAACAAATTCTGGAAAACTGGATCCAGGTAAACAGAGGCTGCTTTTTGTTAATTCTTATCTTAGAGAATGCGAGTCCCACTGTTGTTTCAACTTTGCTGGGCAAAATAGCATCGCTGAAGAAGAAACTCATGCTCCTAGGCAGTCCGGGTTCTAAAATTATAATAAAGAAGTTAAATAATTAAACTGTAAATAATGTATTGTTATATACTTAATTTATATTAAGGAACTGTAGTGACATTCAAGGATAATAAATGTTATTCAAAAAATCCGTCTTCACGTTAATGCCGCTTTATTTGACTAAGATTACATAAATAAGACTATAAATATTTTACGCCTAAACAGATAACAATTTTAATCAAAGAATCCAAAATGCCGGTTTTCCTGAAACTTTAGTAAAAGAAATTAATTAAAAAGAGTGCAGATTATTATTACTATAGTATTTTAAAAAAATTGTACTATACACCACATTATGACATCAGGATGACTATATGATTCAGAATAGATTATTTATGAGATAGAAACCTTTTAAATATCATCCCGATAGGATTTCGTAGCATATTCTATTGAAAATAGAAATTAAGATTGAAGAACTTGAGTCCTTAAATATTGCTGATTAAATTTTCAGCAGGTCTTTGATGTCGACTACCCTGGTACGAATTTCCGGTTGATTATCTTTAGTCAACTCGGGTAGGAATTCCTTGAAAAGGGAAGTTATGTCTTCCAATTGTTTGGTGTTATTGGTCTCAGTCATTTTCTTCGTAAGCGACAAAATAATGTTCAAGGCTTCCTTCCTTATCCTAGTGTACTTCGAAATACCTAAAAATAAATATTAATTTTGTAGGATTTCTAGCTTTTCTAGGATAATAAACGAGGTCTGAATAAAAACATTCCATAGTTCATAAAAAATATTCTACGACTCTTCTAGATTTTAAAGGATTTTCAGGATCAATACCAATTCTGAATTCGGCAGTTGGAAAATTTTTAAACTTACTTATCGATTGTCTTAATATTTTCTCCAGATTTTCGCAAACTGTGCTCAATGTCTCTTGATCTTGTGGAGTGCTTACTGAGAAGGGAATTTTAAACAATATAAGTTTGTCGACAAACAAATTTAAAGTTGTCAAAATAGCCACTTGAACAACTCTAGTACTGTTAGGAAGCGTTTCGTTACAGTGAGTTACGAATTGTAGGCAGTATTTATCTAAAAAGAAAAATTCTGAATTAATAGCATTCCAATAGTAATATGAACCGGAAAAATTAAAGTTACCTTGAGTTTCCTTGCAAGAAGGCCAAGCTTTACCCAACGACTCATAAATAGTTTCCTGAAGCTTCATCTTATCTTCTACTTTTTTGGAGTTCTCTGACATTGAAACGTCATCATCGTCATCGGCATTTTTATTTGACAACTAAAAGATAATAAATTTTCTTAGAATGCGCTTCAATCGATTTAAAATTACTTTAACATGAACTATAATTCAATGTTTTTAGCGGTCAGGGAATTTTAAATTTGGACTTCGCTGGACACCCTGTATAAAAATTATGAAAATAAGCCTACTTTAGGTAGAACTTCCTGAGCTATGTTATAAATCTGGGTGAATTTGTTGATATCCAATTCGTGCAGCACATCCGAAAATGCCTTCAGTGCATGTCGTCGATATTCCAAAGCTTCTTTTTTACTCTCTTTGTATAAAGTTCCTACCACTTCTTCTAGTAACTTAGTGTCTTTACTCAAGGCTTCTCTATAATGAGAAATAAATATTTTTAAAACATGAATAAATTCACTAAACAGATTTATGTATAAGTTGTTCTCTATATATAATATAATTTTGGAACGTACTTGCTATTGCAGGCAAGAGAAGCCAGAGCGTTTAAAAGACGCTCCTTTCCATTCCAAGTTCTTCCTTGCAAACCATTAATTAAAATATTCAGCAACGTTTCTCTTGCACTATCATCAATACTAGGACCTAATTTTGTAGCGACAGTGGAAACAGCATTCGCAGCTTGGGCTTTAGTCGTCCAAGAAGCAGATTCCAAAGCTGATTTTAAAATATCCAAAATCGCAGTTAAATTCTGACGAATTCCAGTTTCCGTTCCTGGGGAAATTTCACCCCAGAGGTCTGTCCAAACTTCAATGGTTGGTTCATTTCCTAATTCATAAATATTAATATACTAGTAATGAAATTTATTATTCATAACTTGTTGAGAGTTTGAAATTAAATAATAACAAACCTGGTACTTTCTCAGCATGCATAGCAAAAAAGGTCAAAGGTAGTATGATTTTTGTATACTTTTTAACAATCTCCTGGTTATTGTTGTTTACCGATTGCAAAGTTTGTCCAATTGCAAGTCTAATTGAATCATCTGTAAAATAATTTCGGGAAATAACATCAGATCATATTTATTATTATCCTTATTCTTACTACTAATAATAATAATTTAATGTTATTTCGGAGAATTTAAAAATGTTTAAAAGAAATACCTTCTCTTTCCATGTACCATTTGTTTAAAGTGTTCAACAATTTTTCAACGCTAGAGTCTTTTGCACAGCCAACAACGTGACCAATAGTATTAGCATTATTTTTTTTTAGTGCAGCGTTCCGATCCGTGAGACCATTCATTAAAGTTGTCATTATTTTACCTGCAAACAAGTAAATCGATTTATTAATAAAATAAATAAAAGTATAGATAATTAGAGTTTTTAAACTTTTTCTCACCGGCATATTGTTGTAACTCAGTTTTCAAATGCGCAGTCGTGAGAATTATAAAGTGTGAACAGGCGACCTTAGTTCCGAGTCCTATGCTAGATTTCATTATGTCTATCACTTTAGGCATTAATTCTTTCAAAATGGCAGCATCAATATAAGGGATACACTGCAAAAAAAATTACTTAATTTCTTTTTGTTTTTGATGTATTTTTAATCAAATTGAGTGATTAAGGATGAACCTGAATCCAACACAACCTTTAAGACTAAAATAGCTTACGTACTTTTGTAATAGTTTCTGTAGAATAATGACTTTTAGCTTCACTCGCTCTTTTGCTATCGAAAGCTTCCTGGGTCTCTTGTGAAGTGCAATATGCATTTCGAAAATATGTGAGACCAGGACTGTCTAGTTCTCCTGTGGCGTTTAATAATGCAGGTATCAAGTTGACTAAAGAAGGTTTTAGCAAGCTGCCAGCTGCTGTCACAAGTTGAGATACAGTTTGCAAGGAAATCGTTCGCACTGCACTCACAGTGTGAGTTATACCAACATCTATCAAAACTGGGAGCACTGCCTGTAGGACTTCTTCTCCTGCTTTTCCGTGAGAAGCATCACATCGACGAATGCAATACTGTAAACAAAAAAAAATCGAATTTCGAAATTTTTAATATTGTCATTTTCGTTAAAAGTAACTCGAAAATAGCTATAAAAATATAAACAAATAGTGAAAATAACATTACTATTTCACCTATATATTTGAAGAAAAAACTCACGTGACTGAAAATCTTGGCTGTGTTTGCTGCAGCTGTTCTTGTGGCCTCATGAATATCGTCCATTACTCGGAAGAGTTGTTTCCACAATTCAGGAGCTTTATCAGTTAAATGTATTGGAGCACTTGATCGAAGTAATTCCGCTAAAGCGTGACAGCAACTTTTACGCACTCGCCATTGGTGGTCTGTTAAATTGATGGTAAGGTCTTCCAAAATTTCTTTGTGGTATTCCTCAATCTAAAAAATAAAGAACAAAATACTTCATTATTTAACTAGCAAAAATACACGTTTGACTCGTTTCTGTCTACTTTATGTACTTTTTTATGCCTTTCATTTCATATATTTCATTTAGTATTTAATTCCTAATTCTTAACTTACAGCTTTGTTTGTCGACGGCACGATTGCGCGCCAGATGCTGGCCATGCTCTGTTGAGTTTTTGGTGTCGGATCGAACTGATACCTGAACAACTTGGGTACAATAATCGGTAGATATTTTTTCAACTCGGCACTGTCAAGAGTTGCAAATGCAGAAAATCCATACGCAGCTCCTTTTTTCGATGTCCAAACCGCGTTGTGATTAGCCAAATGCAAAAATTGATACATCAACTTTGGGTTGTTTAGGTCTGAGGCAAGAGAACAAATCTCACGATAGGTCGACAAATTCCCTCTATGAAAAACATAAATGTGGTTGTTATTTTAATTTTGAATGATTGCAGCACAATTTAACTTTTAATTTTTATTACACTATAAACTTACCCTAAAGGACTCTTCCCCATTTCGTTATCTTCGAACAAGACTGTATCGGATGTCACTTTTATTCCATCTCTTCGACCATGAACGAACTGATCTAATAAATTCGAGACTAATGACTCGCGATTATTTTCTCCACTCGAATTATAAACGAGGTAGAGTCCCTTTGATGCTGCATCTTGTACAAATTCTGCAGAAAAGGTAATCAGCATTTATTCTTAATTCGAAAGTGTATATTAATCCAAAATGTTATTTCATATAATTTTTTAATTACCGTTGCTTTCAGAAAGAAGATCCATAAAGGAGTTCTGAATTGTAGCAAGATTCTCTTTTACACAAGGACGATCTGAATTGTATTTTAATAACGAAAGTAAATTAATGCACACAGCCTGCAGAAAAAGAAAAGATAATTTTAGACCCTCTTAAAAAATTAAATATTCTTTGAAAATATATAAAAATCACCTGTCTTAAGTTGGGATGAGGTTCTCTAACAATTTGAAACAACTTGTTAAGAATTGAAGCTAAAAGCTCATCACTTTCTTTACTGAAAGGAATCTGATGTTCACTGGGAAGAACTTTCCAAGCATTTCTACCTTCCAAAGATGCTTTACCTTGAACACAGCACACCAAAGATTCTCCCAATGTCAGATGTATTTCCACATCCTTTGTCTGTCAATAGAATTATTTATTTTTAATTTCTGAATTCAAGAATTTTCTGCCTGATAAACTACTTTTTTGTACAAATAAACTCACTTCCTTTGAAATCGAAATAATTTTTTCAGCTATGAATTTCGTGTGAGGAAATTCTTCTCCGACGCACAAAAATCCTAACGAAAGAGCAGCTGTTTCCTTCATCTGAAATATTTTAAATGATTCCTAAACACTGAAAGATAAAGACTTAGAATTTCCAATTTATGATCAAAAACGTACCTTAGTATTTATTTTAGGGCTCGTGAGGGTCGAAAATAGTTTATCTACGATTCCCATTTTACTAAAACCTTTATCGCTATTGTCCGGTAAAGGGAGAGAAAAGGTTTTCCCCATTATCCCAATTCCTTGGGCAGCAGCATTCAGCAAAAGAGGATTATTTTCACTTAAAAGTGTACCTACAAAAATGAAAGTGGTTTAAATTTCTCCAATGAACATTCTGATTAGAGTTAGTTAATACCGAAGAATTGATTATTTGAAATCTTTGAAATTCCTTTTGAAATTCCTCGGTTAATATTAATTTATCAATATTATCTTACACATAATCTCCACTGCAATAGAGTAAATTTTCAACTTAAGTATCTCTTCTGCGTTTTCTTGCTTTAAAAATACCAATTTTTGTTCCATCATGTACGATAAAGCTAGCAAAGCACCATGCTGAACCTCAACAAGCTTATTTTTACTAGAAGTTACAATCTCTGCCGCCTGACTTTCGAACTCATTCAAAGGCAAGTGGGCAACAATAAAGGCATAAATCTTGGCACTTAGTTCCCGAATATTCTCCTTCGTGGATGTCATCAATTTTCTGAACCAGGGCACCTCCTTCTCGTAACGTTTTGATATTTCTGGCGACATTGTGCCCAGAACTTCGAGTAATGCACTCAAAGAAACTTCATCTGGAATTTTTATTAACTTTACTTACAATTACTTTTAATAAATTATCTTATAATAAATATAAATATGGTAATGTAAAATCCTACCAGCATCCTTAGCATGACCGATCCGAATGTTGAGAAAACTGAGGTAATTATTCAAAACTTCAGGTTGGTCTTTCATCAAAGTTTCAAGGTAACGACCAATCAAAGGGCTGTGTTCACAGGGATGTTGAATCTGTTCACCCTGAGCGGAAATATTTGCACTCTTGGCGAGGCAAAGACGCAAATAAAGAACGATCTAGAAATTATAACAATATTGGATTCTTTAATCAATAAAACAATCTTAAACAATGGCAAAATCGGTCCTCGATTTTTAAAACTATTTTTCAAAGTAGACTCACCTCTGTAAAAGCTGCATTGTTATAAGGCAAACTTTTAATTGCAGAATCTTTCTTTCCCGAGTTCGAACCGTTGATCTTCGTTTGAGATTTTAAATGCACGTACGATATCAGTTTTGTAAACTCTGGCAGGGGAATTTCTTTTATGTTTTGCTTGTCTCTCTCATTTTTATAAGCGGTTCCATATAAAGCTTTGAGGGCTTCCAGACTAACTTCCTGGGTTGTATCGCCGCACGCTAGGAGAAGTAAATAACGAGAGGGAGCGTCGTCTTCTGGGAAAACAGTGGATGCATAATGCACTGCAACGAATCTGCAAAAATGAATTCAAAACAAATTTAAATATGAGCTTAAAATTTGGAG
The DNA here is from genome assembly GCA_032164275.1 of Synergus coniferae. NCBI lineage: Eukaryota > Metazoa > Arthropoda > Insecta > Hymenoptera > Cynipidae > Synergus > Synergus coniferae. Next base: position 6,889,146 of record JAUEJJ010000044.1, on the reverse strand, counting down.
ATTTAAAAATTTTTTAAAATGAAAATTATAGGGTCAGCTTGCTTAAGGGTGATGGATTAAAATTCTACTCAACAATTATTAGAACTATATAAATTTTTGCTCCGTAGTGGTATTCATTTTAAAAAATATACAAGTATGTGTACAGAGTGAAAAAGTTGTTAATTATAATATTTGTTAAATAAAATGAAGAGTTCGAATCTTAAAGTTTGAACTTGGATTCAACATCCTTAATTGAATCTCACCGAACATGTGATTCTGGTGATTCTATATGCGCGGATAAAAGAGCATTCATCATCGTAATTTCGTCCTGTTTGGTCAGTTTAAATGCAGAAGACATGCTAATCAAAGCATTTCGGACTGTATGTCTCAAGTCACCGTCCGTCTGAAAATTAATAATTGTCTCATTATTAAAAACAGTCAGCTTACCTTTTACTGGTAGATCAAATTCTATATGACTTAAAATTATCTAATTTACTTACGGCTGCGAGAGTGTCGAAGAATTTTTCCAGTAAACTAAAATCCTTGTTTATCAATGCTGGAATTCTCTGTCCTAGTTGGCCAACAATCGTGTAAGCCATTGGTTTATGGGCTGGATCTTCTTCCGAAATTAACTTCAATATTCCGTTCAAAATAACAGCTGCTACTCGTACCAGTGAAGCAGAATTACACCTAAAAAGTTTGAATAATTCATGTAAGGTATCTGCGAAAAATTAGATTAAATAAATTTAAAAATATTTTTGATACATACTGTTGAACGATATTGGAAGTAAATTGTAATGCCAAGGATTTCAGTTTCGGATTGGTATTGCTTCCGTAAAGAGAGTCGAATACAACCTGAAATATTTATAATTAATTTTAAGTTGATGATTTATAAAATAGTGAATAAGAATTTAAAATATGAATTTTGAAGAAAAAGAGTAATTACGATTACCTGAATGCATGGAGGGATAATAAAGCCAGCCTTTGTCACTCGGCAAAGATAATACAAAAGTTTGAGTCGAATTCGAGTACTGGCAGGCAATCTCTTCATCTCTTCTTTGACTTCCTGAGTAGCTAAACCTTCAGTTCCCAAAAATAGAGAATATAGCGGAGCAGCAAGCTGCATTGATGACCAATCGAGTGTACTGTACATTTACACGTAAGAATTTTAAAGTAAAAAAAGTATTTGTAAAAATGAAATATAATTGGAGACCTCAGCCAAATAAACTTACCCAACAATTTTCTTCAGCTCCAAATCAGCCAAATTCGCAACGCTAAATCTTGTATCTGCAGCAGCAACAATTAAATGTATGAGTATATCAGAGTCGGCAAAAACACCACCAGAAATGAATTTCAAAATTCCCATTTTAGTTTGTTCGAGTTGCTCTGCAGTTGGTGGTGTCTCTCCAATTACTCTTTTGAAAGCGTAGGTACTCAAGCCAGGTGGAACTTGAAATTTAGACCAATCGATCGGTTGACCAGCTTGTTGATTTTCTACGTTTCCCACAGCTCTGTTTTTAAAATATAATTATTTATATCAATATAAATTATGTAAATGATAATAATTATAATAAATTAATTTTCGAAAATTCTACGCACCCGTAAGGTAACAAAAGCATATCGAGCATAAAATTGATTAGTTGTTTAGCTACATTTGGTTTGTCTTGTAAACCAAGGAAAGCTCGACGTTTCTCTGGATCCATTGGAACTTTGATATGAGTCAAAGCTGGCATTATAATAAGCATTAAACTGAAAAAAACGAGTAACAACGGACATTAGCTTTATTAAATATTTTCACGTTCAAAAGAAAAGATATAATTACCTATCTTGATGAGACAAGGGTTTTCCTTCCATGGCATTTAAAATACAAGGAACCAATTCAGCTTGTTTATTTATATCCATTCGAGGATATCCCAGTTTTATGTATATGATCGTAAAATTCTGCAAAATAATTTAAAATTTTGGTTCAATAGTTCCATCTACAAATTTTTCAATTTACTTCTTCCTTGATAAGAAGAAATAATTAATAAATTGCTTACAATTACAAACGAACTAGCTGCAGGATCTTGGTATTGAAGTAAAAGAGCTTCCACTGGGAGTTGAACCTGAGGTCGACTTCTCACTCTTTTGTTGATGTGAATTAAAAGTTCCATCACCTTTTTTCGAACACCTTCTTGAGTGCTCGAAAGCTTCAGTAAAACAGGAGGTAGGAATTTGCATACTGATGCCTGCAGTTGCTCATCCGTCTCCGCAGATCCCAGACGGAGAAAAACTCTTTCCAAGAGAACTATATTAGAGACAAAAAAGATACAGTT
>JAUEJJ010000044.1:6858192-6886752 GCA_032164275.1 Synergus coniferae | reverse complement strand
TTTCCATCATATAATATCTACTATGGGGGTGGTCGATAAATTATTTCCCCCACTCCTCTCGTAATAACCGACCTTATTTTATCAAATCCAAGTTCAATTTCTACAAAAATAACAAATCACTTAAATAGGATTTTATGATAAAAAGATCGAAATGAATAAATCCCATTCTAAATTCTAATACTTCCATAAAGGTATACGAATTCTTATTAAAATTGAGAAGTCAAAAAATTAATAATTTTTAAACATTTTTCAAAATAAAAATGTATGGTTCTCAACAATGATATACCGATATTGCTCTTTTAAAAATTAAAATCCCTATAAATATTTTCTAACCTACTTTGACAGATGAAACCACGTGCTACTAAGCAAATGTGTGAGTGTATATGTCACACAAACACGGCCTACTACAAGATTGAAGTTGCCTTTTTACAAGACGGCGTGATACTTGACTTTTCTTTTTGGTCTCAAAAACACACTTGAGTGCTTATTTAACATTACTAAGACGGATAAATAGATTTTGCAATTCTTTCTTTATGAAAGATTGGCATTCTTATGACGATTAATAGCTTTTTCCAAATGTAAAATAATTTTTTTTCAAGAGTACTTACTCAGTTCGTCCGTAGCTGCTGCCATTTTGGAACTGTATGTGTTGGTGTGCGAAACGGGGGGTGACATCGTATAATAAGAAGAAAGTTTTGTCAATTTCATAATCCCTTTAAAACGTCAAATTATTTTCACTTTAACTACCAGCTATTAAATAACATCTAATTTAATCAATTATCTTTTTTTTTTCGTTTTGGAAAAAGTTTATAATGTCATATAAATATCAAATATCAACGAATCTTGAATTATAACCTATAAATATTTGACTAGTGAAATTGTGAAATCATCAGGTAATTTTTTTTTGTGAGACAATTTTAAATGCCGTTCGTCATTTCGAAGTTTTATTGTGGAAATGCATGAGAATATAATTTCAGGAACTGTGGAATTGAAATTTTAATATAAAATCTTGTTTTTGTCTTTAATACGTTTCTGTGAGTTTCCGATATTTTTAACAGCATGTTATTTACTTAGAATATTTAGAATAGGATCGATTCTCTACCAATGTAACTATTAACAACTAATTTTATTATAATTAAAAACTGTTAAAAATATGATCTTGAAATTAATTTAATCTGCCGCTAAATATCTTTATCCACCAATTAAAATATTTCAATCTGAATCATCTGATCTGAATCATCTGAATGATCTGAATGTCAACGTAACCTCACTTTTCGACCTGACACGTCTGACAGCTGACAAGAAAACTAAAAAAAAAATGTTCTTCTTTCATAATAAGTCTAAAAATAAAGCTCTTTAATATATAAGTTGGCTAAATAAATACATTTTCGTAATTTGGGTGATTGACTTAAAAAATATTGAACTTTAAAGGGATATTAACCTGTCGTCTGCTATGTTGTTGTCGGCTACTGCTTTAAAGTTTTTGGTAATTTATCTTTTGTTCTTTTCTTTCCTATAGCACCATCTTTGTCTAGACAAAGATGTTGCTATAGGAAAGAAAAGGACAAAATATAAATTACCAAGAACTTTAGAACAGTAGTCGGCAAAAGGGAGAACCTGCATCAGCTTTCGTGTCCTTCAAATTGTTTCATTCAAACAGAGGTCAAATTTGAAATAAACGATTATTTCAAGTTTCGTGTGTGTAATGTGTATTTCTATCGTCTTCCTACGTGCAGATTTATAGATATCTCAATTCTCTATTGCACAAACAAAGAAGATTTTACATAAGACTGTGAGTGATTCTTAATTTCTAATTTAACGTGACACGTTTTGTTATTACAATAATAACAGCATGTAATGTTGCTTTCTTAAATTATCATCTGGGTCAAAGACTTTCAACTTGAGCTTCAACATTGAAATACGTTAGATTATCAAATAATTAGACTGATAATTTTGCTTTCTGAATGTGAAGAAGTATTTATATACGTATTTACCCAGGTATTTACAACAATTTTTATTGCATGCCCCTTTTAAGTAGGTACAAGATAAAATAAAAACTAATATATTCAGTTTTTTATATCTGTAAAATTAATACTGTTTTAATCGTTTTTGTTTTCTAGAAATAATACGTTGCTTGCTTGCTAATTTCTAATAGATAATCTTTATTCTAGAAGCTTAACTCAAATCATTATTGGGACTTATATCGAAAAAGGGATCGAAAAGTGATTTAATTAATGGAGGAAAATATTTGTTTATATTTTAACACAATATGAATATGTATAATAATTTTTTTGTTAAATTCTAGTACAATAACGAACCAATTGACCATAAGTCAGCTGAGATTATCTTTTTGACCTTGAAATGTATATCTAATTATATTTCTGAAATTTTATTGTTTTCCTCACCAAGGGTGATGGGTCAAAGTTCTAATTCCAAAATTCGATCTCTTAATTTTACTCAACAAAAATTACACATATATTTTAAAAATGAGTACCGCTATGAACAAAAAATATTTAACTATAATATTTGTTAAATAAAATGAAGAAATCGAATATTTCAAATGAGAACTTGTATCCAATGTTTCTAAAAATATAATTTGCATGTAGGAAACTGATGATATTTGAGATAAAAGTGATGTCTTCGTCTTTGTCTGCAATGTCTAATTTAAAATTGCCATTATCTAACAAAACATGTATCTATCTTTTATAGGCAACGCACAAGGAAATATTTTGTTCAAAAATTGATAAGCTACCGGTGCAAAGTTTAAAATAAATCGAAGAACCGTATACGCCGGTTGCGTTGCTCATTTCTACTGCTTTATTCATGGATTCAATGGTCGCACTAAAGAACTTTCTTTGCCAATCGACGCAGCAATTTGTCAAGAAATTTCAGAATTTCATTCAACATGTGTTTGCTTGCCAGATTCTCAATTTTCTCTGGTCGAATGTAAGTCCCATTAACAGTGACTAATTAATTTTGATTTTTATTCATCGTCAAGAGAAATGAAACACCGATAAACCATTCATTATTTCATAATAACTAAAACAAATGGAATTATTTTTTAAATAAGATGCTTTAAAGGTCTTGAGAGACCTTGGTAGTAAAAAGGATTCAGGTGAAGATCAAGCAGTGTTGAATTTCACTTGACGATGAATTACTCTCCCTTGATGGATTCATTTCAAACGAATCGACTGCAAAAATAAACGCTGGAACAGGAAATGTTTCTGTATTCCTAGATGCGTCAATATAAAGTGGTAACTCTAGGATGTAGAATAAGGGCAAACATCAGCTTTATGCATGTTCATGTAGCAGAACCTAGTAATGTAATATTTTGCTCTTGCACGCTAGGTAAATGCTTTGTGCCAATAACTTATATATTAAGGCAAGTGCTAGCTAAATGCTTATTTGTCAAGCCATTTCACGTGTAAGTACATCGCTTCATTCAAAATACAGAATCCGTTTTTAGAAGGTTTCACATTTTTTGAACCAGAAATAATCAATATTCAAATATTTCCCATGTAAAAGTATAAATAACTAGCAGAAATTTACCCGGCATTATCCGGGATTTTACAAGATTTGAAGTGACATTAAGCAATTTCAAGAGATTTCATAGAGACAAATTTATTTTTATAGACGGAATTTTCATTTTCTAATTTAAATTCTAGGCCAACAAGAAAAAAATGGCAAGCCAACTTTCCACTCATGTTACAAATGATGAGCAAATAAGAGTTTTGACCGTAAACAAAGGAGAGCACCAAGATGGAATTCTATACAGACTTCAAAAAGGCGAGTTACAAATTTGAATTGAAATTTCTTAGCAATAGTTATTTTCTAATTGAGAGATTTAATAAGATTTTTAATTTCAGGATGGCAAGTTCAATTCAGACTAGGACCCTCCCTGCTTGGAAGAAACATCGATATATTCGTCAATCATCCTCTAACGAATGATAAAGAATTTGAGAGACACACCTATTACCAACTGGAATGGGTCGAGGAAACTGCAACTTTACGAGTAACTTCTGCTGGATCTTTTCATTATTATGCCACAGATGCAAAGTAAGTACCAACAAAATAATGGATTGGTAATCAAAAAATTTTCCAACTACTTGAAAGAATTTCCTCGAGGAGTAGATCACCTTTGAAGCCTAATTTACACCTCCTTACATCTTTTGAAATCTTGAATCTGATGTACACTAAAAATTTTTGTAATCAATCCCTCGAATCTCCTTAAATAAATTTTTTTGTACTAATTGGGTTATCTATTTTTCAGAATGGAAAATGGTGCGAAAGCCATTGCTTCTGGATACCTTCTAGTGGATCCTGAATTGAGAATAGGCGAAAGTGGCGAGGAACTTCCTTTAGATTGTATTCAGTGCCAAACGGTATTGTCGAAATGTCTCGGGCCTTTTTCAACTTGGGAAAGCAAATTGTTGGTCGCGAAAAATTCCGGTTACAACATGATTCACTTCACGCCGATTCAAGTATGTCTTCACTAAATTTCAAACGAAAATAACCATTTTATTATATTTAAAAATAATAAACATTTTATTAATTTTAAATTCTGTTTTTTTCAGGAATTAGGAGCTTCCAAGTCATCATACAGTTTGAGCGATCAACTGAAACTAAATTCTGGATTTAGTAACGGTGACAAAGAAGCAACCTTTGATGATGTTGAAACCTTAGTCAAGAAGATGCGGAACGAATGGAAAGTAAGTTTTTCTATTTTAATTTTAAAACCTATTCCTTTCTTTTTAATCGTTTACAAAATGATTTTTATTTCATTTTCAGATGACCAGCATTTGCGATATCGTTTTGAACCATACAGCAAATGAGAGTCCCTTTCTTTTAACGAATCCAGAATGCACTTACAATTGTGCAAACAGTCCTCATTTACGACCTTCGTATCTTTTGGATGCAGCTCTTTTCGAATTAACTGTTCAAGTTGCAGCGGGCGAATGGGAAATGAAAGGTATCCCTGCTGTCGTTGAAACTGAAGAACACCTGAATGTAAGTTTGAGTATTGTACATTTAATCACAGAAATAAGTTTTCTATTTAGTTACATAATTAAATTTAATTCAAGCTAAGATATTTTAAAGTACTCAGAATATTTTGTTATTAATTTCAGAGCATTCGTCACGCGCTTCACACATACTTTCTGCCACTGATTAAAGTTCACGAACTCTACGTTGTGGACATCAACGAAATCGTTGCAGAATTTTTGAGTCTAGCTCGAAATCAAATGCCACAGGAAGAATCAGTTACGGAAAAGGAAACTATTCAGATAAAGAGAGACCCTCTCTTTCGAAGACTAAAATCGTCCATTGATATGACTCTTGCATTGCGTTTGTACAATACCTACAGGCAAGTCAACTTCAGATATTCATTTCCGAGGGATTGATCACTCAAATTTTAAGTGTACGCCAGATTACAAAAGTGATAAACCCCTCGGTCATTTTATATGATCAGAAAATTAAATAATAACTTTTGAAGAAAAATGAATATCCAATGATTAAAACTTATTTTTTCAATTTATAGGGTTGACTGTTTTGACGAAGATACACGATTGAAACGTTGTGCAGAGGACTTGAGAAAGAAATTACAAGAACTCAACAACGTAATCGTGAACGAAGTTCAAAATAATCTGAATGCAGCGATTGAAAATACAATTGCTGGAATTCGCTACTTCAGAATACAATCCGATGGGCCGAGACTGAAAGAGATAAGCGAAAGGAATCCTCTTGTTCCAAGGTATGAAGTAAAAATTTGAATTGTATTTGAGAAGAAAATAAAGATAGTTTTTATTAATAATGAAGAATTTGTATCTATAAGGTATTTTACTGATTATGGAGCGCCAAAGAATCTGGCAGAAAGAGAAACGACGATGTATTCGGACGCAGGTCGATATCTAATGGCTCACAACGGTTGGGTTATGAACAGCGATCCTTTAAAAAACTTTGCTGATCCAGATTCTAATGTTTACATCCGGAGAGAGCTGATCGCCTGGGGAGACAGTGTAAAATTGAGGTAAATAAAAAATTTGTTAAGACTTCCATCCAGACCTACCAGTAACATTAAAAGTCTAAAAAAATGGAAAAATCAATTTTAACTAAAGCTTGCTGTCATTGAAAGTGCCCGCAAGCCTTCATTTTCAAAAATTCCTGACTGCCCTAATTTTTACAGACTTTTTAATGATAATTTTCAGATATGGAAACAAACCAGAAGATTGTCCGTTTTTGTGGAAACGAATGGCAACCTACGTTCAAAAAATGGCAAAAATTTTCGACGGTGTGAGGTTGGATAATTGTCATTCAACACCAATTCCTATCGCAGAAGTACCACTTATATTTTATTACAATTCCATTTCTATTCTAGTAGTATGTATTTCAGAAAACTAAACTATATTTATTTCAGTATTTGTTAGACGCAGCGAGAAAAGTTCGACCTGATTTGTACGTCGTGGCTGAATTGTTTACGAACTCTGATCAGAAGGACAATATCTTCGTCAATCGTCTTGGAATCACATCACTTATCAGAGGTAAAATTTAATACTCTAGTTTATTTTGAATCCAAAATATATTGAATACATTTAAATTTTATTTTCAGAGGCAATGTCAGCATGGGATAGTCACGAAGAAGGTAGATTGGTTTATCGCTATGGTGGTGAACCTGTTGGAGCTTTTTTGCAATCAAGAGTTCGACCCTTGGTTCCGAGCATTGCCCATGCACTCTTCTTAGACTTAACTCATGATAATCCTAGCCCTGTTGAAAAACGTAGCGTATTTGATTTACTGCCAAGCGCTAGTCTGGTTTCAATGGCGTGTTGTGCCAGCGGTAGCAACCGTGGGTATGATGAACTGGTTCCTCATCATGTAAGTTTTTTGAAAACTTAATTTATTTAAATTAAATTAAATTGATTTTTAAATATTTTTATATGTGAAATATTTCTCGAATATTTTCAGATACACGTTGTAGATGAAGAGAGAGTATATGCTTCCTGGACAGACAAACCCGAACTAGCAGAGGAAGATGCGAGTCTGGTCGGAATAAAATCTGGAATTATTGTCGCCAAAAAAGCTCTCAATGATCTTCACAACAATCTCGGTCGAGAAAATTTCTCTCAGGTGAGATATATTATACAATTATACTAATTAAGTTCAAATCCCCTTGCCCTAAATGCATTATTACATTTTAATCGTATCTAGAAATTTTAGCATATTCGGCAGTTTTAATTTTCTTATTTATTGAACAGGTTTTTGTTGATCAAATGGACGCGGACGTAGTCGCAGTAACCAGACACTCTCCATCTTCTCATGAAAGTGTAGTTCTAGTCGCCTTCACGGCTTTCAAACATCCTGATCCCAACGCTAATGATCTTCGACGTCATGTCAGACCCTTACGAGTTGAAGGAGTCGTAGAGGAAATTATTTTAGAGGCTTCCCTCTCTCACAAAGATGCGAAGTGAGTACGAAAAAGTCTTCATCAAATGTTATTATTGAATTTAGATTATCTAATAATTGAAAAATGTTTTTTTAGAAACGGAACTTCGCCTTTCCGCTATCCTGAGAAGTACGCCAAAGACGAGAAGATAATAAACGGAATCTCCGAGTACCTAGTAAACGTAAAAGAACACATTCAAATTTGTGATTCATCAATTCTGGAAAAAGTCGACTCTGGCGATCCCAAAATTACGCAACTCAACTTTGTAAACTTCCAACCTGGCTCCGTAGTAGCGATTCGGTACGTGGCTTAAAAATTCGAATGAAATGTTTTTTTTTTCATAAATTTCATTATTAATTTAGAATAAAATTCCGAATAATATTATTAAACTGATTTCTTTTTTTATTGCAGAGTATCGCTTCACGTGAACATAAAACCCGCCCTTCTGGAATTACAAAATACGATTGCTAAGATAATTTCACCAAAAATTTCAGATTTGCAAATTATCGTTTCTCGAATGGACCTTACGGATTTGAATAAGGCATTATATCGTTGCGATCAGGAAGAAAGAGACGAAACTTCAAATGCTTTTGGAGTTTATGATATTCCAGGATATGGTCCTCTTGTTTACGCTGGCCTCCAAGGTTATTATTTATTAATTACTTCTAATAATCATTTTAAAGCTCTTGCAAACGCAACAAACTATTAAAATTTAACTGCTTTTTAGGCATAATTTCCTTGCTAGCTGACATTCGACCAAATAATGATCTCGGACATCCTTTATGTGCAAATCTGAGGAACGGAAATTGGTTGATCGGTAAATACTTCATTTATGGATTCAAAATAAAATTATATTTTTTTTCTTTCATATTGTTAAACAATTTTTAATTTCTTTTAGATTATGTGTGGAAACGATTGAAAGGAGATCAAGCAACACGACCTCTTGGAGAATGGTTGGAACAAGCTCTAGAGCCTTTAAAGATAATTCCCCGATATTTGGTTCCCAGCTATTTCGATGTGATTCTCATTAATGTATACACGACCTTACTCGATCAATGCTACACCTCCATGTCAAGGTATATATTAAAAATAATTTCGAGCGGTTAATGACTCAAATTTTTAGTGTATAATGGACTCAAGATTTCACACATTTTAAGAGATTTTAAAAGGATAAGTAATACATGAGATTTCAAGAAATGTAAATAAATGTCAAAAGATTTCAAAAGATTTCAACGAATTTCGAAAGATTCCATAATTTATTTCCCTAATGACTTGAGAAATTAATTTTCCAGTTTTGTGAAGAGTGGCTCAACCTTCATTAAACTTTTGTCCCTGGTTTCCGTGCAAGTTGGTGGCGCAGTAAAGTCAGCACAGCTTCCAGAATTGTCTCCTAATTTGGACCCACCAAAACCAAAAACAATAGAGACAAACGGCAAGGTTGAACAAATTTGTTTAACTTTGTCTGCGGGCTTACCTCACTTCGCATCAGGTTATATGAGAAATTGGGGACGAGACACTTTCATCGCCCTCAGGGGTCTCTTCTTGTTAACTGGTCGGCAAGAAGAAGCCAGATTTATTATTCTCGGATATGCTGGAACTCTTAGGCACGGGCTCATTCCAAATTTACTCGACAAAGGTAAATGCGCAAGGTAAGTGTATCACATTTATTCTGGTGAGTTTACTAATGACTAAAAAGCGGAATAACAAATCAAATTCGAATATTTCAGGTACAATTGTCGCGATGCGATTTGGTGGTGGCTCTACACTATTCAGTGTTACGTCCAGGAAGTTCCCAACGGCTTGAAACTCCTTTCGGACAAAGTTTCGAGGCTTTATCCGAGTGACGATTCTCCTCCTCTATCCGCAGGAGAATTTGTACGTTCTAATTTTTCTTTAATTGTCCTTAAAGTAAAAACGCTTCTTCACTGAACAAAGCTCTATTTCTATTTTCACTTTTTTAGGATCAACCCTTATACGACGTGATCCAAGAAGCTTTAACAGTTCACTTCCAAGGTCTCTGCTTCAGAGAAAGAAATGCAGGAAAGCAGATTGATGAACATATGACTGATCGTGGATTCAACAACCAAATTGGTGTTCATCCTGACACTGGCTTTATTTTTGGTGGCAACGAAGCCAACTGTGGAACCTGGATGGACAAAATGGGATCTTCCGAAAAGGCAGGAAATAAAGGAAAGCCTGCAACGCCTAGAGATGGCTCAGCTGTAGAAATTGTAGGTCTTAGCAAAAGCATTCTGAGCTTTTTAGCGGAATTGTACAAGCAGAATTTGTTCCCTTACGGCAGCGTTCAAAGGAAAAACCGAGATGGTGAGAATTCTAAAAATTGTAGTAACAAATTTAATAAGACTTTGTATTTCAATGATTTTTATTATGCACCTATTTGTTAGGTTCTGTTGTTACGTGGAGTTACAAACAGTGGGCTGACAAAATTGTTGCCAATTTCGAAACACACTTCTATGTTCATGAAGAGCCGACGGAAGGTGAATTACGACCCGATTTAATTCACAGAAGAGGAATTATTAAAGACTGTCACGGAGCCACTCAACCTTGGACCGATTACCAACTACGACCTAATTTTCCTATCGCTATGGTAGCTGTAAGTATTTAAAATACGTTTTAAACAGTTTTTATATTTAGGAGTGCTTTTAATATTAAGACTGATTTAACGCATTTTTTAGGCCCCAGAGTTGTTCAAACCAGAACACGCATGGAATGCTCTAAAAAAAGCCGAAGAAATTCTCTTGGGCCCACTTGGAATGAAGACTTTGGATCCTGCTGACTGGGGTTATAATGGGTATTACGACAATTCGAATGATTCTAACGACCCAAAAGTGGCGCATGGGTGGAATTATCATCAAGGTCCAGTAAGTTAATAAGAAACCATTCCCAAAGTTCCGTTTCTTACATGATCAATTCCTTTATAAATCATTGCCTAAGTTATTTATTATATTACCTTTTTTTATAGGAATGGCTTTGGCCGATAGGTTTCTTCCTCAGAGCTCGCCTACATTTCGCTTCACTAGTCGGTGGCAAAGAGGAATTAAAACGAACAATAGAATCAACGGAAGTCATAATTTCTCGACATCTGATAGAAGCTTCCACTAACCACTGGAGAGGACTACCTGAATTAACGAATAAAGACGGCGAATATTGCAATGATAGTTGTCGCACCCAGGCATGGAGTGCTTCCACAATTTTAGAGGTACCTATTTCAAAAAGATTTTAAATACTTGAGAAATATTACAAGAGATTTCATAAGGGTGTGTTATACTAGACTTAAAGAGTGATCAACCCCTTGATAAAAAAAAATAAGATAAAAATAAAATGTAATCACACGACCCATTTAATTTCAGGTCCTTTACGAGCTGGAGAAATTGAAACGTGAGTTGAAAACTGAGAACAATGGAGCTGAGAATTGATACAATTTTGCGTGTGTTCACCACCGCTACATACACTTAGAATATTTAAAATTAGGAAAGAAGCATAGCGTAGGAAATTCGCAACGAGAGAGGCTATGTACTGACGAGAGAGCACTATTTGCACAACGCACGGAGACACACGCATCCTCTACACACCTAGGTCTAAAAACCACACCCTCTCATAGTTCAATAACGATAGATATTGTTCCTTCTTCAGAAGAAACAACCTCAAGTTTGTCGAGCCTAGAAGAAATCAGACAAGAGCCTCCAATCGATCTAAATACCAACTTCCCATCTTGGAAAGCAAATCTAAGCTCCGAAGTGATTCACAGAGCCGCTCGATTTATCTACAATTCCAAATTCAGTCCAGATTTTCAAAGTAGTGAGCAACAAGAGAAATCCATAGAAAAATCAAACGAAAATAAAAATACAGTCGCGTACTTGAACTCCGAATTTCGAAATAGTATCATTGACGATTTGAGACCTTCTACGGATCATGAATATGAAGATATTAATTTGAAAGAATCGCGATTTAGATTGAAGCACGACATTTTGGATTATTACGAGAAATACAGTCCCACTACAGCAAAGACTTTGATAGATACGCTTCGTCTCTCGAGAACTGAAATTTGTAAAGAGTGCGCTAGATTCAAAGACAGTCCTGTTTACAGTGATCGATTAATTTATTTAAAAAGAAATCTCTATGCGAGAGAAATTTTAATGTTTCAGTTTGGAAATTCAGTTCATTTCACAAGTCCTCGATCAAACGATTCACCTCAGTCTTCTCACCTTTACGATTACATGCCAGTTTGCAATTTAGCAAAAACTATTGCTTGTGGGATTTTTTATCTCTCTGGTCCTCAGGACATTTTTGATTTAAAATCGGTCTTGGGACCCGAAATCGTGATGATGAACAGCGAGTTCAGGGGAATAGTAAATACGGAAATATACCATCGTCAGGGAAGTAAATTCTGTAGTCGCATTTCTCAAAAGTCCAACATACCGATGAGATTTCAATCCAGAAAGATTAGTTTGAGAAATTTCAAGAGCTGTGGTTTGGACGCAGATTTGCACAACTGGGTGAATCTTCGTCATCAAGTTAAGATGAAAAATCTGAGGGACAACGAGTATTTGACTGCAGATTCCCAGCCAAACAGGGCGAGTCTTTTACTTTTGGAACCACTTATTTTTATGCCGAGCTTTTCCCAAAGCAAAAGTACTTTTTCGAAAAATCGCATCAGTCATACTGAGAATTTAACTTTAGCAAAAATCGTAATTGTCTACACACTAGCTTTTGTCATCGTTACGATTATCACTTTTTACGTAGTATATTTTACTTAATCGCACATATAAGTAGATTTTCTCAATTTTCTATTCCGTATATAGTTCCAAACAGTCGCTTTTCTCTGGACCTAAAATGGATCAAATGAAAGAATGTAAAATGTAAAATGTTAGGCAAAGTTGATATTTTTATCTACATTTGGTAAAGTGAAATTAAAATTGTGCGATTCTAAGGCAATAGTTTCCCATAATTTCTCCGAAGATTGACAGCTCGATTCGTTTTACAGGTTGTAATAATTCAGTCCGTTATATTTTTAGTCATAATGATAAAAAAAAACTGAATTTTAACCTTTTATTGTTACGTCCAATAAGATCGTCAAATCTGTGTTTATTTATAGAGTCCTAGTGGATTTTCGAGTTCTTTATTACGTGCTTCCACTTATATTTATTTGAATTGACTTATCCTACGAAATCATTCGAATTGAATTATTTAATAAGGATAAAGTTTGTTATGTTTAAATGAATTTGTTGTTAAATCGTAATTTAAGAGATGTTTATTATGCTTAAAAAAAACAATCTCATTTTCGCCATAATACTCGAATTTTGAATGTTCATATTTCTTAATAACTATATTTTTAACACAAATACTCAGAAACTAAAGTTGCAATAATCTTAAGTAGATTATATTTTGTTAATCAAATTGCAATGTACAAGATATATAATTTTGTAACGTTCTGAATGACAGTATTGAAAAGGAAACATACAAAATATAGTTGGATGGTCAAAAATCTCCAAAATATGAGAAAATTCAGTAATAAAGAAATGTTTTTGTAAACTAGTAGTTTTATTGATCCATTTACGGTCACGAAAATAATAAATAAAAAATTTGTCAATTCCAACATTTAACTTACAAAGAACCTATTTTTTCCAAGATTCACGATTTCAAAGATTTTAAAAATATTTCAAAAAATGTTGAGAGTATAAATAAAATTTAAAAGTTTTTAGATGTTTCAATATGTAGAAAAAAAAGAGGAATTATTAAAAAAAAAAAAAAAAAAAAAAAGGGAATAAGTGAAAGACTGTGAAGTCTGAATATTAAATAAATACGCATATATTAAATTAAAATTAAATTGAAATCGAAATTAGATTTAGTTCTATTTCTTGAAAGCAATTTTTAAAATAAACATTTAATATAAATTACTAGTTTATCAAATCTTTTTAAATCTAAATCAAAAACCAATTCGACACTCGTTACCGATTTATTAAAGTACTCTAAGCTAGAATATGTAGATCAAGGGCTAAAAGACCTCTTTGATATCTAAATAAATCGTGGCCATAAAGTAAGATTTACGGTTAAAAAGTACGAGAGATCAACCAACGATGCGAAATCTCACTCGTTGACATGTACATAACTTGACTTACCCCTATTTAACTTTATATAATAGTAATTACTATCCTAATAATTATACTCAAGTTTCTGCGATTTCTTAGAAATTGCTTGAACTAAAGTACTGAGAAAAAGACATAAAGCCTGGTGGAAAATGTTCTATAAACTTTTAAAAACTTCCTCTACTATGCTTTTCTAAATTAGTTTCAAGAACAAAGTTTCATTTTATTCTGAGAATATTATCACTGTTGAAGTAGAGACTCTCAAAATAAGACGAAATAACTAAACGAAATGATTGAAAATTACGAGAATTTAAAACGAAATAAAAGTTGTGAAGGTCCCTGTATGGAAGTAGTATGTACATTGTACACAAGAGAATAAAAGTAAATAGTAATATCATTGCCTACTTAATAAAACTAGTAAATCTATATATCGTCGAAAATCCCTCTAGGTGGATTTCCAACCCGAGTGCTGTTTGTCGAGTACAATCTCGTACCCTCGATGGTTAAATCAGGAACACCCTCTGATTGATAACCGCGAACGACACGACTATTCGCACCGTAACCTTCACTTCCAAAGGTCGTGCCGACGTAGTATTCCGAGGGTTCGAAATCACCTAAGAGACCAGCTCGTGCAGATTCCGTAGAGTCGTCTCTTTTCAAGGATCTTACTACGGAACGTTTACTGTATTACTTTCGGAATTGCTGAGATTAGCGAGATTAGCCATGCCTATTTCAGAAATTGTAGACACACCTGTATCCGTACTTTGCCTCGATGTTCGATATCTAGAGGCAGTTCCAGAACTGTTGAACCTTTCTTGAAACTCTCGCCGTCTACTCATTGAATCTTCTACCCTTTGACGTTTCCTCCTCTCTAAAATTAAAAAATAATATTACAAATGGCCATTTTTTTTTCTTTTTCAGAAACAAATAGTTCAAATGGATAAGTAAGCTAAAGCACCTCTTTTAATTAATTCTCTCCCTTCCTCGACGAGATCTGAAGTGAGTTCGTCGTCACCAAGAAATTGTTGAAAACCCAACATCGAGAGAAGCCGACTTCCCAGACTGAAGTAAGTAGCCAGGCAAAATGCGAGAATCGCCATCGGAAAGTAGATATTAAATCCATCGGAAATAATGGAAATAACATCCATGTGCCCCATCACCTGCGTATAGTGGGTTTCTAAAATGTGCGTTTTGATAATGTGTGAGTCCATGTGAATGAGACCCAAAAAGTTGAGACACATGGGAGGCGTCAGTCGACAGAACATCATGCCACTGAATATTAAACTGTATTCATTGGTTTGATGATGGGGCGCTAAATAATACAAATTCAGCACCCGGATTTTCAACACAGTTGAATAAGCACAATAACATAAATAGGCTATTATTAAAGTAGAGAGAACCTGAAAATAGTAATAAGAATATTATGAATTACTTTGCATTATATGAGGGATTGATTTTAAAAGAAATCAAGATTGATCAACCCATCGATAAGGAATTAAGATTTTTAAAGTTTGAATTGCTTACTTCTATAGTAAAGTAGTCGTATTTCGCTCTAGCTATGTTAACAAATTGAGCGAATAACGAAAGGACAGGGGACTTATTAAAAAATGTCACTTCTGACCAAACAACTGCAAATGAAAGACACGCAGCAGCAATCGCAGCTACTTTCTGGACGTAGCTTTTTAGAAAGCATTTCCAATACCATTCTGAAATAAATAAATAAATTAATAATCCAGATTTGTTAAAAATCTTCTATTCAATTAAACTTATTTACAATTAATTTTAATGCTTACCAACTGTGGGATTGAAAATAAGGCGAATCGGAAGAGGTCTTAATACTGGATACGTATGTTTAAACCTTCTATCATGACTAGCCTGATTTTTAGCAATGTCTTCTAATTCAATAACATTATCTATCAAAACTCCCCATTGGGTCTCTGTTCTTTGCAAAGTTTGCAATGCCTTAATAGTCTGAAAAAAAATAGTTTAAAACATTTTAAGGGTTGGATCCAAATATTATAATTACTATGGTCAAAAGATTTGATTCATTGTCGGGAACCAACCTGTCTATGTAATCGAATCAAGGCTTTTTCTGAAGGTACATCAAGTGGAGTGTCTTCAGGCAATTGTCTCCTGTTCATCCGATCCTTTAGCTCTGCCGGGACTTTTTGAAATATTGTTTCTAGATTGCGATGAAAGGGATGTCCAGGATTAATCGCAGCTGATGCAGCTTGTAAGGACTTGAAAATATAAATAAATAAATTAAAAACTAAGAAAGATTTAAAACTAAAAAATGAGTCCATAATTAAATTCATTGTTTCAATTATATGTTAAAATTGAAATTAGAATCCCATCACCATTTCTTTCCATAATTCGCTACCTCGAGAATATCGTCTACGCTTTCTTCGGCTTCGCATTTCTCCATGCTGACTTTAGCAGCTTTGAAGTAACTATAATGCAGAGTGTACCCGGGTTTGCTCGCATTCCATAAACCCCGAGGCACTTCGACTAGAGCGTATCCGAGAAGCAAGACGAGAAGAAACAGTCCCCAGGTGTTCGATGCAGAAGAAGCTATTGCTTTCAGTTTTGGCCTGAAAAAGACATTTCTTTTAGACTGTAAACTCCTTTTGCCTTGAAAAATTTATTTACCTAGTTCAAAAAAATATTTACCCATCTAAGTCTAATCCTGGTTTCAAAGCAATATATATGAGGAGAATTCCACAAATAAAGAGATAACTTCCATAGTAAATTGCATTATCTATTAAAGCTGACTTCAACTTTCCTCGAACCGAGAAATCACCAGCCTTTATGTAGGATTGCATCAAAGGCAGTATCAGCCACGTTAAGCATTGCGAGGTCCAATAAACAACTCTCCAGAGGTTTGGAAAAACACCTTCTGGAACGTTGGACCAAGGCTCTTTACACATGTGCGGAGGTTTTACTGTTACATTCTCGATAGGGCTCACTGTAGACGCATTTTGGATATCTTGCTCTATACATTGTCGAAATACAGTCTGTAAAAATATGTTAAAGATATTTTAAATCAAAGTTCTAACTTTAAAGTTCAATTTCCTCATGTTATTCAACAAATATTATAATTAGATATTTTTTCTTTCTATAGCGGTACTCATTTTTTAAATAGAATCATGGGTATAGAGCGAAAAACCGCCTAGTTTTAATACTTTATTTATAAAATGAAAAAATTGAATTTTGAGCTTAGATTTCGAATTCTTTGTTTCTTGTAAAAATAAAAAGGAATAAAATTAAATATTTTTCCGCTCTATAGACTGACTTCTATTTGAAAAAAAGAGAAGTGCTAAAGAACGAAAAAGTATTTTAATTATAATATTTGTTATGTAAAATGTAAAATGAAAGGATCGAATTTTGAGGTTAGCTTAACTGACTTATTAAATGATGTAATTATTAATTAACCATTATTATTAATATTAAAAATTACTTACAGAAGAGACATCCAAGGGCAAAACGAATATAATCAGTAAGGAGAAGTACCAAGCAATTAAGACTGAGAGGGTGACAATAACATGTTGTCTGAATGGATTTCCATATCTGTAGAGTAAAGTCACTGCGAGACAAAACGCTAAGATGACTTCAGTTAAAAGTGGTGCAAGATTCATCTTTAATCCGTTTTATTTTCTTCTAACTACAGAAGTAAATTGAAGTCTATTGTGCTTTCTGAGATTCAGCTTCTGCTTCCTGAGCTTCTTGAGTTTCTTTCAATTTTTCCTCTGCATTCTTTTGCATTTTTTCTAATTTCTCCAAAGTAAGTGATTTTAAAGGCATTAGTTTTGGTTTACAGAGAATGTAATCAGGAATCTCCTCCTGACAAAGAATACCTGCCTTTGGTAAAATTATGTCTATTTGTACATTGCTCCTGTCTTTTGGCTCCGACATTTTCTCTTTACACTGATTGAATCTAAAACAAAAATAGTACTTCTATGCAAATTAAAATCTATTACAATATGATTTTAAATAAAAACAGATAAATTGAGTAACATAATAATAATGAATATAAATACAAAATACGTGGAGTTGACACACGAGAAAAAGTACTGAAATTGAGATAATATTATGGAAAAACTAAGAAATTATAAAGAAACTGATTATGTGTAAGGAGTGTGCACTTTTATGACAATCATTCAAAGCAAATTTTTAAATTAAAGCTAGTGCATAAAAGTGACAATGCTGAGACATCTGTCAAGATGTAGAAATGTCACAAACAGTTAACGAACACTTGTCACAGAAATTTTTTCAATCATATAACCTGTCATAGGATTTAATTTACATCCCTATTCACCTTCATCACGATAAATAAAATATTTCCATTGTTATCTGACGATAAAAATTCAATAAAAAATTTTAAGTAGTCCAAAGATAAAAATATCGACGTAGCTACTTCCGTTCCGTCATATGTATGTCATGTATGTCATTCCCCCACACACTCCCCAACCCAAAACCAAGTCACCAATCAACTGATCAACAACTGTCGAATGTTGATGTTTTCTGCCGATAGACTGCGCTTTTTATGGATGGGTCTGTGATTGGCTGGCTGTTCTAAAAAACAATTGAAAGTTTTGGAGTCAAAAAATGTTTTTGGCGGGTTATCAAATTAAAAAAAAATAATAACATACGTAGATGCATATATAAAAAAGAGTTTTAAAAATAATAGCAACTACCTAAACATACTCAGATTATTTAATATTTTTTAATTTGTGGCTAAATTATATAAAACAACAAAAAATGCAGAGCAATAAAAACACATTTATATAATAAGATACATACCATTTACTTCCTCATTTCATGATAAAAAATGATTAATATGTGTCAATCGATGACGTAATACATAATAGAAAAATAATATACAAAAGATGTAAATCAGTCTAGAAAATCTTAAAACTACTCTAGTTATTATTTTATAAAAATGAGCAATGCATGGAGAAATTATTTTGCATAAACACTATAAGATTTGTTCCATTTTGCAGTCTATCTAAAATTTTGTATTTTTTCATAAAAAATAGACCATGAAAACTTTGAAACTAAATTCCTAATGACAAAAATAGAAATGTGGATAAGAGTAATGACATTGCACAATTTCTTAGGGTTTTATAAAAATCTAATGTGAACTAAAGTTTAGACAATCACATTATAAAAAGATCTAATGTTTAAGCTATAAGAATATCTTAGTACGGTAGAAAATCAGTTTAAGAAATTGTCTCAATAAATAAAATTTCGGCGATGACGATAAGATACAAATATGGCTCGCAATAACAGGGTACGAATTCGAGTAAAGCTTGTAATTGTCTAAATTTCTGCAGTTTCTGCGCTTTGCTGTAAAGTGAGATCAATCATAGTGGACTATGCGTATTATCACATTTCGTAGTCACTATTACGAAAAATTACAAGCCAATGCTTGTAATTTAGGTTCCCACAATTTTATAAAAATTGTTGATTTGTCCAACTTTTGATAATTGTGACAATTCAATACAAATTTTTTTGACGCTAGAGTTTAGACGTTTTTGAATTCTCAATCAAATATTATCACAACAGTTTCAAGATAACGTTTCTTAATAAAAATAAAAGACGTTTGCGTCTTAAATTTGAGTACACACCAAATTGTACAAATTGAAACTGTTCTTTTAGTCGTTCTATAATATACTTAAGTGTTAGTGTTATTCGTTAATTCTATCCTTTAAGAACTTAGAGGGAGTAGAACTGCACATGTACTTCATGTTTTCTTTCCAATCCGAGAGTCTTAAATCGTCATCAGAAGGCAACAATTGTTCATCCCAGTGAAGTTTGTTTTTGGTCAAAGACGCAGTGTAATTCTCGGTATTGTTAGCAGTGTTATTTATGCTAAAAGTTTGATATCCAGTATCCTGAGCGGAATTGACATCACTCCGCTGACCGTTTGTTACCGAAAGTGTAAAATTCTGTTGATAACTGTAACTTTCACCAGAAAGAGGTTTGCACCAATCAGTAGCAAATTTAGGTCGCTTGAGGGATTCAGAATCAAAATTTGGGTGTTGATTTTCCTTCTCTTCGGCGTTAAAATGAGTAAAGTTTTCGAACTGCATCGCCACATCTACAGTCTCGTTTTTCTCCTCTTCAATTGATTTTAAAACGGCTAGAGGTTTCTTTGTCTCCACCCAACAATTATCTGCAATTATTTGCAAAATAAATTAATTTTAAATGTTTAAAAGATATTAAATCTTAGACTTTAAAACTTAATTTGAAAGAATAAAATTACCTGGAGAACTTCTGTGAATTTCTTCAGTTCTTTCAACTTCCTTAACGGAAATATCAATACTCATATCAGTTGTAAAATCTAATCGAGCTGTAGATCGACCACAATATTTTATACTTTGATACGACATTTCATCAGCAACTTCGCTAATGGGAGACATACTCAAAGGCGACATGTTCTCGAACGCTAAAGGCGTGCCATGGTTCCTCAGGAGGTTCCCAGAATGTCCCTGGAAATTTTTAATAAAAAAATTAACTTAATAAATTTTATGAACGATAATATATTAGATTTCAGGAGTTATCAACCTCTCGGGTCTTTCCTGTTTACTGCAAGCTTTTATATAATACAATTTTAAAGAATGAATAATTATTTCTACTTATATGATTGACCGAGATTCTTACCCTCAAAGGAGTCCCATGGTTGAACATTCCACTTTGCAAAGGACTGCAGTTAACAATGCTTTGTGATTGCATTGAACTTATCGAGAAAGAAGATTCTAATTCATCTTCGTGAGTATCGTCTTGAGGAAATAATTTTCTCCGCAGAGAACTGTTTCCACTAGAATTCGCTTCATCGCTCTCCACATTTTGTTCCTGTTCCAATAATTAAAAAAATTACTTATTGAAGTGAAATCAGGTGAATTTCGAACATTAAAATAAATATAAATCACCTGTGTAAAAGTGAGATACGGTTTTAGCATTTCCTCTACATGTGGAGGCAGATTCGGAGGAAGGGATAAAATCGTCTGTGACCAACCTAAGAACAAGAGACTTATTTAGTAAAGTTTAAAAATATTTTAATAAAACCATTATTAAATTTTAAAAACTTACAATCTTTTTTGAAAATCGGGGATTCTTTATTAGACACAATATCGTCAAAATGCCGAAGTGGTGTTTGCATATCCTCCTGTCTAGATTTATTTTTATCGCTACTATCACAAGGGCTCGGAATTATTTGATTCTCCTTAAAAAATTTGTCTATAGCTGCTTGTGCTTTTCTTTCGACTTCTGGATCTGTGCAGTGAGATTGTTGAATGGGAAATTCTTCGATTTTAGCTGGATGCATGACAGCTAATTCATCTACATTCCAACTGAATATCGGGGAGTCTTGGGAAGAGTTCGTAACCTATTTAAAATAAAAAATTAAAAGCATAAATAACACGTATTATATGTATATTTTAAGCGTGTTCGGCTCTCTTCATTTTACTTAACAAATATTATAATTATATATTTTTTCGCTGTATACGTGGACGTAACAGTTTCATCATGACTAACATAAAAAGAAATTGTTTAAGAAAATCTAAGCGTACCTTTGTGAATACTGTGGGACTGATCACAGACAAATGTAGTCTGTTCGTCAAGTCAGATTCGAAAGGATTTCTCGCTACGAATTTCGTTAGTCCAGAAGGTGGAGTAATATGGCTGGGTAAAACTGTGAAGCATCCAGAATTATTTTGATAAGCCATTTGCCTCAGCTTAATTTCAGTTTGCTTAACAGGAGTTTTAAATGCAACGGGACTTTGTAACGAAACTTTGTCGAAAATCATTTCATTTTTGTTTGGCGTTACCCATTGTATTTTTTCCATTGTGGGAGAATTATTGAAATCCATATTCAACAGTAACAAATTTACCTGAGAATTTAGAAATCTTTAATAAAGCATTCATATACCTAAAGAAATTTATTGCATTTTCAAAGAAGAAAATTTATAAATATCTCTTTTGCCCACAAACATTCAGAATGAATTTATTCATGAATTAAACTTGGCATTCTGAACAATTATTTATAGATTAAATGAAAAACTGTTTATTCAATTTTATCCCATTAATTAAGCACTCTCGAAAATATGATAAATTAACAATAAAAATTAATAATTAAATTACAAGTTTACCTGATTGACGCTTAACCTCGAAAATAATCTCTTCGTAAAAGGTTTAATCGTTTATCCAAAAAGCTACTCCAAAACCGTTGAACTGTTTTCTTTTTTGGTTAATTGAAGTGAACTGACATTTAAATCACTAATTAGTAGCTTTTTTTAGTATAATAATTATAAATATAAAAATATGAAATAAACTGCCACCTGACACTTCTCAACCATTCACAACCGTCACTAACCGTCACTGCGTTGTGCGTTGTGCGCTTGTGCGTTGTGCGTCACTGCCGTTTAACGTTTAAAACAGTTTAAAAGTGTTTTATGTTTAAAAGTTCGGTGATAACTTTGCTCATTGTTGATTGCTCATACGATTGCTCATATGGTAAGTGACACGGGCCTTTAAAAGAGATGCAATAAATGAAAAAGAAAAAATTCCAAATAGTTTCTCTGAGATAAAACTCGGAATATCTAAAGGCAAAAATGAAATTTATAATTAAAATTCCTAATTATATATAAGTAAATTCGAATTTCCCGCGGATAACTTCCCTTCCATGACGGAGTTGACGTCAACGCCAACGCCGCCAACGGTCAACCCGACAACCTCGCCATTCTAAGTTCCAGACTTCCAGCTTCCACTCTTCCAGACTCCAGTTTGCAGGTATACTTCGAGTAGTGCGGTAACTTCTGGGTGCTAAACAAGATCAAGTGCTTGAAACCTCTGAGATCTTAACTATCTCGGTGTGACTGATATTTTTTTCAATTTCTTTTTCAAACGTATATCTCGAGTTTCGTGCTACGCCTGATACAACGTTACAAACACACGCGTTACCTGATACCGGTCCACGGAACGTTGGGAATTGGCTCAAACAGGCATTGCCAGCAACAGTGATCCAGTGAAAGATAATCCGATCAATTTTTACCATCATTTTTATCCTTCGTGAAAAAGAAACACAAGATCCACGAAGTGAGATACATAATTTGAAGCCACAGTTCGTATTGATTCAGCTTCCAACAGTTGTAACGACAATAATAGGGTATTTTCTTCGCAGGGAAAGAATGCCCCCTGACAACGGACGAGTTAAATAATAATAGTCGCACCCCTTTTTGATCGGAATTGCTGTGAGCAGGTACGGAGAGCGAGAAGAACCAGGAAGTGTGTGACCGTGTTTACCGGGCCGGAAATAGGGTGAGTGAGATGACAGAACTATTGATCGGGTTATTGCCGAACGGATTCCCCGGGTCGGTAGGAGGTATCAACGGGGAAGTCGTCTTCAGGAATAAATCTGCAAATGGCAGCATCTTTCGAAACTCAGAGATGAGACATTCGAGAAGTGAAGATCTTCTTAATCCACCGCCTAGGACACCGAGTCCTTTAATGGCTGCAGCTTCTGAGGATGATCTAGTTGCTACAACTGCACTAAGAGATTGTAGCCCACCCTGCACACCGTGCACCTTACTCCCTAGAGCTGCTGGACCACCTGGTGCACTTGCCGATAGAGTTGATCCTGGGGATTCCATTCGAGATATCGTCACGGAAAATGATCTCTACAGGTTTGTTTCAGAAGCTTCGATTTCTAGCAAAATAACTCAGGCTTCACATTCTTTCCTCTTTTTTTTTTTAATGTTGCCCCTGTTTTGAGAACATTTTGGTGTTATCTAACCAAAGTTAGTGTTTAGTATGCAGATTAAGCTTGAGACTTAATTAAAGTTAGGAAATTCCCGTCATAATCTTGCTTACGAAATTAGTTTATTAGCCAATTATCTGTATGACTCTTCGTAAAATTGCTTTTGTTTGATTCAAAACAAACTCTGTATAGTGGTAGTGAGCCTTTTTAGTGAAAGGAAATTACAGTTTTAATGATTTTAAAAGTTTTGCTTGAAATTATTGACGGCAAATTCAATTCCTTTACTTTTTTTAACCTGTTTATTTCTACCTCCATTTTATATTCTATAATAATCAGAAAATAATGAAGGTCCTTTTCTTCAAGATGTGAAAGTTTGACAATATAACTTTTTCTCACCATAGGACTCATAAGAACCGAAACTTCTTCCGCTTTCTTGAGTGCAAAAATTATTTCTCTTTGCATACAATGAAACGCTTCCTTTTATATATCGACTTTTATAGAGAAATTTTCTAAACGTAAAAGTAGATTTTTTCTAGCTGTACGCGAACTATACACAATAAGAAATGGCTAACCTTTATTATTTTATTTGATGACAATAATATTGCACACAAAATTCACTTTGAAAATTCTCTTCATAGTTTTAAAAAGACTAATAGCGTGAATACTAAGGTTCTTTAAATTGATGACGTATTTTAATTTTAAAAAAGGCACAAAGCGTGGATCCTGCCATGGCTGGTTGCACTTTGATATATCATAGATCTCTGCTACATTTTATTTGTAATATATTATAGTAATTTCAGGAAACACTTGAAGTGATGGTACATACTATTTACTGTAACTGCTCTTGTTTTACATAATCTTTAGCGTTACAGTCTCGCATTTGAATTTATCTGGATTTATAAAGTAAAATTAAATTAACTGAAGTTATTTGAAGAGTCATTTGTGTTTCCTGTGAATCCTAAAGATTTTCTGGCAGCAAAGAGGAAATACTTAATAAACAGACAGGAGGCGAATGTCGCACGTGACAAATTGATTGAAGCTAGTGAATAAGCGTTATTGATAATTATGACAGCACTATTGTATAATGTATACATTGTATTTTATCATTAAAACTTCATAGCCTAACAACTGACGTAATTTTATTATCTGCCCACAGATTTGTTCTTTTTAAACGGCACTATGACAAATATGTGGCATTGTCTGCGAAATATGAGGAAGCGAAAGGGATGTCCTATTATCTGGAGGAACGTTATCATGAGGTCAAGGTGAGCAAACTTAAACTGATATATTTCTATAGCACTCCAGATGCGAAAGGTATGCTCCGTACAAAAATTCTGATCCAAAAAATTGCACTGAACTTACTTAATTTTAGTTTTGACTTCGAAAAATGACGATAAACTCAATCAGAATGTGTACCCACAATTATATTTCAAAAAAGAGTACCGCTACAGAGGAGATCTGAATAGCATCTTTGATACCGCAACGGTATCAAAAATGAAATACAAAATATGAGACCTTTCATTCTTAAACTGCAAATTATTCTTGCATGCTCTGTATATAAAAAGCAACAATGATCCTTGATTCGTGACCGGTTATTTTCTTCATTCATTCACTCGGGCTTCTGAATAGAGGCTTTGTCGCGGTTTACTTAATGTTGAGCATACATTGAATCACTTTGATTTAGGCCTCTCACGCTCCAGTAAGAAATACACTCTGAACCGTAAAAGAATACATTCATGTCAATTAGATTAATTAAAAAGATGATAGTTTCTGTTTTCTTAGGCTTCAATTAGAGCACTATCGATCAATCTATATTAGCCGATGCTAAAAAATGTCGGTCATTTCAATTCATTTTCTTTAAAGTGACTTATTCTCCTTTTATTTATCGCAAAAATTCTTTTTCAAGCAGTTTATTAAAGTTCTTTCAAACATTCTCTCGCCCTTTTCTTCTGGCGTAATAGAAGTTTGTCTAGTTATCATAAGTCATTAAATAAGCATCTTTGCTCTAGGGAAATTGATCGTCCCGTTTACTTTTCTCTTTGAGTGTATATCTATCTCCGAGGTCGAGCTCTAAACGTAAATCGGAGACAAGGACGTTTTAGATACGTATTCAGTGCGACACACATTGCAAAGGTGCAATGAACCAAGGAAATACTATGGTGTTATTTTTAATCAGAATCATTTCGTTTAATGATTGTTTAATATTTCAGTAGCCGAAAATTTTGTACTACGGTATGAACTGCTTCAGAGACAAGCTTGGAATAGACGATGCATCAGGATCTGTCTTTAATAAATACTTTCTTTATAACTCGATAATAATGCATTCTCCTCGTAGTCACGATAGAACCACACTATGGAAAACCTCTATGTAACTATGTATGTATTTTTTCATAACGTCGAAGCAGAGCAAGGAATGGCAGATGCGATGTCCGTTGGTCGTCAAGAGGCGGAAACGTTTGCACGAGAATTCTTGTGAACGGTATTACTGGCGGTTCGTCGAACGTTTTACTTTGTAAAGAAAATTGCCTCGAGGATTAAAGTCACGCTACTCGGCTATGTTCCACTCCGTTTCCATGAATGCAATCATTCTCACAGAGAACCTAGTGCGGTTAACGTCGTTATTTCGCCGATCAAACTGTTTTTCACTTCCAAAATCAAATCTACAAATTCCCCGCGAAGGTTTGAGAACTTTCAGAGTTTCAAACTGAAATCGACAATAGGTACTGTGATGACTAACATTGTTTTCAAATCGTTCACAGAATTTGATATCTGGTAACGATGAGGCGGGTATCTGTGGAGTGGATTAGAAAGGAAATTTATTGAATAGAATTTTCAGCGGGGCTTATCCGGTGAACAAGGCGTGTATCATTAATGATCATAAATCACAATGGATTTAAACGTGTAGAAAAGTCAAGAGTTTTGAAGTTCTTCCGAGGGAAACGACCGTTGACCCCGTATGAGATTCTTAGATATACAGAACTCTGAACCAGCAAATCTTCTATATCGCCCCCAGCAGGTATATCGTGTTAATATAAACAACGTGTGTGAGAAAGTTTGAATCTCATATGCACTCTGGGCTTAAGACTCGGATCGTAAAACTTTCAAATAACTTACAATGCAGTAAAAGCAAAGTGCAATCCTGATGCAATCGCCTTCCGCCTATAGAAATTCTAGCAGGGATTAAACTATTGATAATTTATATCATTTGAATTAAACTAGAACGATTTAAAGAATCAGGAAAACATTACTTAAGAGAATTATGTCTATAATAGGCTATTGCGATAAAGTGGTATTTTTTTCATTTGAACGTTCAAAACTTCTGGCACATCAAACTCTTAAATGTTCCAATTTCTAATTGAAATACTAAGGTTTGATGAAATATCTTTTTGCAAGTAATATTTTCGAAGATTAGGTTCCATCTGTGAAAAACCTAAATTATTGTGGCGCCAATTTATGGACCCAATTTTCGTAAATCTCTTTTCACACGAGGATTAGGATAAAAGTAACAGAGGATGTATTGTATTACTTTAATGGGTGTCAGAGTTTAAGATTTTCATGAAATTGTTAACACTTTTGGAAGCAAACAGACTTAACTTGATTCACAAAAAGCCTAAACTCCTGGAAAATTATTTCCAAGAGTTCAGACCTGGTTTTTCAAGCATCTTGTATAAGGTGCAAAAAAACTTTTAACGAAAGTCATGCAATGTTCGTTATCGTGAATTGAATGTATGTATTAATGCGTGCACTTGCACATCTGTAGGATCGAGAATTTATTCTAGTCTAGGCCTAGACTCTAGAAACCATTTCGAGAGAGAAGCTTCTCTTCCGCATTGATTATAGAAGTGCTATTATTAAGCCGGACTTCCGGGTAGCTCGTGCTATGCTGACACATTCAAATTTAGTCTGTATCCAGGTGCTTTTCTAATCCATGTGAAGAAAGATTAGTGTTTTATCTAGAATTTTAAACTTTAAGGAGGGTGAAACCGATCTTCTTCAAAAATTTCATTTATATGTGTATATTTGAAGTTTTTTCACTTTAAGTGTATCTAAAATATATTCAACCTATCTAGACTATCTAGATATTAAGTTTGAATATAAATTTTCTCCGTGAATATAACAAGAAGTCTTACAACAAATGTAAAGGCTGTAGAGTATTAGAATGTTCTTTTAAAGTCTTCTGCGGGAAGAGATTCCTTTATTAATCGCCGTGAATAAGAACCGGCTTGGCTCTTGGTATGTGCAGCTGACCCAGCTAAGGAGGTTTTCACACATTAACAAGGTCTTAGCCTACGTAAGATCTCGTTTATATGCAGAAACTGAATATAATTATGTAGAAGCAAAAGAATATCCAAAAATTCTGAGAGTTGTTATTATATAAAACTCAGAATGTTTTCGCAATCAAAAGAGTATTTCTTTATATTCGTTAATCAATAAACATTTCTTTGTTTGGTTCCAAAAAATTTTCATTGATTATTTTAAAAACTAATTGCAAAATAAATTATGTTGATCATTTCTTGATGGTCATTTCTTTGAACTTATATCAATACAATACACACATATTTCTTTGATTCTAGGAAAATGTTTTCTGCTTGAATATATTTAAGTATTCAGAGTTATTTTAATATAAAACTGAATAGCCTCTCAATTCAGAGCCGGATTGAGGCAACTCGGGGCCCAGAGTAAGTAGTTCGCCAGTAGAAATTTTCCATACAAATCGGTACCTTTTCGGTCACGGTTAGAAGATTAAATTTGTCGAAATTGAGTTTTCTCGAATTCGAAATTTTCAATTCGAATTTTAAATATTCAAATCGTGGATTTAATTTTTAAACCAACCGAATAATTACGGTGTCTAGAAATCTTTTATTCGAAGAGAACTTAGAAGCTTCAATTTTTTCTTGAATCACTTATTAAATTAAACTCAGATGGAAAAAATTTAATGTTCTCAACGTGATTGAAAAGGTACCAAATTTGAATTAAAATTTGAACTGACGAACTGCACACCTCGATTATATATATTTATTTTGATTTTTTTTCTTTTCAAAGCACCACTTTCACACTTTCTCGACATATTTCTAGTTAAAGCTTTTAAAAATCACACTCACAGACTGTGCGTTTGTTACTTTGATGTAAGCTCTCACCTCGGCACTGGTAAAAATATGATCTCAATGCATATTTAGAGTGTTTATGTTAGCGATGGGCGCTTCTCGGTATTTCACGGTCACGTTTATGAAAACTGTGATGCCATGGCATATATGGTA
>JAUEJJ010000044.1:6829034-6848235 GCA_032164275.1 Synergus coniferae | reverse complement strand
TTACTATTATTACAAATATGAAATTTCACTCAAGTATTCACCATGCCCTGCCATGCCAGAACAGCAGACACTCAGACTCAGACAGTGCCAGCAGCAGGGTACTAGAATAGAAACTAGACTAGACAGGAATATGCAACCGCCATTTTGGGTCCTGGAAAGTTTGCGGGAAACCCGGGAAACAATCCGATAAGCATGCCGCGTATTTTAATTTAAATTAAGATTAGAATATAATAAAAATCTGATAAAAATGGTCTGCTCTAGTGCTCCGTTCTGTAAAAACAGAACCGAAGATGGATTTAAACTTTATCGTTTTCCACTAGGACAAAAAGAAAGACTGTTAATATGGATTATAAATTGTAGACACGACAACTGAGAACCGAATTATAATTCAAGATTATGCGAAGTATTACATAATACATAATAATCATATTTATTACTAAAACAATATAATTTAAATATTTGCGGTCTGAAGCTTGTGGCTATATGTCATTAAATTACCTTTGAGCATTTTTTTGGTATGTTAAAGGGAAATAAGATTCAGAAGAAAGTAAGGTTAGGAACCCGTTTTTTCTACAGCACGACGCACGTTAACCACGCAAATTAAAAAGACGGATGACATGAAATATAAATAATTATCATAATAAACTTTTGGAAAAGTATTTTGAATATAAAATAAAATAAACTATAAAATATTTTGAATTTCGCGGGGACCCAAAATGGTAGCTTGCATATGGAGCATATGGAGGGCAGGAAAAACCATGGATCTAAGAATTAACGGGATGGAGCATAAAGTCTCACTTAGGGCGAGGGGGTAAACTGGGTACATCGGGAGGGACGAAGTTACGGAGAATAACTCGAGATTGGCTAGTGGAACGCGCATGAGCCGGGCGGGCCGCGCGTTATTTGAAAGGCAATGCTGAATATTCTTTCTATGAAAGAAAAGTAGAATCTTTGCAAATAATAGAATAAACAATTATTATTTCACGTAAAAAATAACGAACCTCACTTTCAAAGCATAATATTTATATTTTTTACTACTATTTTCAAACGACACTGCACTTTAACCAACATAAACCAACAGGCCAATCACTGAATATCCTCCTTAGAGTGGGCGTGTCTACTTTATGCCCCTTAATTACGCCGAGCCAAACGAGCCATAAACGAAGGAATAATAAGGAGATCTAACTCCGTTTCGCCACTGGGATATAAAAACATTACCGTAAGTGATAAGCACATTACAGAAAGATCCTAGCTTTTCGTGCGCAGGTGCGCATTTGTCCTCTTCCTATGCATGGAAAAATGTGCGAGTGAGAAAGTTTGTATTGGCTTTTGTTCGTTTGTTTATCATCATAAGAACAATGCGAAATATATATATATATACATATATATAAATAAACAGTATTTTCTGTACGTGTGATTGTGTGAAAGATGTGTGAACAATTTTAAGCATTTTAAGATAGAAAAGTATATCTTTTACATTTTTAACGCCGCATCGTAACTTGTTTGTAAAGTTTGAAGTTTTTTATAATGCATGCCTCTCATCTAGAAAAATTTGTATAACTAACATCCTTCACTTAGAAGTATTAATTACATTAAACACCAGTAAATACTTGAAAATTGAAAGAAATTTTACAATTTGCATATCCCAAAACCCAAAACACAGCAACATAACCTCTCTAACTTACAAACCTTCTCACTCGCACACTTTTCTATGCATAGGAAGAGGACAACTCCGCACATGCGCACAAAAAGCTAAGATCTTTCTATAATGTACCTATCACTTACGGTAATCTTTTTATATACGTCACTCGTCAGTGTAGCAAAGATATTAGTGTGTACTAATATCTTTGAGTGTAGGTTAGGAATCTGTTAGGAATTCCTAGGAGAAATTGTCCGAGCAAAACTAGTTGTCCTTATGAGAGTTGAGTCATATTTGGTCATATATTTCGTTTTGAAAGGCTTTCCCATCCCATGGCAGTTGGGTGATTGGGTCTCCTTATTATTCCTTCGTGGCTTCATCCTTCATCCTATGGGAAAAACATGGCTGCCATTCGTTCTATCAGCTGCGATCAAGTGCCAACAAAACAACTTTTTCATTACTGTCAAAAAGGCTTTTTTTAACGTATCACGGTTTTGAGACTACTAGTAAAACGTTAGTGTCATAACGATATCTTTTAAACCTAGATTTATGCATCTTGGCTGTTAACTAGCAAAAGAAAGCGGCGAAAAACGATTAAATAGGTGAGGCTCTGAACAAAGACAAGAGTGGGTTAGAGTCAATTCTTTTTTTCGAATGGATTTTTTAAACTGAAAGGAAGAAATTGCAGTTTTGTGCTTTTTTATACGGAAAACAATGGAACACGTAGTAATAAAGGATATACGCCCGGGACAAAAGAATATCAATGTGGTTTTTATCGTCCTTGAGGTTGGCCATGCTACAATCACCAAAGACAACCGCGAAGTTCGAACTTTCAAAGTTGCAGATGCCACAGCTTGCATGAACGTCTCCATCTGGGACGAACCAGGAACTTTGCTGGTACCTGGTGACATCGTGAGATTGACCAAGGGATATGCTTCTATTTGGAGGCAGTGTTTGACCTTGTACTCTGGGAAAAATGGAGATATACAAAAAATTGGAGAGTTCTGTATGGTTATCAATGAACAGTTGAATATGAGTGAACCTAATCCTGCACTGGCACAACAAATGCTTAATCAAGGAGGGTCGGGACCTACAGGAAGTATTGTTAATAGCAGCATCACTAATAATGGAAATGCTAATAATGTCTCAGGAAATAGTGGAAGAACACCGGTAAGTTCACAGTAAAATCCTACTTCGGAGTAAAATGAAATCAAAATTTAAAACTAGAACTTAAATTCAATGCACTGAAGAATTTTTGTGAATTTTATGATATAAATAAATTCTGAATGTGATTCCTAACACGGATAAAGGCTCTAACCTCGTGATAATTTTTTATTGCAGACGATCCAGAGCAATGCGACGCCACCAGCTAGTGGAGCATCGAGTGGTTCAGCATCGAGTAAAAGTGGAAATGGCAGTGTTACGACAGGACTTCCAAGTGGTTCGACTCGATTTGCCGGTGAGTCGGGCACAAAATCTTCGACAACTGCGAAGAGTAGCACTCGCGGACGCGGCAGTTACAGGAATGGCAGTCGTACTGATAGAAGATAACATATGAGCGATACGTTAATTGATTCGTAAAAAAATCAATTAGCGATGCAACTCATCAGACAAAATAATCCTAAGATGCATAAAAAATTATGCTTGAACCAGTCCTTTACCAATTAACAAGAAAGGCTTGTTAAATTTCCTTCAAAGTAAATGTGTTATATCACAATATCAAATCAAGAAAAGTTTCTTTGAATATGAATTTAAAAATTCAATTTTGATTTGTCGGGAATTTAATGAATCTAAAAAATAGCGGAGTAATTGTAATTTGTAATATACCATTTTTATAGCAAGCTTAATGCTAGTGGTGATAATAAGAATAATATTTAATAACTTTGGTTTACAGTACCATGAAAGATTTTTGATTTTGTATGAGTG
Organism: Synergus coniferae; assembly: GCA_032164275.1. NCBI lineage: Eukaryota > Metazoa > Arthropoda > Insecta > Hymenoptera > Cynipidae > Synergus > Synergus coniferae. Next base: position 6,844,670 of record JAUEJJ010000044.1, on the reverse strand, counting down.
GTAAGCGACTGGAAGTTTAAAGAAAGAATGGGATATTTAAAAAACAAAAGTAGGCAAAAGTATACAACATAGTATTTAAAAATATCTTTTTATATAGTACAATTTACAAAGATTTCCTAACTTTATAGCGAAATTTGTTATTTTTTATCAGAATTCTCTTTTAATATTTAAATTATATTGATTTTTTAATCGTAAATAACATCACAAAATGATACATTGTTATCATCTGCTGTTTATATAAATAATTCTCTTTGAAAAATAAGTGAATCATGGAATTTGTGTCACCGCAACTTCCAGGTTTTCGCTAGTTCTGTTTGACAAAACGTTATCGAATTTTCACGCGTGATTGTGCATTTATCATGAACGAGATAAAATGAACAATGTATAATTAATTGTTGAATGAAACTCGGAATCCAAACATTTATTGTGAGTACGAAGTATGAATGAAATAATATTTAAACATCACAATCTTTTTCTTCATAAATGGAGTCACTTTGAAATAAAATTTTGATGCATGAAACTTAAATTATTTTTAAAAAAATATTTTGAACTAAAATTAAATTCAAAGTCGAGTATTGGATGTTTTATTCAATTGTGCAGTTGTAATCTTCATTGAGAAGAAAAAGTATCAATGTAAAGAATTAATTGTATGGATCTCATGGAAAAAATTATTAGTATCTACTTTAGAAGAAATGAGAAAGTTTACTTGAATGAATGAGTATTTTTCTCAATTTATTCATGAATCAATGTTGCGACTTATTACAGAATATTCAAACGAATTTCTGTTTTTAGACATGTTTTTCAAGTTTAAATCGTAAGAGAACCAGAATTATCTCTTTGTATAATAAGGTACAATAATTATATTCAGACAAACAAAATAATTGGTGTTTTCATTCTTTCATTATTATTTGTCTCGATAGTTTTATTTTAATAATTATTATTTTGTATTCTGTTTGTATAAAAGGGATACAGATGGAAAATTTGAATTTTTAAAAAATATGAGAAGAAAGAAATGAGATATTCCCGGTTAGAAAAATCGTAAAATATCTTTAGGTAAAATATTTAAATTTTCTGGGCTCCTAAAGCAACCTAAAGTCACGTTTGTTTGTTTTATATTGGTAGTACAGCTCTGGTACAGCTGTACAGCCCTGACACCTGACTCACTGACTGTAACGGGTAACGTAACCAAACAGTGGCCAAACAGACAGCAAGGTCAATTTCTTTGCTTCGTGTTGATATATAATAATATTATCAAATCTGCATCGTAAGTACAATTATCATGTATGGTAGACTGTTGCCAGCTTGATGCGGGATTGCCGGTTCACGTAAGTAAATACACCTCTTGTATTTATAACAAGTTCTTGCAATTTAATAATCTGAAGACGTTCAAAGTTTTTTAAGGTTATGTTTACGAAAAAGTGGTTTGTTATATGTTAGTTACAATTGTTACAATCCTTGTAATCAATTATCTTGCTGATATTTTTTCTGAAAAGAGAAATATAAATTGATTTTTTAATTAACCTTTCAGATTGTTCCGCGAATAATTGACTAGTCAAGACTCATGAAGAGTCTTGACTCAAACAGTTACGATGCCACTTATTTAGTCAAACAGGTGGCACCTTTAGATTATCTTCCTTTTCGTAGAATGCACAAGTTTTCGTACCTGTTATCTAGCTAATTTGCCAATTTTATAACAACTCCTAATGAATCAGATAATTTTAATCGGTAAGTACTTCAATTTTTTTACTTTATAAAAATTCGCAAATGATAAAAACCTTACCCTATAAAAAATATACTTGTATCTCTTTGGTATTTTTTTTTTAAATGTTTTCAAGATAAGTTTCCTTATCACATAGCATTCTATTTTTAGAAGTAAGCACTTTGTCAGTTGTTTAATTAAAATAAAATCCCTTGAACATATGTTTCAATTTTTATCCTCTTTTTTTTTCATAATTTTGAGTCTCTCATTTTATTATTTCGTTTAAATTTATGTGGAAAATTCTTATTGTATTTTTTAATTCTATTTTCAGAATTTCGTACAAATAAATAAAATATGCCCAGGTCAAAGGTTAAATATGAAATTGCAAGGGAGGATGCAGAGAATTCTGAAGATTTTCAGACTGCGTCAAAAAAACAGCTGCTCGATTTTCATAACTCATTTTTATTATTTTTAATTGTATTACCTTACTTTTTATTATCAATCGGACTTACATTCTACCAGAAATGGCTCTTCAAAGCATTCGTAAGCTTTTTTTCTAATAGATATGATTTTTAAATCGATATAAATAACAGAAAAAAAATGAAAATTAAAAAATTGATTAATTATTTTGTAGGATTTTAAATTTCCTCTTGCGGCTGTTATCTCCCATTCCTTATTAAAATATTTGATCTGTGCCCTAATAAATTATGGAAGGACAATTTTTAAAGGACATCAGCCAATACGATTAACATGGAAGAGTGTGATGTGGGCTCTCGCCATTCCAGGATTTGCAACTGGTGTAGATGTTGGACTTTCAAATAAATCTCTCGAATTTATTAGTGTACCTTTGTATGTAATTTTCTATTTTTTTATTAACTTGAGGAACCAAATTTAATTGTCTATATTCAATAATAATAATTTTCAGGTATACAATGACGAAATCAACTTCAATCATTTTCATAGTTGGCTTTGCTCTTCTATTTAAACTGGAGAGAAAGGTACGCTTAGGATTTTTATAATAAATGGGAATATAGTTTAATCCGAGTTCAAGCATAACTGAAAAAAAAGATTTTATAATGCAAAAAAAATTTGTTTAATAAAAATGAAATCTATTTAAACTCAATAACTGAAACTGAGTAAATTAAATTGGTTATCATTGAAAAAAATGTTCTTTTTCAGTCCGTGTCAATGGTTTTTATTGTCCTAATGATATCAGGAGGCTTGTTAATGTTCACCTACAAGTCAACCGACTTCCATCTATTAGGATTTCTTTTATGCCTTTTGGCGTCACTTTCTTCTGGAATTCGATGGACGTTGGCTCAAATTGTAATGCAGAGATCTAAACTTGGTATAAGAAATCCGATAGATATGATGTATTTTATGCAACCTTGGATACTAGTATCCATTATACCTATGACTATTTTAATTGAAGGTAACCTTATTTTTATATTGAAAAGATAAAAATCAATACTTCAAGCTACCTTTTTTCAACAGAACATTTTGCTGGCAGACCTGATATTTTCAATTGCATTTAACCTAATCTTCAATTTCTCAGGTCCAAAAATCTACGACAAATTTTTGGAAATAGATTGGAATAATTCGAGCCAAATATTTATAACGCCAGGATATGTAGGAGGTGGAGGCATTATTGCCTTCTCTATGGAAATTTTTGAATTTTTGGTTGTTACGTACACTTCTAGTCTGACTCTTTCCATTATTGGAATTTTGAAGGTGAAACGAAACTCCTAATTTTGGACTCACTCTCTTCAATTACACTTTTAATTTTCTTTTTGTGGACAGTCTCACTTGCAATTTAATTTCTCTTTCCAGGAAATTTGTATATTTATCATTGCTTATGAATTTGGAGGAGACAAAATTACCAGTTTTAATTTCTTCGGTTTGCTCTTGTGCCTTGGTGGAATCACTCTGCACGTAATTCAGAAAGTTTTATGGAACAAAAGAGAATCAAATGAGAATTTGGAACTCGAGACAAATGTTCTAAGCATTGATTCTAAATTTGAGGAAGGAATCGACACAAATTATCCACTTTTAACGCAAAAATCAACATCCCTATCAAATTTGCTAAATTCGAATTTCAGCTCCGACGAGGAGGATGAAGTCAAGGATTCAAACTCTCCTCAATTTCTTCTCAAGGTTTTACAACACAGGGATCAATAATTATTTTGTTTTTCAACTGTAAACCGACATTTTTTTGTAAACGAATCACTTCGTTTCACAAAACATTCCATTTACGTGATATTATTTTTTCGTTTAATTTTTTAAACCATAGTTCTATTTTTAAAAGAAATTCATTGCCATTCTACATATATAATATTTCAGCCATAACAGAATTAAAATGCATAATCCTTGAAAGACATTGCACACTTTATCCAAAGCTTTCACTAGTCAAAGTTAAATGCGCCATGGATAAAATCAAAACTAAATGTGCAATGATCTTAAAGCTTCTTAAGCTAAAGTCATTAGATACTAATATTTTTACAATATAATGAAAATCGTTCTAGACTTTTTTATGATATTTTGGAACAGCTGTATATTTTATTATTACTATTTTAAGTATTAGTACTTTTTTTAAAGGAAAAATTTTGCAACTTATCGTTAATTAAGTTTTGTTGATCTACTGTGTATTTTATTTAAAGTCTTTGTTGTACCTCGTTTATTTAGAATAAGGACAACATTTAAACAGTTGGGATGTTTAATTTTAATTTCTAAACAATCTATTTTTCAATGTAACTCTTTTGATAACAAGTATTTCAGATAGTGGTAAATCCATTTCAATTTGTATTAAGCTATAAATTAAGTGGAAGTATTTATACAACAATTTTCGTTTCTAAAATATAATAAATTTGTATTGCACTGTAAAACTAGAGTGGACTTTAAAATTTGTATATGTTTGATTGTCTAAAAAAATGTAAATATCTAGAAATATGTATAATTAAAATCTTTTTGAGAGAGATCTAAAAGTTGAGAATTATACATATCTCTGGAAGTGTCGAGACTGATTTAAAATCTTGATCTCTCAACTGGATAAAAGTTTCATAATATATAAACGTTTAAGTTTGTTAGAACCGAATAGATACATTTTAAGGAACTTTTATCACTCTGTGATCGAATGTGAATGTATTCTGAGTAACTGAATGAATTATATCTTGCCTGATTTTGTGAATGGATAATCTTTTTTATTTTTTAACAACCTCATATTGAGGCTACCTCAGCGTTTATTTTTGTGAACTAGAAAGCAAACTTAATACATTTTATCACTGCTAAATTTACTATAGTTTTTTGATTCCAAGATCCTCCTCCCAGGATTTATTTTACGGTTTCACTTTTTTCAGACTTTTAATGGGAGTCAAGGGCAGAAGAACAAAACATAGTAAAACATACAATACGATATATTTCACAAAGAAATACATTTTTTCAACCTCGATTTTATATATATATATATATATATATTAGAACCAAAAAATTCACTACCTTGTCACAGTCTTATGAAAAATGAAGACGATCATTTGGTAACGTGCATACAAAAAAATGATAGTGATTCTATTATCCAAATAGTGAAACACTGCATTAATTTAAGCACAAAAAAAAGCGAAATATCCATAACTAATACTTTGAACTTGCAAAATTTATTTAAAATCTGTCTGTTAAGTAAAAAAACTTGAGGCACACTACAGATCAATAGGATCATATCAATCGAAACCAATAAGTTTCGAATGCATTAGCACTTTCACTACTTTGTTTAGTTTCTACCTACACAATGCCGTCTAAAATATACATCTACTTCGTATACAAGAAAAGTATAATCGTCGATTAGGATTCAATAATTCAAACATTTCATTTGGCACCAATAAATCAATTAAACGCTATTTAAGTTAATCCGCATAAAGAATAAAATGAGAAAAAAGTCTACTATGAAAGTAATATAATTTAAAAATTATCAAATTCTTTTTGTAGTCAATTCAGTCTAAGCAGAGCTTTCTTCCTCTGTTTGGAAATATTTATCGATGTAAAAATCATAAAGTATTATAATAAATATTAATTTACCGTAAAGTGCAATTTACAGCATTGCACATTTAATACATGGCAAATCAATGAGGGGATGAAAATCAGATTTGAATCTTAAAACTTAAATCCCCATTTGTAATCGTTTATCATTTCGATTGTCTACTTATTCTGTTTGCAGGAGCTGCTTTTCTTCGATTTTGCTTCGATCCTGTCCTCCAGTTTATGGATCAAATCGTCAAGCTCATCCTAGAAAATTAATTGTTATTAATAAAAGATATTAATTTATAATGAAAAACATTAACAATGTGATAAACTTAGGATATTAAATGAAAGTTTTAAAATAAATTTCATTTACCTCACTGTACGTGATCATTAGAAGGCAATTTTTCAAGAGATGTTTTTTTCTTGTCAGAAGCTGAATCCCGTGTGGAAGACAATACATGCCATCATCTAGTGAATTGCTAACCAAGGACACAAACAGACTAGCTCGACAAGTTTCGCATTCAAAATCGCCATCCTCTTCTTTGACTTTTTTGCTTTTTCCTCTCTTACCACTTTCCGGTGTTGGCAATTTTTCCGTATTTGTGAGACCCAGTGCTTTTAACTGTCTCCGGTAATCAATTTCCCTTTCACAGACTCTTTTCACTGTTGGTAAAATCTGAAATTTCATATACAAATTACGAAATAGTTCAAATTTCCTTTAATAATTTAAGAATGCTTTTACAAAACAGTATTACAATATATATTATATACAATATACACCTGTTTGAGAACTTCGACGTGAGATCTTGTATCATTGATAAGACTGAAGAGTAATCTTTCGAAAGAAAAGATTGATGGTTCGCAACTATCATGTATGTCCTAAAATATAAAATTAAATACAAAATAAATCAAAGATAAAAGAGGATTGAAATAAAAATAAACAAACGTCTAATGAACGAACCTTAAAAACTTGCTCAGCTGTTTCGAGCCAAGAGGACTGTGCAAAATAGACGCTTTCAGAAACGACGTAACCAGTACAAATACTCGAGGTGAAAGCTTTAGGGAAAACAACAATAAATTGTCCAGGTTCTTGAACCGTTTGACACAAGGGAACCCCGTTTTTCACGAGCAATTCCGGAGGCACCATGGCGGTATCAGAAGGCAGCCAGATAGTCTTATTTTTGCAATAACGCGGCACCATTTTCGCAAGAGCATTTCTGAAATTGTTATTATGCTCATCAGGAATCCCGTACCAAATTTTCTTCGCTCCAGTGTGCAAATATTCGATCCAAGGAAGTCCATGTGGATCTCGGTACCAACAGCAAGCGCTAAAGAGCATTCCGACGTGGAGAGTCGGTACAGTCACACCTGTAAATAAAAATTAGTAAAATAACGATCAAAGCCTATTTTCACTTCGTTTTATTTCTGTAGAACCTCGATAAAATATTTTAGTTAGAGCTTACCCATCAATGGACCCATCGCTCTCAAGACTGATCCAGCATTATTAGTCAGAACCTTTAAATTCCAAGGATGTCTCGCACAAGGACTATTCTTAGCTACAGAAAATCCAAATCCTCTTCCGCTGGAGTCAATACTAGCAGCGTGAACACAAACGTGGCGTTTTTTCTCAGCAACGTGCTTCCAAAAAGCCGCTTCAACTTCTGAAGCTGAAGCTCCTTCAGCTTCATTTCCTGATCTCTGATTTTCCGAAAACCACATTCTTTGAGTGTTTCTAGCAATTCGATAAAAAGCATTGAGTGGCATATTTCTTCCTTTAACAATACACTCTTCTATTTCATCAGAGCTGTCTTCATCCTCTTCGTCTTCATTATCATTCGATTGAGTTTCCAATCTTTGCATTGCTTTGGCTTCCCGGTTCTTCCATTCCGATTCTACTTCTTCAAAGAGTTTTTCTCTCTCTCCCTGAGAGAGTGTATCATATGGCAATAAATATTTGCAGTAGATATCGTCCAATTTGGTAACTCGATCTTGTGCAGACCTGGGGATTTTCATACCATCTGCTACTTTTTGCCACTTCTTCTTCTCAATTACTTCTTTTAAGCCACCGAGGCTTTGAACTGTTTGATATAAGTGAGGAAGGTCAACTTCCATTCCTCCAATCCAAGGAGGATGATGCAAAATTATACTCTGGGTGGCTAGGTATTTTCTGATAGCCATCATTTCTTTTACGTTGGGTCCCCATCTGTGAAGCATTCGATGGACGTATTGGTTATAAGCTGTAAATCTCATATCGTCTGATACTTTGCATTCTGGTTTGAAATTTGGAGGAGGAACGACTCGACAGATGCCGAATTTTTCGGCGATGGGTCGAATTTTGTCGATATACTCTAGAGGGTCCTGGAAATCTTTTTCCGTTGGGTGAAAGGTTGGAGCTTCTACCAGACGAGCATCTTCGTTTGGATCCTTTGTTCCTGGGAAGGTGGTGGAGTTTGTTGGTGAACAAACTTCATGGATCTTCTGCTTCGCCTTTCCTTGCGACCTAAAACGAAAATTAAATGAAAATTATTCTGTGAATTACTTTCGTGCTAGTTTTATAATATACCAGGGGTGTCAGTTGAAGTTTGCCGGTTTTTTCAATAAACAAAACACTTAATTCTTAAGGGAATCTCAAAAATTTGTTACTCAAAGTGTAATAAGGCATTACACACGTGTGTGTCAGCCACGCACACTTCTCCACAGGCTCTCATCTTCAAAGTTCGAGGTCAAGACTCAAGCCTAGCGAGCCTCTACTCCCACCATACCCCTACCGCTAGCGGACCGTCAGTCATCATGAACCGTTCTATAAAACTGACAGATCGAGGCTCAGGCCTCAGGGCTCAGGGCTCAGCCTAAGACAGCCTAAGATTCTCAGAACGTCAGTTCAGTGATTCAGTCAGTTGTTGAGTCGGCCGCGGCTGGCCGAGTGGTCAGTCAGCTCTCGTCCGATGAAAACTCACTTGGATTTTCGCTATGTTTAGGCGCACCTATCATAGCCAAAGTCGTTAGGAATCGCAAGGGTTATATATTATCGCACTTATACTTGCCATTCCTACAAGTGCTCTCTTCTCCTATGAGGATTATCAGTGTTCAGGCGCACCTAGGTCACTGCCAATCCAAAAGACGTAGAAATAGCAGTGTTTAGGCACACCTATCACTGACATTTCGCGCAAGTTTAACTTTCAGTCTCTTTCAGTCTTTTTTTAAGTCATTTCTAGTCTTCACCGCTTTCTTACGTTATTCTTTTTGCATACCGAAGGGAGCCAAATTCGCATTGTTTAGGCGCACTTATCAATGCCAATTTGTTAATTAAATCCTAGTGTTTAGGCGCACCTATCACTAGTATTTATTCTCACATAAATACGAGTATCGACCGAGACGTACCGACTCTCACATTAACTTATCTTTCCGTATCTACCGTACCGACCGTAGAGAAGGGACATGAGGACGAAGTTACTAATCATTTACTAAGATCATCTCACGCATTTATCAATCCGAACTAAAGTATAAAATATGTAAAAGAGAATTCGTCTTGTATATTATTTCAGGAGACTGATTAAAAGATAAAAGCTCCGTTCCAGGTTTTCCTCACATCTCCGCTTTCAAACAACTTACCAAAGATTTAGATATCAAATATTTTTACTATTTCGAGTCGCACACTTCACACACACAAATATCTCAAGTCTACCAAGAAAACACAAACACTTAAAAATGTAATTTAAAGCACAAACACATACACTTACACATCCACACTACACTCACATCTAGATTCATACTTAGCAATGTAAAAGTGGTAGGGAAATAATCATTTTTGTATATTTTGTTACCTAAAGATCTGTTCTCATTTCGTCTTAAAATATACCTAAACCCTGGGCAGACTGAAGCGTCCGGAGACGAAATAACGGGAGGTAAAACAGATCATCACATGGCGCCCGAACAGATAGACTTCTTTTCTTGTTTTGAACGGAGGCAATCCCCTCCAAAACCGTACATCATCCCCACCCTTTCGGCTTTTTCTTCCGCCATTTTTCCCCCTTCCACTTTGCAGATAAGTATAAATTCAGCAGCAAATGTACTGCCAGTCCAGTTCGATCAGCTCTTCGAAACCGTTAGTATCTCCGCTCAGGATCATCTGTCATTCCGCTTCGTTCTAAGATTCCGATAACCACAAGTACCGTCAGTGATTCACCATACTGTATACACTTTCGGTATGCTTGCGAGTTAGAAGTGTATTAAAGAACAAGGAGACAGCAATCAGTGATCAGGAAACCAACAATCTGTAAAAACTGTGAATATTTTTGACACAAAAGTGCTGTGAACATTTTTGACACCTGTGTTGTGCCGCAAAACATTTTTTGTGTGACACCAAGAGTTGTACCGCAAACCTTCTCCGACATCCAGTGCTGTGAGTGTTGTGAACTCTAAATAGTGCCGAACACTCTCTCTCTCTCTCTTTCGCTTACCGAAAATCGGTTCACTTTCTACCGCTCTTCAGCAGTATCAAGATTTGTTCTCCGCCGAAGACCAACTTCAGCAACGCTCTCTGCCGTCTCTTTAACGAAGAACCAACTGATCTCGCCGTCATGGCTGGAGTATCCTGAATCTACCGTCTTCACAAGGAGCAAGTGGAGGACTTACTTCTGAAAAACAACAATGATGCTAGAGGATCGTTGGCTCTACTCCGTCAAAGACTGGTGGCGTTCGTTAGAACAAATCCTGAGCTTTTCAACGAAGTACCTGCCCCTCGAAGATGCAGGGCGTCGACATCTTCTCCGCAGAAACCACCTCCGGCTGAGCAATCGACAACCTCGCTTCCGAATCAGCCTCCATCACAGCAATCTACAACTCCGCCTCCGGCGAAAGAACCGCAACTTCAGCCTCCACAGATGACCATGCCGCCACAATTTAATCCTGCTCCATGGAACCTCAATGAAGACACCACTCCATCCACGCGCACACTAGACCAAATGCGAGAATGGAACCTTCATTTTGACGGCAAGAACGTGTACGGCTTTCTCGAGAGGTTGAAAGAGCTACAAAAGGCTTACGCTTTTACCGACGAGCAACTGCGCTGTCGAAATCACATCGCTTACCGAATTATAGCTAAGCCTACGAAGGTTCTATCTTCCTCCATCCGAGCTTAGACAACTAGATCAACAGATCTATAACAGACAAGGGCCCAATGAGCCGATTAGAAATTTTGTAACCTCACTTCTAACGCTAACTAGAAGGCGCGTCGGTTTTACTCAAGATAAAACCATCGAAACGTTATACTACAATATGAAGCCCAGCTTACGACTCTATATCCGGCTTCCAGACATCCAAACTCCAGACGAACTCATCCGCAGTGTAGAAGAAATCGAAGAGGCACAAAAGGAATCTAGGAGCGAACATAAAAACACCTTCAGACCAGTTAAACAAGAAACATCTACCACAACATCAGAATACAAATCCGACAAAGCCTGCTGGCGTTGTAAACAGACAGGCCATCCTAGGAGAAAGTGTCCCAACGCAGAAAAGAAATTCTGCTCTCAATGTGGGAAAGATGACATTCTCACAAGACATTTCTCCTTGCAACAAGGGAAACGGCAAACGAGTCGGGCTCAAGTAGGCTCAAACCGGCCCGATACATTATACCATCAGAAGAGCCCAGAATTTTTATATCCGTCAGAATCGGTAAACTTATTCTGAGAGCTGTAGTAGACCCCGGTGCAGTCAGTTCTTACGTCAACGAAGGAACCGCCAAACGCTGCCTTTCTCAAGGTTGGAAACAACACAAGAACAACACCATAGCCGTCATGGCCGACGGTACCGAAGCACAACTAGGAAGCTGCCTCTCCGGATCTCTGAAATCGATGGGAAAAACCATACACGCCGAAGTCTCGATTCTGCCCAACCTCAGTTATGACGTACATACATCCGCATCAACGGAACCAAAGTCTTCCCACCGTACCGAAACCGTAAAAAGGAAGTCTGCAGTTCCGAAGGACCAGTACCGAACTTAGGCCCAAGGAGAAAAGAATTGCCGAAAAATTCCTAGACACCAAAATAAAACGACTGACGGCCGTAAAAGGAGTTACCCCTCTCGCAAAACATCCGATCCGCCTAGAAGATCCAACACCGTTAAAACAGCGCTACAAACCTAGGATCCGCCCATTCAGACAATCATCGACAAAGAGATCGATGAAATTATTGAAGAAGGCATCATCCAACCATCATCCAGCCCTTGGAACTCACCAATCCTCATCATCCGCCGTAAGGATGGAAGACCAAGATTCTGCATAGACTTCCGCAGACTGAACCAAGTCTGCAAAAGGGACGCATATCCTATCCCTCAAATCAATGCAATCTTGGATAAACTTCGAGGAGCTAAATACCTTTCTTCAATCGATCTAAAAAATGGCTATTGGCACGTCCCTCTGACGGAAGACAGCAAACCGCTCACCGCCTTCACCGTACCAGGAAGAGGTCTCTACGAATTCAATGTGATGCCGTTCGGACTTCACTCCACTCCGTCCACATTTCAAAGACTTCTTGATCGAATCATAACTCCCGACATGGTTCCGAACGCATTCGCTTACTTAGACGACATAGTCATTTGTACGCGAACCTTTGAGGATCACCTCTAACTTATGAAAAAAAGTATTCGATAGACTTTTCGAAGCAAAACTTCGACTCAATCCTGACAAATGTCACTTTTTCAGGTCCAAACTTCAGTATCTTGGCCACGTCGTCGACGAAAAAGGTCTTCACACCGACCCAGAGAAAGTCGCAGCCATCCAGAACCTCAAACTACCAACAAACATCAAAGAGGCCCGCAGATTCTTAGGAATGATATCATGGTATCGCCGTTTCATAAAGGACGTAGCACGAGTAGCAGCACCGCTCCATCAACTGTTAAAGAAAAAGGCACAATGGCAATGGACGAACAAACATCAGGAAGCCTTCGATGAGCTCAAGAAGCGACTCACTTCAACTTCAATTCTCGCCTGTCCAGACTGAACAAAGGAATTCGTCCTCCAGACAGACAGAAGGCAAAACTGAGAGAATAATTGCCTACGCCAGCCGCGCAGTCAACAAAGCCGAAAGCAACTACTCGGCTACCGAACTAGAATGCCTTGCTGTAAAATGGGGCATTTGGAAAATGCGCGATTACTTAGAGAGATACCACTTCATCGTACTAACTGACCATCTCTTTTTAAAATGGCTCAACAAAATAGATAACCCATCAGGACGCTTAGCAAGATGGGTCATGGAACTCAGTCAATGGGATTTCGAAGTCAAATACCGTCGAGGAGCCGACAACGTGATCGCCGACACTCTATCCAGATAGCCCCACGAAACATGCGCTGTCAAACAAAAGGACAAGTAGGACTGGTACGAAAATAAATACAAAACTGTCTTGGAAAACCCTGCTGAAAATCCAGAATACTGCATTCGTGATAACCGTCTGTACCGCCACATTTTGCACACGCTGGATTTCAACAACTACGTTCAAGGAGAACAGTGGAAGATCTGTGTACCCGCTCCGACCAGAAAAGAGTTCTTCGCGAAGTCCACGACGATCCGACCGCAGGACATCTAGGAGTCCCTAAAACTCTCGCTCGCCTCGCCAGGCATCACTACTGGCCAGGAATGTTAAGGATGGGAACCCAACACGTCAGGTACTGCGAAAGTTGCCAGAAGTTTAAGGCCCCACAACAGGCCCCGGTCGGAACAATGCACGCCACTAATGTCGAGGGACCCTGGGCAATGGTCTCCATCGACCTTATCGGCCCTTTACCAAAGTCGACAGCAGGGCACACTTGGCTTCTGGTCATGCAAGACCGCTTTACAAAATGGGTGGAAATCCGACCCCTTAAAAAAGCATTGAGTCCAGCAATAGCGAACTCAATTAAGGACCAAATCTGTTTTTGTTACGGATGTCCTAAAACCATAGTTCTCGACAATGACCGCCAATTCATTGGCAAAGAGGTAAAAACACTCCTACAGGATATACACATAACACACCGTCTGACACCTCCGTATTCACCGAGACAAAGTGCTCAAAAGTGCACACCAATTATCAAATAAAATCGGCTCGTTCAACGCTAAACTCGCCGAAAAATTTGAGGGACCCTTCACCGTAGCTAAGAAAATTTCAAGCGTCATTTTCGACTTAAAGAGCGAAAAGGGAAATATTATCCGACACACACACGGACAGGACTTAATTCTCTATAGGGAGGATCCCCCACCAACCGGATCCCTACTATTGAACTGTTCATCATCATCAGTCGAACGCAAAGAGCCATCATCGACCAACTGATCAGTTGTAGTCCAGATTTCAACCGTGAAACATGGACAGTTTCGAGGACGATATTGCGATGCTCGAGCAAGAGCTCAAACGTGAAGGTTTTGTGAGATTTCGCGACATCGGGCTTACATATACCACTGAGGAGCCGACAAACCAAGTCAACACCCAGGGGGACCCGGAGGTTTTCTTAAGAAAGACAACACGGCCACGAATCACCACAGGGAAGACACGAAAAGAGGTGCTCTGCCTGGCCGTCAAATATCAAGAGCAAAAGATCCAGCGCTCAGCGCTCTAACAGACGCTGCCCACCAAGCGTCCGGGCACGAAAATCCGCCCATGGCAAGCCCCAAAACCTGAAGCAGCAGAGGCAATACCACCAGCCGCACCTACCGAGGCAGTACAACCAGCCGAAGTCGCACCCCAAGAGGTAATCCAACCAATCGAAGCCGCACCTCCGAAAGCACCTCAGCTTGCAGAAGCCGCACCCCAAGAGGCGGGTCAAACCGCCCAAGTCGCAAGCTCCTTGCCAAGGTTCCACCTGCCGGAAACCGCACCCGGGCCTGTAATCTCGGCTCCCAGGGCACCTACCATCGTCCCGGAAACCAAGAAAACACAAACACTTAGAAATCTAATTTAAAGCACAAACAGGTACACTTACACATCCACACTACATTCACATCTAGATTCATACTTAGCAATGTAAAAGTGGTAGGGAAATAAATCATTTTTGTATATTTTGTTACCTAAAGATCTGTTCTCATTTCGTCTTAAAATATACCCACGCCCTGGGCAGACTAAAGCGTTCAGAGACGAAATAACGGAGGGTAAAACAGATCATCACAAAAGTATTGACCATTGGATTCTACACATTTTGCCCATCTTTCAGGCAAATCGTGGATACGATTCCAAAAAAACTTTTTCTCTTTCGAGGCAAACCATTCGACGAGCCATTTCTCGGCTTCTTCAAAATTGGCGAAGCGCTGCTCTGCGAGTGAGTGTCCCATCGATGCGAAAAGGTGATAGTCGAACGGGACGAGGTCTGGAGAGTACGGCGGGTGCGATAATATTTCCCAATTCAATGCTTTTAATGTGTTCTTCACCAATTTAACGGTATGACAAGGTGCGTTGTTATGTTGTAGGATAACTTTGCCATGTTATCGGGCCCAATCCGGACGTTTTTCGATCAACGCATAACTCAAATTGATAATTTGTTGTCGGTAGCGATCCGTATTCACCGTCTCACCAAGTTTTAATAACTCGAAGTACACCACACCACACTGGTCCTACCAAATACAGAGCATTGTCTTACGGCCAAAGCGATTTGGCTTTGGGGTCGATGAGCAGACCTCACCAGGTGAAAGCCATGATTTTTTCCGATTCGGATTCTAGAAATAAATCCATTTTTCATACCACGTGACAATTCGATGCAGAAAAGATTTCCTTTCGAACCGTTGAAGCAGCATTTCACAAATGGTTCTTCGTTTTTCCATTTGTTTATCGTTCAGTTGGTGTGGTACTCATTTTCCATACTTTTGGATTTTTCCCATGGCTTTTAAACGTTAGGAAATTGCTCCTCGGGTCACATTTAGTGTTTGTGCCAATTGTTGTTGCGATTGGGTTGGGTCTTCATCCAATAACG